>CM040119.1:314785006-315140792 GCA_022559845.1 Amorphophallus konjac | reverse complement strand
CATGTATATCCCACCCAACAATCTCCTTAAATGCTTCTTAAATGTCCTTATATTCTTTCCCATAAAGTCATTTATCACCTTTAGAACTAAGGGGGACAAATAACAAATTAAGTGTGACAAATAATTTCAACATGAAAAAATTATTTGTCACCCTTAATTAGTTATTTGTCAACTAAAAGTAACAAATAACTTTTTTACATTAGTCACGTGAGTCCGTATAAAAAAAAGGGGAAAGAATGGTATGACTCACGGATTGCACACGTGGCCGAATGACATGCAAGATGGGTAGAAAAACGGGTAGGAAATCTACCCGTCTTGCACGGGAAGAGAGCATTTCTCTTTGGTAATTAGCATATGCTAGGGGCAAGCTAGCACACAGAAAATGCCAAGCTTCCAACGTGAGGCAGCATAAAATCAAGGGCACCTTGGAGAGCAAATTAAATGATATGAGAAAGAGAGCACAGGTTTCTTGGATGGAGGCATGAAGCTGCAGTTTGCCAAAGGCTCCCAACATCCTCATGCCATCCAGTGGTTTAGGTGGAGGTAGATGAGCTTGGGTGGTGGAGAATAAATTAGAACCAATGAAAGGAAACAAAGCATCTGATTTGGAAAGTCCATTGGGGAGAATGATAGGTTATTGACTCTTGGCTTGTCAGGAGGAAGAGCAGTACAGAATGATTAATTCCCCTCCCTGAACTATGATTGTACTGTAGTAGTGGAACTGGGGACCCATTTGGATACCTATCTAGCTGCCAGGCATGGAGGGGTTTCCCTGAAGCGGCAAAGAGAGGAAGGAGAAGTAATAAAGGGGTTGGAGAAAGAGGGAGGAATCAACAGGTGCCATCTTCATTTGTTGAGGGGTCTTTGTCATTAATTAGTAGTTTAAACCATGGCCTAATTTCCTTGTAATTTAATACAAGGACAATGCCTGTGGGCGATGTGACATTTATGTCTTACTTGTTGGTGCATCAATTAATTAATGGACTCGAGGAACTCACAGAATTTTGGTTAGGGAACATCACGGATTCTCTTCACTAATTAAACACTCACTCTGGCCAACAGAAAAATGTCGCAAGTTTTATCACTTTATCTGATGTTATGGAGATGTGGTACTCTTACTGATCGGATGTGGTGCATGCACCTAATCCGAAACATCTTGGTTAAACAAAGATCTTGGATAAAATGTCGCAATGTTTAGATTAGATGGTTAGACAAAGATCTTCAAAAAAGACACTTTTGTGTCATCTCAACCAACCCCATTCTCCTTTATACTATAGATTGAAATAGAACAGAGACTATATTAAGGTGGGAAGCAGGCTATTTTATAGCGGACATTGATATAGTTGAGACATCAATGTCCTACCATATGGGGTTTGTAGGCACGGATCACCTTTATATAAATATATATAGTTTGATGAAGTGGAAAGCACCGACTTGAACAATGAGGTGAACCCCCCATGAGATTGTTCATTCTCTTTAGTTGGCCAAATTCAAGACAAAATTAGTATAAATGATCGTTATCAAATTTCTGTGGAAAACATATTTCTCTGGTTATCAATGGCACAATTGTTCTGAATATTGAATATCTGATGATTGCAAATTGACAAATCTTTGAAAGTAACAATATTTAGTTTTTCATGCATTGAGGTTCTTTGGGTTATATAGGTTTAAGTTGATTTCACTAGAATTATAATGATTAAATGTCAACCGTTTAGAGAAGAGAGATATTTTCATTTATGCATCAAAAAGTTATGGCCTGTGTGTGTGTGTGCACATAATTGATGTCTTTGAAATTTTGCTTACAATTTATGTTGAGCATTAATGTGACAGGTTGAGAACATTGTTTAGTTAGGTTCCAGTCAGAGAAATGAGATATAGATAGACTAGCCTCATTTCTCAATTTAGCATTTTTAAAGTTGGAACTCAGTGAACCTCATCGTGCAAATTCAACCTATGAAAAGTGTTCATTTATTCCTAGCCAACAGCCAGTTCTCAGTGCTGGTTCCTCATCGCAGACTTGGAATAAATCCTCAAAGCATCCTCCTTTCTCCTCATTTTTTTAATTCTTTTATCCTGCAAGGTTTCTTATGTCATCCCTGTAGGTGATGTGACCTGCTGTCTTTGTTTCTTCAATATCCTTTTGACTATTGTACTTCAAAGCCGTGAACATGGATTACAAATCTGGTAACATCCCTCCTCCAGGAAGAAGGGAGAAGACCATCCATGATTCTCACTGTTGAGCACAATAAGAAAAGCATCTACTTGAATTGTTTTAATTGGGCAATCTTGGGGCCTCTGCTTGTGGGATAATTTTTTTTTAATGACACCATGGCATCACTAAGCACAGTTTTAGTAAAAAGTAAAGAAAATCTGGCTAACTCAATCTAGCTAACTTTTTCTAGAATTAATCCACTTTTGATTTGAGATTCATGGGAGTTAACCCCGTGGGATAGGTAAACCACCTCAAGAAGTGGGTTAAGTAAACCGGGGTTAACCCAGGAATACCCCCTTTTTTAACCCGATTACCTAATCTATCTTATCAAATCAAAATGAGAGTTAAAATCAGTTTAATCTCGGGATAGCCCGCTATCCAAGCAGAGATAAAAAAAATTGTTATAGACACATCTATGTCATTACTGTTTGAGTTGGTCACTGGTTGATCATAAAATTATCTTTTTCTAGTCACGTAATTAAGCTCGTCTTCTTTAATACAGAAAATTTGAAGTCGAACGGTCTCAATATTTTCCCTCTATTGAGAAGTATTTCAGCACAATTATCATTTTCCCATGCATACACAGACAACATTTTGTGTTAATGGGAGTATCACAAAGAAAAGAAATCTGGTACACCCCATGACCTCACACCAGAGGGCAACCGTGTGTGACGATCTTGGAATGCATGATCTTCCTGTTTGGAAAATCAAGAAGTGTCAACATATGGTGACGATGGTAAAAGATGTTAAACTCGGCCCGAGCTCAGTCTATTGACAATCCTAGTTGAGATTAGGATGATTTAAAAAAAATTTGAATATTTAATTTAGAGTTTATACTTAATTAATATTAACAATCATGATTATCATTAATGATGAATCTAATTAATTTTAATTGATGATCTTAATTTTTAATAATAAAAGATATTATTAAAATAATTTTTATTAATTGTGATTAGCACAAATGAAGCTATTACTTAAGATATTTTTCTTAGTTTACAATGATAATAAATACTAATGATATTATTGTTTTAAAATTATTTCATCTTTACTGATGATTAGTTAATATTATCGTGGGATTTGTTAATATGTTTATTCATCTTACTCCTGATTATTAATATTATTAAATTTATAATTTTATCTTTCATCTTTAATAGTAATAAGCTTATTTAATAATAATTAGTGTCAATGATACTATTGTTTTAAAAATATTGTCTTTTTATTGATGATTAATTAACAGTGCCATGGGATTTGTTAATATGTTTATCTATCCTACTTTTGATTATTAATATTATTAAATTTATAATTTTATTCTATCATCATTAATAGTAATAAGATTCTTTAATACTAATTAGTGCCATCGGAGGAAAAGACGACGTCGTCGATCGGTCACACTCGTAATGTGATGGACAAACGGAGAAGAGCCGCAATCAATGACGCAAGAAAAGGGTTTCGACAGACGGAGGAGAAGATCCAAGGTCGTCGGCCGCAATAGGTTCCAAAAGACGGAGGAGAAGAACTTACCGGTTGCAACAAGGATTAGCCATCAGAGAAGAGTCACAATCGTCGGGGCGAGAGGAGGAAGGGCTTTGTCTAGAGAAGGAAGAGGTGAATGGGGGAGACACGACTGCGAAGGGCGAACGGGGGAGAATAGAGAGAGAAAAATGAGGTTGAGATGTAGGATAACGTATTTTACCTTTTTGTTAGAACGAGTTATCTCTAAATTAATCTCAGTTTTTGGGTTAAATCTATTCTCTTTAACTTAGTATATCTCCATCATTTTTTAACTTATCAAATGAAGAATAAGATTGAAAGGGAGATAATCTCACCTTAACCCCATATCAAACATGTCTTAAGAGATGAATCCACCCCTAGGGTACATCACCGGTTAGCAAAATCTTACTTATTTCAACATAAATTATGCCCCTACGAAGATAGCCGCATCTTCGAATCAAATCAAACATTAGTATACTGCATCTCTTTATCTTGATTGATCAGAGTTTTAAATTGTAGTCAATTAAAAAATAAATAAAATTATATATATATATATCCCTATTAAAAAATATAGTTATATAAAAATCTACCGTACATTTATATTTACATATATATCTTCCTTACAATAATTAAATATCCAGTATATTTTTACAGTCACTTTTATGTTAACAAATTAGTAAAATCTCTTAGCCCCTCTTTGATTTATGATTAAAGTTGATCCAGACTTAATTACATGCCACTTTATTTTCAAAATAACGGAGGTAGATACCGCATCCGATGAAAGAGAAGGGTCTGGAGCTCACATCGCGATCTCACACACATCATCCTTGACCGAGGGCGATCTTGCCCCGATTTTAAAGAGGGCCTAAGTGATTTTATTTAGTCCACTCTTGGTGCAATTTACTTTGGTAATCATTACGTTAAGTTATCTCACTTGTGGAGGTGAGATATATAAGTTAATTTAGATTAATCGGGATTAACTCAAATTTGTTACGTTCATCTATATCAAAATAAATTGAGCTAACTTTGGAGTTAAGTTGAGTTATCTCTCGCATAAATTTGAAACAAAGCGAGTTTTAAATGACAAAAGAAGAGACACAATATTTCATATTCATTGTCATAGAAGTTTATCAAAAATATACGTATCTTCACAAAAGTACAGATACAAATATAATATAAGATAATTTGTTACATAAATTTACTTCTGATAGGAGCATACATAAGAAGATCTTCAAATCTTCACTAGATTTGACAGCAGAAGACTCTCTTCCCCCCGTCCAAACAGTAAAGTCATCAGTTTCGATCATATTTTATCACAATGACGAGGTTCCGACGGTGGGCCCCCTTGTCATTTCGCCGGCCATCCGTGGCCCCGGTTTCAGATCACCGTCCAGGTTGTCCCATAGGACGGTGGTTGGTTAAAATATTATTCAGAATGAATAAAAATATTAAATTTTTGTATAATTTTCGGAATAAATAATGAGTGCCTCTAAAATTTAGATTTATTCTATTCCTCCGACAGAATTCACTAGAATCGTTTAGTTCCATCTTTTTGCAAAAACGTTGAGTAACAATTTAACGCTAACATTCGGGGACGAAGTGTTGTATACTATAAATATAAAACTTAAAATATATTAATACTATTTTAATATTTAAAAATTAAATACTTATACTATTTTAACACTTAATGTTTTTGTGAAAAATAGAAACAGACACTATTGTATGGTGCTCTTTATGAGGACAGACAAAAAGCAAGCGACGCAGTGAGAGGTAAACTGAATTATGACAAAATAGAAAAAAATAACATAAATTTATGCACGGTTGAGGGTTCTAACGAATTATCCCTAATTTTATGCATTAGCTCAGTTTTACTATATTTTTTAAAAATATAAATTCTACGTCTAAGGTAAAAGATCCATGAAGTAGAAGACTATTTATAAGTTGGCTGCCCACAAAAATCCATGCGGTTTCTCTTTATCAGATAGCTAATATATCTGAAAATATGGTATATATCAGCTCAATGTGCATAAAGAAGTTAAACTAGGACATGTGGAGTAGTCAGTCGGATTTTGTGTATCGTGGGGCTGGTATTGCCATTCTCGAGGTGTTGTGGAACTGTATGGGGGTCGAAATAGGGTCGAGACAGATGGTGATCGAGAGAGAAGACCTGTGCTCCAGATTCGAGGCAGTTAGGGCTTCATCACCCCTATTTTCTAGATAAATCTATACAGTTGAAGGATGTTGCAGAGCAAATATCAACATCCTCTTTTGCTTCGATGGTATGGGTCGTGCAGAGTTGCGCAGGAGAAGCGTTGTGAGCCCATAACTCACAGGCTCTAGGATCGGATCAGTAGTGGAAATAGCGAATATTCTGGTGGTAAACGAGCCCGGGAGATTTTGTAGCCAGTGATAAAGAGTGTTGACACTTGAGATAGTGTTGGCCACGCGAGTGACATTCTTGCCATGTTGTCGGCGGAGGCATTGTGTTAAACATCACTAGTGAAGTTGGGAATTGGATGGCACATCTGTAAGAGTTGCTAGATAAGGATAATGAATTATGCTAGTCCTTTCAGCAAAATGTGTCGTGTGACTTAGAGTGGAGCCAATTAGCCGTTGAAATTTTGGACAGATCATGGCCGATCAGATTGGCAATGAGGCAAGCAGATATATGCTACTTAGAGTTGAGACATCGATTGACCGACCTTAGTTAAGGTAGGTGTTCGGAAGGAAAAATTGAGAGGTATGAGATGTGAATGCTGAGAAAGAGACCCTGGATTCCCATGGGGGTGCCGTGAGTAATCAGTACAGCTAGTTGAGTTGATTATCACCCTGATGACTTATGGAGTGGGGCGTCGGGTATTCAGCTGTTGTGGTGTTAGCAGTCCAGGTGAAGTGGAACAATGGTTGTTGAAAGAGAGACCAGACTTTGGCAAGAAATCAAGAATGTCTGGAGCCGGAAATAGGTTATAACACAATTTATTAGACCGTTAAGGACGATGTACGGCGCTCTCCTTTTCTGGAGGAAGTAGGTTGGAGTTTGTGAGCTCGTGGTCGCTCGACTTGAGCGAGTTTATGATGTATGTGTGGGCTCGAAGAGCTGACAATTGTTGGCTAGCCAGTTAAGGAGGAGATTGTAGTCTCAATAAGTGTCAGTCAACTGGTTGTTGTTTGGAACAAATAATCCCTGAGTGCGAGAACTCCAGTGGCGATATTATGAGATGGAGCCCTGTGTCACTCCAATTTGGATCATGTACAAAAGCACAGTAGTCAGAGTTGGTATGGTTGAGAATTCGAGGCTCATGTAGACAACCTCGGCATGCCCTCGAGAAGTGGTTTGGACCAGTTGGCCAATCTAGATCTAGAGACAGTGATTAATTGAGGGTCCCCATGATCCCTCCTCTCCTCCATTCTATCTTCCTCCTTCGACTTCCTCTGTTCTTTTCCTCCCCTCCACCGGCTACAGAATGTGAGAGTGCGAGGGAGCTCGGTTGGACAGCGGTGGCGGTAGACAATGGCTCGCGGGAGGAAGGAAGAGGCGGTTCGCATGGTAAAATTGTGGTTCGCATTCAGTTTGAATTTCAAAGTGATTCTTAGAGGAATCAATGTTATTCCGAGCATCTAACGAGCAGAGGTTCTTAATCGACAGATGGCCAATGATCGCAAATGGATTTTTGCGACCAGGTCATTGTTAAGAGGATCAATGGATGGTAGTGTATCATGAATCGTGACATTGTGAAGCCTCGAGAGGCCAATGGTGTTATACTTATGCATTGTGAGAGCCCAATATGAGATTGATGCTGGAACAGGAGTCGGTCCAATAAATTTCAATGGTGACTCGGCTTGCAAAGTATCAGAGGTTAGTGGTATAGAATCAAGGCAGAGGAATGGCCAGATTAGTGAGATATGTGGAGCTGAGAGGCACAATGGTGGCGACATCTACCTAGTCAGAAGGTGTGGAAGCTTATGTTTTAAATGGCTGCCAAGCGCGATTACCCCAACAATAGTAAGTGCGCGTGGCGCGGACATGTCTTTCTGCAACATAAGGCTGGTATGCCAGGTGTTGTTTAGATTCGTGAGGATCTGGGTGGTTCGAGGCTTGGCATGAACAGCGGATGAGGAATAAGGCAATTTCGCCAAATGTGATGGCATGTTCGTGTAAGGTTTCGCACAGCACCTACGGGCGACGCAGCGGATAACAAAAATTTCATTTGCCCGATCCCGGTGTTATGGAAAGCTTAATCTGTGCTCTAATCGGTGTTTCTAATACCCTAATTACGGGTTGCGTGTTTCACCTTGCGCGGAACGACGCTGTCCGCTAAGCCCGATGCAGAGAAACCGAGCCGCACAGCTGTACGGCCTCTAGAGCAGATCCACACGGCCCCTTGCGCAGCGACGGTACCTCCCCGGCGCAACTTTCCCCGACTCTATCACCTTTTGGAGAGAGAGAGAGCAAGGGGGAGAAAGGGGGGAGGCTAAACCTCTTGATTAGCATTAAGGGGGGTTGGAAGGGAGAGTTCGAATGAACTCACGTAGGTGCCATATATATAGAGTTTTGGCCCTTTTCAAAAGACCTCCAAAGGATCAAAATTGTATATATGACCTTTCCTTTATTATACATATGTATTAAGCCCATTTACACTCCTTTCCAAAAGGAATTAAAGGGAATTAATACATACGCTTGTATAATAATAAACCGTCACCCAAGAATCTATTGTGTGTGATCCTCTAGGCCCACAGTCACTCTAGTTTAAGGTCCATTAACTTCTAATTCCTAATTAGAAGTAAATTAAACGTATTCTTCGCTTCTACTAGAGCCGAACAATAGTTTAATTTATTTCGAACATTTGATCACGTTGGGTCAAGCAAATCCGCGTGATCCTAGATGACCCCGGGTTTAAACCAGCCTGTCTGGTACCTGTAAGTCCACAGTTACCGCATCGATATAATCTCTCGCTCCTTCTATGAGTCTGGTACGATCGAGGGTACGGTTTCTGTCAAACCCCATGATCGTACCATTTGACTATGACCTCCTTAAAGTGTATGACGTCCGTTCTAAACAAACTCACACGACCCTGGCCAGGGATTTAACGGAGCGTCAATGTCATGACCCATTAACTGTCTGATATATACCTGACAGTGAGCGATCCCTTCTTGACCATTGACGATCTTCACACGTATCCTGGAGTGGTTAACGACTCGGCAACTCATGACTTATGGTTAAAGCCACTTAGCCAAGTAATTAAACCATTCCAATCCTCGTGTAAGATCCGATCAATGTCTCAGGTCAAAGGACCAACGATGCTACTGAGACCGTTGGATCTTCAGTTGACATTAGGTATAATCAACCATCTGAAGATCCAATAGCGGATCAGTTCAGTGCACATCCTCCAAGGACATACACCTACACATATGTGTTGGTGCCCCGCACCAATGACCATGAGACTGGTCACTGACACATCATGTGTACTGGTTTAATAGGTAATCAAAGTCCCCGAGTGATTACCCTCCAACCAGGAACAGTTTAAGGTATGTGTACATGTAAAGTCAATCTCATGTTCGAGATCCCATCTCGAGCTGACTTTACAACCACATATCCTAGGGACAACGTAAAGTAACACAATCGCATATTTACGCTCAAACACCACTTTATTAATGAACAAGATCGTACAACTATTGGGCCTACCCGACCCGAAATTGGCCTGTAGCACACCAACACTAACAATCTCTCACTTGAACTACAGCCAATTGCCCACAACTTTGAGGCCCATCTTATCCCGATGACGCTCAAATACAGTCTGTGTCAAAGGCTTAGTCAGTGGATCTGCTATGTTATCTTCTGACGGTATACGCTCTACCATCACATCTCCACGATCAATAATCTCCCGAATAAGGTGAAAGCGCCTGAGAATATGCTTTGACCTTTGGTGAGATCTCGGTTCCTTCGCCTGGGCGATGGCCCCATTATTATCACAAAATAATGGGATGGGAGCTGATATCTCGGGAACTACGCCAAGTTCCAAGATGAATTTCTTCATCCAGACGACTTCCTTAGCAGCTTCAGCTGCAGCAATATATTCCGCCTCCGTCGTCGAATCTGCAGTCGTGTCTTGCTTGGAGCTTCTCCAACTGACTGCCCCTCCATTCAACATGAATACAAATCCAGACATGGATTTGCAGTCATCTGGATCTGACTGGAAACTAGAATCTGTGTAAGGTCTAAGCTATAAGTCCTCTCCTCCATAAAGTAGAAAAAGATCATTAGCCCTTCGCAGGTACTTAAGGATGCCCTTTACTGACTTCCAGTGCTCTTCGCCTGGATTTGCCTGATATCTACTAACAATGCTCAAAGCATTGGCAACATCAAGCCGTGTACATAGCATTGCATACATGATTGACCCTATCGCCGAAGCATATGGTACCTTATTCATGTGTGCCACCTCCTCAGAAGTTTTAGGACTCATCCCCTTGGATAGGCAAATTCCATGTCTCATGGGAATGAGACATCTCTTGGAATTTTCCATCCTAAATCTTTTTAGGATAGTATCTATGTACATGGATTGGGATAATCCTAACATCCTTTTAGATCTATCTCGATAGATCCTTATGCCCAGCACATAGGATGCTTCTCCCAAATCCTTCATGGAGAAGGTCTTGGACAACCAAGACTTAGTTGATGTCAACATCGCTACATCATTCCCAATGAGTAAGATGTCATCAACATAAAGGACCAAGAAGGTCACTGAGCTCCCACTGACCTTCTTGTAAACACATGGTTCATCTCATTCCGAATGAAGTTGAAAGATTTGACAGCCTCGTCAAATCTTAAGTTCCAGCTTCTAGATGCCTACTTTAATCCATAAATGGACCTTTGAAGTTTGCATACCTTATTAGGATGTGGCTTGGAGGTGAATCCCTCAGGCTGTACCATGTACACCTCTTCTGACAGGTTTCCATTAAGAAAAGCTGTCTTCACATCCATTTGCCAGATCTCATAATCCAGGTATGCAGCAATGGCAAGGAGGATTCTGATTGACTTAACCATGGCTACCGGCGAAAACGTCTCGTCATAGTCAATGCCTTGTCTTTGACGATATCCTTTCGCCACTAGTCTAGCCTTGTATGTGTCAACCTGTCCATCTGCATCGATTTTCTTTTTGAAAATCCATTTGCAGCCGATAGGGACCTTCCCTTCGGGTACATCAACTAAGTTCCAAACTTTATTGGTGTACATGGACTGGATTTCTGAATCCATTGCCTCTTGCCATTTCTCGGAGTCTACACTATGGATCGCCTCCTGGTACGACTGAGGATCATCATCCTCATCGATACATACCTTAGAGGACCCCTCTAAGACATGTCCAACATATCTCTCAGGTTCTCTTGGTAGTCTACCAGATCTCCGTAGTGTCAGTGTTTCACCTTGAATAGGATCAACCGATTTCGTCTCATCTAATAAGTGTGTGTCTATGGGTTGTGGTTCTTGGACCTCGTCCAATTCTATCTGGCTCCCACTGTTTTTCTGGAGTAGATATTCTCTTTCCAGAAATATAGCTCTCTTGGCCACTAAGACCCTTTGCTCAGAATGGTGATAGAAATAATATCCAAACATCTCCTTTGGATATCCCACAAACCTACACTTATCGGTCCGTGACTCAAGCTTATCACTCTCGTTCTTTTTTACATGAGCAGGACACCCCCAAATTTTAATATGATTAAAATTTGGTTTCCTGCCCTT
Source organism: Amorphophallus konjac (assembly GCA_022559845.1). Classification (NCBI taxonomy): domain Eukaryota; kingdom Viridiplantae; phylum Streptophyta; class Magnoliopsida; order Alismatales; family Araceae; genus Amorphophallus; species Amorphophallus konjac. The sequence continues at coordinate 315,129,354 of CM040119.1, read as the reverse complement.
CCATATCTCATATGGTATAGAAGGAACTGATTTACTTGAGATCCTATTCAATAAATATGCTGCAGTCTCTAATGCATAGCCCCAGAGAGACAAGGGTAGTCCTGACATAGACATCATGGATAGGACCATATCTAACAAGGTCCTGTTTCTCTCTCGGATACACCATTATGCTGTGGTGTATACGGTAGAGTCTACTGAGAAACTATTCCATGGTCTTTAAGATAAGAAGTGAATTCATGGCTTAAGTATTCACCTCCTCGATCCGATCGAAGAGCCTTAATACTTTTACCAGTCTGTTTCTCTACTTCATTCTTGTATTCCTTAAACTTCTCAAAGGCTTGTGACTTATGTCTCATTAAATACACATAGTCATATCTAGAGAAGTCACCAATAAAAGAAATGAAATAGAGATAACCTCCTTTTACTTCTATGGACATGGGTCCACACACATCCGAGTGTATGAGCTCGAGAAGGTCAACAGCCCTCTCACCATGTCCACCAAAGGGAGCCTTGGTCATTTTTCCCATGAGACACGACTCACAGGTATCAAATGGCTTATATTCGAACGAATTCAAATACCCATTTGAGTGTAAGTGAGAGACTCTTTTCTCACCTACATGACCAAGTCTGCAATGCCATAGATATGCAGAATTCACTTCATCAGCATTGGAAATTTGCATAACATTAGAACGTGTATCTAATACATAAAGGCCATTGACTAATGAACCATTGGCTATAATCAAACCATTATTCATTATAAAGCACCCAGTGCTATTAAAAGTCAATGTATATCCAATGTTATACAAATCAGAGATTGAAATAATGTTCTTAATAATATTAGGAACATAATAACAGTCATTCAGCTCCAGAATGACTCCTAAAGGTAAACTGAGGCGTGCAGTTCCTGCAGCTTTGGCAGCAACCAAAGCTCCATTGCCCATCCTCAGTTCAATCTCATTTTTGCCCAACCGCCTTCTATTTGCCAACACCTGCACAGAATTGCAGATATGAGATGCACATCCAGTATCCAATACCCATGATGTGGATTCCATATATGACAAATTAAGGTTCATGACAAAAATACCTTCATTTAGAATTGCCTTGCAATTCCTTTTCCAATGCTCAGTTTCCCCGCATCGAAAATATTTGTCTTCCTTTTCATTCTTCTTGCCCTTCCCTTTGTCAACCTTGGCGAGCTGCTTACCCGTGACCTTTTTCTTTCCTTTCCCTTTGTTACTTGTAGTGGATATCTGGGTGGCCTTCCTTTTCTTATTGGCCCGGCCAATAATCATTACAGAAGAAGATGGTTTATCTTTCTGCATAGTTCCTTCAGCACTCTTTAACATGTTGAGCAGCTCCGGGAGAGTTGCATCAATTCTATTCATGTTAAAGTTTATGATGAAGGAAGAAAATGAATCGGGCAATGACTGGAGTATAAGATCAATGCACAGTTCAAGATCCAACTTGAACCCTAGTGCATTGAGTCTCTCTATCCACTCCATCATTTTCAATACATGAGCCTGTATTGAAGAACCCTCAGACATCCGTGTCCTGAAAAGCCTTTTGGAGATGTCATACCTCTCAATCCTACCCTGCTCCCCGAAGAGCTGGCATAGATTGAGAAGTATACTTCTACAATCAGTCTTTTCAAATTGCCTCTGTAGCTCGGGAGCCATAGAGGCCAACATGTAACATTGGACAAGGGAGGAGTCCTCAGACCACTTGGCATAAGCCAGTAACTCGCCCTCGTCGGCATCAGGAGCTGGCTCAGAATGAACCGTGTCCAACACGTACACAATCTTTTCGGCGGTAAGGACTATGCGTAGATTACGCAGCCAATCCGAGTAATTCGGTCCAGTTAATCTATTTGCATCCAAGATGCCGCGGAGGGGGTTGGACGACGACATTGTAATCTGGATAAGAAATAAAAGAAAACTTAGCATGTGTTCAAATTCTAACTTAGATGTGGTTTCTTATCTTAGTTAGTCCCACTATTTTTCGATCGAACTATATAACCCTCAGTATATAGAACGGGAGATCAACGAGATCAACCTAGTGGGTCGGAATCCCAACGAGACTGATGTACGACCTTGTGGAAAGCATAACAAGCCATACACCATCTCAAGGGCAGTCAACAGGCACTTGCATCTAATGCAATATCCGATATTCGGCCCCCGAGAAATCATCCCCTTGTGGAAAGCACAACAAACGATATTCTCGGTTAGATCTAACCATCATTACTACATAGCAATGAGTTCATGACCCGACCCTTGTGGAAAGCACAACAAGGCCGAGTTCAATTCCTTACCCCATTGAGGCCGAGCCTTGGAGTTTAATCCCGCCCCCAAACTCATGGACCTTGTGGAAAGCACAACAAATCCATGAAATGAAGACGTTCGTTCACTCCATAATGATGGAGGGCCACGACGACTCCTAGAGCCACGCTTACCAGATGTAAAATTTAAGCGCGAGGGAATTCAATTTTATCTTGATCTCACCCTAGGTGGTAATATAAATATATCCAATATATTTACCGTACCTAGTAGTTTGCACAAAATAAATACATCCAATGTAAAAATAAACGCAAGTGATCATGGACTTTAACCCTAATGTAACTAAGACATCCGACCCGCTTCCGAAGCAGCTGGATCGTCCTCGTCGGGTGTGCTCCGCGCTTTCAAACTCCGACGCCGCATCAATTACAACTTTTACACGGCACGCAGGCCGGAAAAATTAAATTATATGTGACTCAAATTCCAGCAGCCCTTAGGGCGAGTACAACAATGGAGGAAGATAGAAGTACATTGGAATTTTAACAGAGAGTGAAAAGAGGTTCGCAGACCCCAATTAATTACATTAATCCAAGTCCATGATCACTTGCCAACCCATTCAAATAAAATCAATCAAGGGTTATTTTTCTGAAAATAATCCTTACTTTTGAATTTAAAAATGGGATGTGCAAACAAAAATAGGCTAGCTTTGTTTAATTTTAAAAATCAAAGCATGATTAACTAAAATTAAACACACAAGCAGGCCAATACAAGGTAAATAAAGTAAAGCACGTAAAGAACCATCATTTTCTATAGGGGCATGTAATTGAGATAATTAATTAAATTTAAATTTAAATTTAAATATCTAATAATCAAATTTAAATTCAAAATTTAAACATGCCAATAATTTAAATTTAAATTCAAACTAATTATCTAATAATTTTGTTTGAAAATGAATTTAAAATAATGCAATTATCCTCAATTAGTAATTTTCTAAAATTTAAAAATTGAATTTAACAATTATCTAATAATTAAAATTCAAATAATTAAATTTTCTACATTTAACTTTAATAAAATTTAAAATTTGAATGTTTTAATTATCTAATAATTAAAAATTTAAAAACTTAAATTTTACTGAAGTAACTTCAATTATTACCATTTTATCTCAAGGTAAATAGTAATTATCTCACCTCGATAAATTCAACACGGTTAAATAAAAATTAACTTTTGACATTTACCATCGAGATAACAGAATTAACCTACTAGATAAAATTCTAATTAATTTACTGTGCATTTTCATATATATATCTAATATATATATTAATCTACCTGAGCACATTAAATTAAAGAAGGTAAATCTAATTTTTTTAAAAAAATAAAAAAAACCTTTTTTTTAGGAGTTCACCACTCGCTGCGGGCGCCCGCAACGAGGGCGACCCGCGTTGCGGGCGCCCGCCACGTGGACGCCCCGCGTGGGCGGCGCCCGCCTGGCGGGCGAGGCAGGCCCCCCGCGTGGGCGGCGCCCGCCCACGCGCCTGCGCCCGCCGGCGCAGTGCGCCCAGCGGCGCAATGCGCCCAACGGGAACCCAAAAATTTTTTTTTAAAAATTTTTTTAAAAAAAAATTGCTATTTGGACGCCCAGCATCCATGAAGAACAGAGATGTCCAAATCTCTTTCTACAAATTATAATTGAAGATTTTCAATGCCCCTAAAATATGGTTCTAAACGGCAATAAAAACACCGACCAGAGCGCGAACCTGGCTCTGATACCACTGTAAGGTTTCGCACAGCACCTACGGGCGACGCAGCGGATAACAAAAATTTCATTTGCCCGATCCCGGTGTTATGGAAAGCTTAATCTATGCTCTAATCGGTGTTTCTAATACCCTAATTACGGGTTGCGTGTTTCACCTTGCGCGGAACGACGCTGTCCGCTAAGTCCGATGCAGAGAAATCGAGCCGCACAGCTGTACGGCCTCTAGAGCAGATCCACACGGACCCTTGCGCAGCGACGGTACCTCCCCGGCGCAACTCTCCCCGACTCTATCACCTTTTGGAGAGAGAGAGAGCAAGGGGGAGAAAGGGGGGAGGCTAAACCTCTTGATTAGCATTAAGGGGGGTTGGAAGGGAGAGTTCGAATGAACTCACGTAGGTGCCATATATATAGAGTTTTGGCCCTTTTCAAAAGACCTCCAAAGGACCAAAATTGTATATATGACCTTTCCTTTATTATACATATGTATTAAGCCCCATTTACACTCCTTTCCAAAAGGAATTAAAGGGAATTAATACATACGCTTGTATAATAATAAACCGTCACCCAAGAATCTATTGTGTGTGATCCTCTAGGCCCACAGTCACTCTAGTTTAAGGTCCATTAACTTCTAATTCCCAATTAGAAGTAAATTAAACGTATTCTTCGCTTCTACTAGAGCCGAACAATAGTTTAATTTATTCCGAACCTTTGATCACGTTGGGTCAAGCAAATCCGCATGATCCTAGATGACCCCGGGTTTAAACCAGCATGTCTGGTACCTGTAAGTCCACAGTTACCGCATCGATATAATCCCTCGCTCCTTCTATGAGTCTGGTACGATCGAGGGTACGGTTTCTGTCAAACCCCATGATCGTACCATTTGACTATGACCTCCTTAAAGTGTATGACGTCCGTTCTAAACAAACTCACACGACCCTGGCCAGGGATTTAACGGAGCGTCAATGTCATGACCCATTAACTGTCTGATATATACCTGACAGTGAGCGATCTCTTCTTGACCATTGACGATCTTCACACGTATCCTGGAGTGGTTAACGACTCGGCAACTCATGACTTATGGTTAAAGCCACTTAGTCAAGTAATTAAACCATTCCAATCCTCGTGTAAGATCCGATCAATGTCTCAGGTCAAAGGACCAACGATGCTACTGAGACCGTTGGATCTTCAGTTGACATTAGGTATAATCAACCATCTGAAGATCCAATAGCGGATCAGTTCAGTGCACATCCTCCAAGGACATACACCTACACATATGTGTTGGTGCCCCGCACCAATGACCATGAGACTGGTCACTGACACATCATGTGTACTGGTTTAATAGGTAATCAAAGTCCCCGAGTGATTACCCTCCAACCAGGAACAGTTTAAGGTATGTGTACATGTAAAGTCAATCTCATGTTCGAGATCCCATCTCGAGCTGACTTTACAACCACATATCCTAGGGACAACGTAAAGTAACACAATCGCATATTTACGCTCAAATACCACTTTATTAATGAATAAGATCGTACAACTATTGGGCCTACCCGACCCGAAATTGGCCTGTAGCACACCAACACTAACAGTTCGTGTCTCTCTAAGGCATTGGATTGAGACTGAAGAGTTGAGCTCGGCACGTAGGTTGTCGATGGAATAAGCCCTTCTTCCCCCACGCGCATTGTGCCCTGTCCTAAAATTCGAGGATGAAATTTTTGTAAGGGGGAAGGGATTATAATGACCCGGGTTTTCGAATCTTGCATATGTGGGTTTTGGAGTGTTTCTGCGAGTCTCAGACTGTGTTTTCTAATTAAAATATTTTTAATATTGGATCTTTGGGTCCCTCAAATAAGAGAAAATAAGATATTTTCGGGTTCCATGATGTGGCTGGTGAATTATTTTCTGGGAACGTTGAGCTAAAATTTGGGAATTTTTCCCATTCAATTCGGATTTGTAAAGACTCAAGAAGAGAGAAAAGAAATAGAAGAAATAAAAATAATAAATTTTCTTTTATTTAAAACCCCCCTCCCCTCATTTCTCTCCATCTCTCTCAAACTCTCTTCTCTCCCTCTCTCCCGTTTCCCACTCCCTCTTCCGTGCCTCTCCCTTCGTCTCCCATTCCTCTCCACCTCCTCCTCCATTCTTCGGACAGCCGCCGGAGGACGTCAAGGAGGAGACGGCGAGCTGTGTGGGATGATGTGTGACGTGCACGAGAGTGAAGAACGTGAGGTGGTGGCGAGACGAACCGGTCACGTGTTCGCATGAAACCCCAATGTTTTTGGCGTGGATCGACCCCAGCTTCATACGATTTCTTCAAAAAAGGTAGGGGGACGGACCCATCCACCTCACCGCGTGATTTCTCACCGATTAGAGTAGATTCTGGGTGAGAACGAGTGAGTTTTGTTCATGCTACAGGAAGAATGCGTGTTTCGGGGTGAGCGATGGTTTTGCCGATTCGGCGATCGATTTATGGGTTATTTGATGTGAATGGGTGTGCTTAGTAGGGTTGGGGAGAGATTCCCCATGTTTCCCGCTCGCAATGTGGCGAGTTGGGTGTGGAACAAGGCCCTTAGAGGGTCTTCCCGTTTGGCCATCGCCAGAATCGGTCGACCAATCTGAAGGATCGATCGACCGGTTATTGGCAGAGAGCATGACAGGGCAAACGGGTTGGGTTCGGTCGACCGACCCTGGGGGTTCGGTTGACCAACCTGGGCAGCCGGTCGACCGACCCTATGCAGCCAGGGCTCTAGGGTTGGTCTTGTAGGCCGACCGACCCGTGTGATAGGATGATCGACCCACTGCATAAAAGGCTGCTTGGGCCCAGAAATCTCAATTTTTGCCCTGGAATATAAAAATTAATATTATATACATGGAAACCCATAAAAATTGGGCCAATTTGACTCTATGAGGGCGGTGGTCGCTCGAGAATGGATTTGCGTAACACGAGGTTTCTTAGATTCTTTACAATGGGTTGAGCTGTATAGGTGGGATCATTTCCACGTGGCTTCCATGCTCGTGGTGAGCTATACTCGCAAGAGTTCAGTAACCGTAGAGGGTTATATCCGCGTGAGTTCCGTGACCACAGAGGGTGGTCCTTGTGTGAGTTCAGTAGGTCGGCATCCACTAGTTTCCATCATCCGGCCTTGGATGGTTTCGCAGCACCCGGTGGTGTCATGTCGTAGTTTATGATGGTTCACGTGCGTGTGTACGCATATCCTCGAAATTCCCACGAGACTGCGGATGATAGTGTTATACAGTGGATTCTCGCGAGATCACAGAAGATCGTGTTTTACTATTGCACTATCTTGAGGGCCTTTCATGGTTGGACCGGGCGAGACCGCCTTGTGTGTACGGCGCTCCTTGCAGAGGCGAGACCACCTGGGCATGTGTACCTTGGTTAGGACAAGAGTACGTTGCTGGTGGACGCAGGGGCACGTATCCCTTGTCAGGTCACAGGACATGGTCGTGTTGTTGGGCGCAGAGACACTGATCTTAACCAGTCCCAGGGTGTGGTGTGTGTGTGTCTCCTCTACTTCTCCCGAGACTAGGTGTGGGCAGTGTGCGTGCATATGAGATCTTAGCACAATATAAGACGTCAGTGGACGCATCTGGCCTTGTTATGTATATTTGAGTGGCGGCCCCTTTGTCGATAAGGTTGAGGTACTGACAACGTTATCGATGGCCCCTTCCGACAGACGGGTTGGAGTTGCCCAGTGTAAAGGGCATGGTTTTCTTACTGGTTTTGGTTCGATACTGAGGTTTACCGGTGTTGAGGTTGTCATCCTGAGGGTAGAGGTTGTGTGTGTGGCCGCGTGACCTTGACTGGGGTTCCATCAACGAGGACAGATTATTACGACAGCAATGTTGTGGGTTTTCTCTCAGTAGTGAGACTGTGATTTCGCCATGGGTCGGCGGTCCCGACTAGAGGTCGTGGCTTCCTTGTCGAGAGTCAGAGTAGCGTAGAGACTTCGTAGTTCTGCCATCTATCGTTCTTACTGTTTATCTTGCTGCTGTTATTTTATTGTTGTTATTATTGTTATTATTATTGTTGTTTGTTGCTGCTTACCTTCGTTGTTGTGGTAGGGATCTGTGGGACCCCTACTGAGCCAATGAGATGAGGCTCACTCCATATTTTTCAGGTGTGACACTCTTCCTCGAGCTTGGTGTACTATTCAGACCGTCGTTAGTAGCCAGCTTGCCAGTGCCGGAGTATGTCCCGCAACAGTGTACGTTCCTTTTCTAGTTGACTGTACTTGTGGACTGGACTTTGTAGTTGAATTGTTTAATTATAAAATAGTAATTTTATTGTTGTTATTAAATTGATTAGTCCTGTAGTTTATTCCCTACAATTGCTTGAATTTCAATGCATCTCTACAACACTAAAATAGCCCTTCTGAGTCTCCCGACTCATGAGTAGCGGCGCAAGATTCGAATGATATCGGGTTCTTCTCGATATCTGGACTTTAGGCCATTACAAAATGTAACGCCTAAATTTAGGAATTATAAATTTCTATGCGTAAAAAAATAGCGAAATATAGTGTGAAGATTCAAGTATTAATTCTAAAATATGTCATTTGGACCGTCGAATAAAATCTACAAATGTAAATTATATATAAAACATGATAGTTATATCTAAAACAAATGTAAATTATATCTAAAACATGAAAATTTCTATGCGTAAAAAAATAGTCGGACCCCCTCCCACCGCCTCCCACCGCCCACCGTCGCCTCCTCCGACCTCCCACCGGTGGCTGGACCCACCTCCACCCTCCCCCTCCCACCTCCACCTTCCCACCGCCTCCCACAGCCCACCGTCGCCTCCTCCGACCTCCCACCGGTGGCTGGACCCACCTCCACCCTCTCCCTCCCACCTCCACCTTCCCACCGCCTCCCATCGCTCGGCCGCGACCTCCCACTGCCCACCACCGCCTCCTCCGGTCTCACACCGGCCCACCCCTGCCCATGCCCGGCTTTTAATGTCGAACCGGCACGAGCCGCCTGGCCCGCACTTACCAAGTCGGTCCCACGACGAACCGATCGAGTTCACAGCGGGACGCATGATCCCATGCAGTCCAGTGTGAACCGGCCGCGTGCCACACGCTGTCCGTCTCGTTCGTTAGTTGGCACTGTCCAAATACGGGCGGTTTGGCCCGTACCGGACTGATCTGTAAAATCCTAATTAAGTTATCCCACCTATGAACGGTGGGATAAGTTAATTCAAATTAATAGGGATTAACCCAGATTTACTAAATCCACCCGTGCTAAAATAAATTGGGTTAACTTTGGGGTTAAGTCAGATTATCCCTCAGATAAGTTCGAAACAAAAGGGAGTTTAAATGATAAAAAAAAGATACAGAATATTTTTATGTCCATTATCACATAAGTTAATCAAAATTATACATATGTACGTGAGAGTAAGGATATAAATATAAATGTAAGTTAATTTTTACATAAATTTATTTTTAATAGAAGTATACACAAAAAAGATATTGAAATTTACATCTAGATTTGACAACGGAAGACTCTGGCATACACTCCTGACTCCCCCCCCCCCCCGGCCAAGCGGTAAAGTTATCAATTTCGATCATATTTTAAATCCTGTCACGCAACGATCACAATGACGGGGCTTCTGACGGTGGTCCTCACGTCACATCGCCTGCCATCCCTGGCCTCAGTTTCAGATCACCCTCCAGGTTGTCCCATCGGACGGTGCTTGGTTAAAATATCATTAAAAATAAGTATACATTTTAAATAATTTTAAAATAAATAATAAGTGTCTCTAAAATTTAAATTTTTTTCCAGTAGAATTCACTAGAATTATCTTATTCCAATTTTTGCGAAAACGTTGAGTGACACTTTTAACGCTAGCATTCTCGTGATGTATATTGTAAATATAAATCTTAAAATATATTAATGTTATTTTAATATTTTAAAATTAAATATTTATACTAATTTAATACTTAACATTTTTTGTGAAAAATAGAAACAAACGTCACAGTATGGTGCTCTTTATATAAGAACAGATAAAAAGTAAGCGGCGCGGTGAGAGGTGAATTATGATAAAAGAGAAAACACATATAATTTATGCGCTGTCAGAGGTTTCTAACGAATTATCCCTAGTTTTATGTGCTAGCTCAAGTTTATTATATTTCTTAAACATATAAATTCTACGCCTAGAGTAAAAGATCCATCAAGTAGAAGCAGTGTTATCAGGGACCGGTTCGACCGTGAACCGGTGTAGGAATCGGTCCGATTAGGCCCGGTCCGGTCAATTAGTTAAAAATCGTCCGAACCGTCCAAACCGCGGTTCGACCCTATTCCCCGCCGCCAAAAAAAAAAATAAACAACTCAACTCGGCACGGGTCCTGACCCAAGGGTACGGGCAAGTTTATTATATTATTTACTTATATTCAATCAAACCATTTAATTCGACACACAACTTAAACTTCGACATACAACTCAAGCCCACATCCCCCCACATCCTATGCCTCTTGGGTCTTGACCCAAGGGTGAGCTTTCCAACATATAAAGTCAAGTAAGTTTTTCTAACTTCCAATATGGGACTAAACATAAAGACTCTATTTCCAACATATAAATGAGATATTTGAATCAACATAAAGGCTCTATTTCCAACAAGTAGTTACAAGTTATTCTTATACATGTATGTTTACTTATTTTGATCACTATATCTTATTTGAGTTATTTCTTATTGTATTAGGTTATGGAATCGGGTCGGACCATATATCAATATTATAATGACATTACGGTTCAAAGCGGTTAGAACCAACGGTCAAACCGGTTCGAACCGAACCAGCTCATTGTCCGATTCAGGCACCGATCCGGTTCTGATAACATTGAGTAGAAGACTATGTATAAGTTGGCTCCCGACAAACATCCGTACGGTTTCTCTTTATCAGATAGCTAATGTATCTGAAAATATGGTTTATGTCAGCTCAACGTGCATAAAGAAGGTAAACTAGATCATGCGAAGTAGGCATATAAATAAGAAAGACGTGTAATTGAGTTCTCTGAATAATTAGAAAAGCGAGAGCTATGAAGCTGAGCATAAAAATAAAATAAATGGGTAGATAAATGGATACCCGCATCAAAAAAAACATGTGTATCTTTATCCTTATCTAAAATTATTTTAGGTACAGAATTATCTTTCATTTAAGCTTCGAAATGGGTAGACGAATGGATATTTGAATAACTTTTCAATTTTTAACCTTCATCGATAAATAACTAATATTGGTTAGAAGTTACAATAATAAGTATTTTTGGAGCACCATGGGGAAACATTGGCTCAAAGGATGGTTGCCTGTGAATTGATTGGAAACCTTACGGAAACTGGAAAAAAAAAACATTTCTCTTGCATTTTTTGTACACTTTTTTTCTTCTTCTTGGAACTTTGCTTGAAAGGGTCTATATACATGTACCCCCGACATGTAAGATGCAAGGCACAAAGACATCCCATAATGTGAAATGTTCCTTTAGATAGATGTCCGATTTTTTTTATAAAAGGTATTTATGTAATATACATTATTTTTCTGGCAACAATAATCGCAAACCTTTCAATGGGGTCCAACAACATTTATCCTTGAGAACTGTAAACATGCATCTTCTAAAATGCAAAAGTGATTACTGCGACCTATTATATTTCAGCATGACTAAGTAGTAACGGTGTTACGACTAATGAAACTTTTAATCAGAATGTTGAGAGGGTTTTTCATAGTTCACTTTTAAATATTGAACAAAATGTTGAGTGCAAGGAAATGTAGCTAATTTTCATAACAATCGATGGTAAAACTCTTTCCAACACCCTCAATTGAGTAATGCTGCTACAATGCTACCCTTTTTGTTACACTTTTTACTACATCTCTTTTTCTATCTTAAGTTTGGCAAGAGCATCAAACTTTTAAGATATTCAACTCTATTGCCCGTCTCGTGATCAGACAGTGAAAATTTTCTTTTCCTTGTTTTTTAAGGGGACGAGGGTTTAGTGAGAGATCTGATGCCTCACGGCGGAAGCGAGGGATATAGAACCCACGTCACTCCTCCGCACTAGTGGCACCGAGAGCTGTCCACTAAATCACGGGCTCAGACCCTCAAATTGAGGGTGGTAATACACGGAGAAAATAACGTGACATCGTAGCATTCCTCCCCTCAATTTTAACGAGGAATTTTAATATACAACTTTTTTCTTATAAGATAAGAAATGACTAAATATTTATAAAAATAATTTAAAAAATTGATATATTTTCCCAATTAAATTGGGTGGAAATATGTGAAAATATATAAATATTTTTATTATAATTCGTGAGTAATGTTTTAAAATCTGACCGATCTAGTCGGTACGACCGGTTGACCAGTGATCCGATCTCAAAATTGGATTGAAATCTTACTTAGACTTACCAACACTTAAAAACGAGCCAAACCCGATTAACTCGGGTCAATCCGGTTAATCCAACTTAACCCAGTAAAATTAATGTGATCTTATCGAGTTCCAGACCCATTTCACGTTCTCTAACTTTTTATCATTATGTTAACTTTTAATTTAACATATAAATAAATATGAAAGATGAGGAGTCATCTTTAGAATTATATCATTTAAGATTTTAATATTTAATGATATTAGCACAATTTTAAAATTTAAAAAGATTTTGATTCTAAATCTATTTTTCCCAATGTGTAAAAATAAATAAAAAAACTTAATATATCTATGTGATAATTTATCAGTGAAAAAAGAGACAGAAAAATCATGAAGCGTAACAAATAAAGTGCTTTTCGTATTTTTAAGTTACCACTTAAGATATGTTAAAACTTTATGAAATATAATATTGACGTTAACAATTATAATTTCACGGGTCATAGGTCAATTAGAATGTTAAAATATTGACTTGTGATCCACTGATTTATAATGAAAATGATAAAATTTTGAGCCGAGTTTTAAAATATTGATTGTGAAAAAAAATAATCTCAGATTCGAGAGAGAGAGAGAGATCTTACTTACAAAGACCCGTGACTTTACTCACACTAAAATTCAGTAAGAAGTCATTATGTCAGAAAGCACATTTTTTTCCTCAACGGTTCGAATTTTTAATATTTTTTATTAAATATTCTTGAATCCAGTGCAAAAGAAAAAAATGATAAACAAAGGTCGCTCCGCCAAATGCTGTTCTTTTTACTGCCTCCACCCCCACGCATCTCCGCTACGAAAAGCACCCCCCTCTCTCTCTCTCTCTCTCTCTCTCTCTCTCTCTCTCATGTCTCATCACCTAACCCTGATAAACGCCACTTCACCTTCTCCTCCCCTTCTTCCTCTTCTTCTCCTCTCCCTTCCTCCTCTCTTCCTCCTATGCAACTACAAATACGAGCCACGCATCTCTTACCAGGGCTAGGGCTCCGGTGGAGGGGGAGGTTCTGTGGCCTCCGCCGTCGTCATTCCTGCTGCCGCAGCGTCGGTTGCGCCGGAGGACGATCTGCTGCTCAGATCCGGGCTTCTGCCGCGGAATCCTCCCACATTTGGAAGCTCTCCCGGCCGCGTGGGGGTTTGCCGGGCGTCGTTGGGTCGGGGGAAAGCGGAGGTGGGCGGTGTGTTCCCGGTGGAGGGGAATGTGGGTTTAGCGAGGGGGTGTTCTTTCTCTGGAGATCTGGGATTACAGGTACTTGTGAGAAGGGTCAAACCCTGTTCCTTCCTTCCACTCTGTTTGCTCCTTTTTCTTCCTCTTCTCTTTTGATTGTTTGGTTGTTGGTGTGATTCGGGCAATGCATGTGAATCTGCTGGGAGCTGGTGCTATGTATTTTGTTTTTTTTTTTCGGCTTTCCTATGAAGAATGTTGCTGAACTTTGCTGATTAGCTTGACCAAGGTATGTCAGCCCCCTTTTGTGCATTTCTGTCAACACAAAGTGGCTAAAAAGTTGGCACATTTTTGAATGCTCAGTGTGTTTTGACAGACTAATGGAAAGAGTCACGCGGAGGGAGAATACATTAAATTCTAGGGGAATGGAGGCCCTTTGAGTATAGGGTTTGAAATTCTAAATGCGCAGCTAGGTTTCCCACCGTTTGTATCTGGCGGAAGTGGTATGTTGAGAAGCCATCGACTGGTTACATGCTTGAGTGACATTGAGTTGAGATTATTTTGATGAGTAAACAACATGGCATTCGTTTGTGTTTTGCTTCTTGCAAGCATTGAGCATCTACATCAATAACCTTAACTTCACTTATGTACTGCAGTATGCTAGCCACCTTTAAAATCCTTAGACATACTCTTCCTCCTTGTGTTCCTGGGGAAACGTCAAGTGTGCTGTCACCACTTCCATACAAATCGTTTTATGTTTCTCCTTTTATTGATTCTACGACATGAATGTATGTTCCCAAGTTATCTGCCAATGTCTTTTATCTACATTTAACATGACTGAACCTCTCAAGTGTAGTTCTTTTACATGGTCTTTAACCAGTAGTGTGCAATATGAAAGTTTTCAAAACTCATGAAGACTCCACCTTAGCATTCTTGTCTCGTTACCACTAATTGCTTGCATGTGCCACACTTTCAGTACAGCACTCTACCCCCCTAAACATTGTTGGTTTACAGTCACCTTATAAATTTGTCTTTAAGCCTGAAGGTATTTGAAAATCATCATAGCCATTTATAGGGTAAAATGGACCTGCAATAGTGCCTCACAAAGAAATCTCTTGGGTTGAGACTGTGGGTTTCCATGAAAATAGGGAAAAGCTCTTCTATTGGAGCTTGTGCAACCCAAGGGTTTATCTCACCTATGAGGCACTTGATGATCAAACGTCACACCAGGAACTGAGGAAATATGTTAGATTCAGAGCACTGCTTTTACTGTTGTTTTACTGGTTTCCTTGGCATCTATGCCAATGTAAGATATATATAAAGGAACTTTATTTCTCATTCAAAGTGTTCTTTTTAATGTGTATCAAATAGTTCAATTTGGTCTGGCTGCATTGCCAAAGATCTAGATGTCATTTCTTTATTTTTCCTTTTTACATGACTACATGAGAATGATACCTGTCTGCCTGCTTATGTTTCCACAACCATACTGTTGCTTAATGACTTGGTTTGAATCCTCTTTTGTTTTAAGATACTTGCTTTGTTCTTGTTTTGTTGTTTGCCCTTTGATTGATTTTAGTTATTTGAAATGAAGAGGATTGGCTAGAGACTAGAGTGTAAATTTTTTTGGACATGGAAAGGTAGCTGACTCTAGCAGACTCTTTTCCAGTGTAGGCAACATCATCTCTGTTTTCCGCTTTGCTGCTTGTACTGCATTTGGATAGGTCATGTGAAATGCAATATTTTTCACTCAGGAAAAGTGTCAAGATTTGCAACTTTGTCAGTTACAGTTAGAGCAGAAGTCATAAGATTCTTTAGCAGTTAATTGACTCAGATGACGGTTGGATATCAGATTTTCTATCATGTGCTGCTAAAAGAGTGACGTTGCTTATCACATTGCCACTCTGTATTTTATCTATCAACATTTGCCTTGTTTTTGGGTTATTTGTTCTCAGTTGCCTGAGTTTCTTTGGTATTTAGATCTGCATCTTCTGCCGGATCATGATATTGATCTTTTGCCAAGTACTATGTATGTCTGTTAGTTCTTGTATGCATCTTCCTTTGTTTTCCCCGATTTGCATTCACATTTTAACTGTGATAACCTTAAGATGCAAATTTCTTTTTATCTATTGTTCTATAAGTTTGAAACTTCATTTTTGTTTTGTTCTTTTTTTGACAGGAGATTTGACATTAGAAAAGAAAAATGTCTGCCTCTGGAAACTCTCTTAATTCACATCTATCTCGGAAGACAAAAATCTTTGGCCTCAAGTTGTGGGTCGTGATTGGAGTGGTTGTTGGAATATTCATTGTGACCATTCTTTTGGTTCTAGCTATATGCATCAACATTAGGAGTAGGAAGTCAAGGAGAGCTCCAAATAATCTCCCTATCATCCAAATACCTACTGTGTCAAAGGAAATCAAGGAAGTGAGGGTTGAACAGGTATCTGGTAATGACTTTGTTGCTCGTGATGGTTATCATCTTAATAGTCATGACAAGACTGGCAAGAAGGAATCAGACAAGGTCATGGTCCACATGGGTTTAGATAAAACAAGGCATACAGACAGCAACAGTTATTCTGGTTCATTTCACCATATAGATAAAGACTGCAACTCCCAGTCTGGTGATGAAGGTAGCTCTGGGACAGTCACCATGTACAGATCATCCTCATATCCCATAGCTGCTCCTTCACCTTTGGTTGGTCTTCCGGAGCTCTCTTATCTAGGTTGGGGTCACTGGTTTACGTTGAGGGACTTAGAACTGGCAACAAATCGTTTTTCAAAGGACAATGTCTTGGGGGAAGGTGGCTATGGTGTCGTCTATCGTGGACAGTTGATCAATGGAACTCCAGTGGCTATTAAGAAGCTCCTCAACAACTTGTAAGCTTACGTGGACTCCCTTAGCTGCCCATTCTTTATTGCGAGGTGTGTTTTTTATTTGCCACAAACTTATTATAATTGCTATTGTAGAGGCCAAGCGGAGAAGGAATTCAGGGTTGAAGTTGAGGCTATTGGTCATGTCCGCCACAAAAACTTAGTACGTCTTCTAGGATACTGTGTAGAAGGCACACAAAGGTAGGCAGACCCCTTTATGTTCTCCTTGTAGTTAATCTATTGTTTTCTATTTGTAGCCTACCATGTGTAGCTGTCATCCTCTATATTGTGAACAGCCATTTAAGATAGTAAGTATGGTAATTTTTTCTTTTCTAAATAATGTCTGGTATCAATTTTTGTAAATATCTCTTTTCTCTGAATTTTGGATTTATTCAGGATGCTGCTTTATGAGTATGTTAACAATGGAAACTTAGAGCAATGGCTTCATGGAGCAATGCGGCAGCAGGGTTCTCTGACATGGGAGGCAAGAATTAAGATTCTTCTTGGCACGGCCAGGGCGTAAGTTTCACGCTTGAGCCCTGTCTTTAGATATCCACACATGAACCGAACATATGCCGCTGTAGAGTACATCGATTTTCTAACCCCTTGTGTTAATCCTTTGGTGAGGATGTTAACTAGAATTATATATATTCATTAACTCATTAGGCTTCTTCATGTCTATTGGTGCAGTCTTGCATACCTACATGAGGCCATTGAACCCAAAGTTGTGCACCGGGACATAAAATCTAGTAATATACTGATTGATGATGAATTCAATGCAAAGGTCTCTGATTTTGGTCTTGCCAAGCTTTTGGGTGCTGGGAAAAGCCATATTGCAACCCGAGTGATGGGGACTTTTGGGTTTGTGTTCTCTTTACCATCTCCTATTTCCATTGTCTTACTAATTGAACTATTATGCACAGAAGTAAATTGTCACAATTGTATCTCAGTCTTATTTTCCTTTGCCTACATGCAGCTATGTAGCACCAGAATATGCAAACACAGGTCTTCTTAATGAAAAGAGTGACATCTACAGCTTTGGGGTTGTCCTGTTAGAAGCAATTACTGGTAGGGATCCTGTCGATTATGGTCGCCCTGCTAATGAGGTATGGAACTTATTTATATTTGCCGTCTTTGATTTGAAAAAGTTCTCTGTCACCTCTTATTTTTGATTCATAGATATCATTGCAATTTTGGCAAGGTTGACAAAGTTCTGACCCTTATAAGTTCATGCTTTGATCATTCTGGACATCCTTGCATTTTCCCATATTTTAATGGTTTCCTTATCTATTGTTGTTTTAGCCTTTCATCTTTAAATGGACAATTCTGAGTTATAAGTTTATCCTTCTTTTTTTTTGACCTCTCTTCTTTAAGAAGATAACTCTAAGGCTTTTGGGGGTACTCCATCACGTGTTGAGAATGAGAAATTGACTATGGATGGCTTCCTTTGTACTTCTCACTCTTCAAGCATGTAGTTAACAAAAGATGAACATGTCTACATTTGAGGTCTTGTCCATCTTGATTGGTTCTTGTTTCTTTTCTAAGCTTCAGGTTTCTCCTTCAACAGCTTGCCATTGATAAATCAGTTTATATATTCTGGTCTCACACATTCTCCTTTTTACTTTCGGCTGCATTCATGTTAAGTGTCAACCTGCACTGTACTTTAGTAAAGGGTGTGATCTAACAAATGCCACTGGTCTCTGCTTCATTGTTTATAATTTTGTACCATGGGTTTGCAGATTCTTTTATGGGAAACACTGGATGCTAGTACATTCATACTTATTATCATAGCTTGTCTTTTCAGTCGTAGTAATTTCATGCATGACAACTTCAACTTTCCTTAGGCAAGTCACTTGTTCAGTAAATTGGTTACATATGACGTCAAACTGTTATTTTATGGACGGGTGGACTTGGAGCTTTTGGAGTTCTATTTTTCTGGTGCAAATGGTTTCAACATTGTATTGCAGTTGTGTCTGAAATTATCCTGCATTGCAGTCTATTTGCAATTCTCATATAATGGATCGGCAGAAGATGAATAAGTTCGATACTTATTCTACAAGTTCTCATTAACCTTTTTCTGTTGGAACTTGGAAATCTCTGACTATTAGACAATCACAATGCTCTGTTATGAACATGAAGATATCATTTCTTGGAACTTGGAAGTAGCTGGTCATCATGAGCATGCAAGATATCCCTATTTGTCATCATATGTAGATTATCAGTCAAAGCTGTAGTGTGCCTGTTTCTGGGATTTGCATCAACACAACTCAATATTGGTATGTTCTCTTGTTTCTCATTCTTCTTGCTAATCAGCTTCTTTGCACTTGCAGGTAAATCTTGTTGAATGGCTCAAAATGATGGTCGGAAGCAGGCGTTCAGAAGAAGTAATTGATCCAAGTATAGAGACCCGTCCATCCACTAGAGCTCTGAAACGAGCACTTTTGACTGCATTAAGATGCTTAGATCCAGATTCAGAGAAGAGACCAAAAATGGGCCAAGTTGTCAGGATGCTGGAATCTGATGACCCAATCCCTCGTGAGGTTTGTATTTTGGGTTTTAACTGCCATTTCTTTTATGTTCAGCATTCAAGGAGATTAACATGGAAGTTTAGAAAGAATTTCTTGTGGCCAACAGTTTTACCATGTCTTCCCGGAAGTAGTTGCCATTTGTACCACCAATATTGTTATGAAATAAAATGAATGTTACTTTATACTGTCATTGCAATATTTTATTTGTATCCATTTATTTGCATATACTGATATATTGTATGCTTAACAATTTAGTCCTTTTTGCATTATGAATCTGAATGATACAAACAATATTTACGCTAGCAAATGGTTTTATGAATAAGATATACTATCTGCTGATTGTCACGTTCTTTTCCAAATCCTGCATAAGAGTGTGCCGATGAGTATGAGAAAACTGATTGCCTTGATAGTTTTCTTTCACTTTACCATCCCAAAGAGCCCACCAGGAAGACAACTTCAATGGAGAATGGTGCTGTAAGTCAACCTTGCAAGGTTGTCACCAAGGTGACACTGGCCCACAAATTGGCCAGACTCAAATCGCGGGGCTACACATGGCCAAAAAAAATTGCTGAGGTTTTAATAATCAGAGCTAGATCTCCCTCTTTCTCTCAATGTGTGTGTGTATATAGTAGCATTTTCCCCCCAGCATCTTTTAATATTCCTAACCAGCTTAGGCATTGTCCTCTTCTTTTTATCCTCGGTTTAAAAGGCTAATTTACCATGTTCTGGGAGATTCATGTACAGCTATTCCTCAATCACATCTTCAATGAATGTTGAAAGACTCTTGCCATTGAAGCAAAAAATGTCCATAACAGAGTTTAACCCATTCTCCTGATGAGTTGCATCTGGGAATCGCCTAGAACAGAGGATCAGATTGATATGCCATGTTGTGACCCCACTGTGAGGATGGGGCTAACCCCATCAACCAGGCGGGCTGTGGATAGGATGTCTCCAGCTATCAGAGCTCTGACCAAAAGGTTTTGACTAGAGCTATCTGATCTTCATTGGATGGCTCCAGCTACTATACATACATACATATACATACATACATACACACACACACACACACACACACACACACACACACACACACATACATATATATATATATATATATATATATATAGAGAGAGAGAGAGAGAGAGAGAGAGAGAAGTGTTAGGATACAGCCAAAGCAGTTGGTACGGTCTGACCATATCTATTCTTTTGGTCTTCCAATCTTAATCCTAACATCAGCAGGGAAAAATATTGCTCTCAGTGTCGCATGCACCTCCGGCTTGCCATAATTCACGGTGGTAAAAGATTGGAGAAAAAATAGGAGCCTCAGGGAAGAAACCAGACCCATCAGATCAGTTGATCGGACAGCGGAAAGCGTACTCGCAGGCGGAAAGGTCTGCGTTGGGTGCCATGAGCACTGCACTTCTCACGCATGGACGCCCAGTGTGGACCCCCCTTCCATCCATGGAAACTGCGTTCATGTTTTTTTGTTTTATTTTATTTTGGTTTTTCAACCTTTGGATCTTAATCCATAGGCTCACTGTTAGGATACAGCCAGGCCATAATACTAACAAGCCTGGCTGTATCCTAGCATATAATAGCAGTGCTACAATGTGACCCTCTGATCTTTGTACAAAAGAAAAAAGTGAACTTGTTGGGACATGTGAGGTGTGCACTCCTATCTGATCGTGATTGGATGGGCAAGCGTGCCTGCTCCTCCTGCCAATCTCCCACCTCCTTTCTGCTTTTTTCTTTCCAGAAGTTCAATGTGACCATCCGATGAAAGATCGGACACCCTTACTGTGTTGTGACTGGGCCACATAGAAGGGTTCGGTGACATTGTAGCACTTATCTCTCTCTACACACGCACGCATCATCATCATCATCATAAGAGTCTTATGCCATTATTCGGGGTGGACTACATGAATCATGTTCCGCCATAGAATTTTATCAAATGCTATATTCGCATTTAAACTCAAGAAGTCAATGTCCTTTCAAGTCTGTATACACACATATGTATATGTATATGCATATATATATATACATACATAATCAATTGCTAAATTATTGTTTGGTTCTCTTCTTTGGTATTCCCTGAAAACTAGCTTTAGGACACCGGCTTTAATGATGTATGCCTCCTCTTCCTGTTACCGTATTCTTCAAGCGATATTGTCCTTGCGGCTCAGTTCCTAAGATTCTGTAAAATTTTTCAGGATCGAAGGCACCGGCGGCACCGAGGTAGCAGCATGGAAATTGAATCTCAAAAGGACAATTCTGACACAGACAAAAGTGATAACCCAGATGCGACAGATTACAGGAGGAACAGTTATTCGTCAAACAAGTGAGGGATCAAAGTCTGGGAGATGTCTAGACGCTAATCTGCTTACATTCATTTGACCCCATCGTCTCCCTGGGTCTCCTACTGATTACTTTCCCAAAGCTAAAGAGTGTAATTTTTGATGAAGGGCTGAGAAGCTTGGTAATCCCTTATTCCCATTTTGTTCTAGCTGTTGAAGAGGGGATTGTTTTGTGTATGTATCATTTTTTTTCCCAAATGTTGTGTATACAGGGTTTGTAGTTTATTGAGGGCTGTAATGGTTTATCATGAAGAAAAAAATTGTTTAGTGTGTATAAAGCACCTCAAACTAGCCGTAGCTTTATATGTAGTTATGCTCTTCTTTTGTTTGTAAGTGTGATCCATCTCTCCCCCTCCTGTTTGGAATAAGTTGGCGCTGAGACATCACCTCCTTCGAGAGAGCTCTTCGAAAAAAAAAGATTGGAGAAAGGAATGTTTGTTCCATGTATTGCTGGTTGTGTTTATAAGAGATCAGCTTTTCGTAGGAGGCGGATGGACTGTTTAAGGTCGCAGGTGATTTTCTTTCACGACTGAAGCACAATAGAATTAAGGGATTTTTAATTTTCTAACCTCTCATGTTTACGGATTAGCCCCTCCTATCCGGCCATTCCTTTATAACTGCTTAAAATCTCAGGTTGAAGCACTCCATAAAATTACAAATAAGCCCTCGGTTGTTCACAAAAAAGCTTCTGAACAGAATGTTTAATCAAATGAATGTGCAACTGAGAGGGCTTTTAAATGAATGTATAGATTGGAGGAGTTGATCCTGGACAGGTTGGCGAAATCAAAGTTGCACTGTCGTTGGCACCATTCGGAACTAATTGTGAAAGAACGAATCTTTCTACAAGATGGTGACGTTTTCTCATGTTGCATGGTTGACGTTGGTTTTAGTTGAAGGGGGGAAAATGGAGATTTTTACATGATTTTTCTTGATACATTTTCATTTATTGAGAACTATTTCTTATAACGGTAACTCTTCTTAGTGTTACTATTATCAGTTATCACCATCACCCAGTTGTCACAAAGTAAAAGAGATTTTAAAGGGATAAACGATGCAACGTACTTGAAAATTGGTAGACATAGAACTCTCTCTCTTCTGGAACTATGAATAGAAGAAAAGAGACCAAGTTTGAGTAAGTTCAACTTCAATGGGATTTTGTAGAGACAAATTAATTTGTTGTATTACAACTCGGGTAACACTAACCCATTAACCTAGATTGATGAAACTTGGCCAGGATTATGACAACGGAGGTAATCATGATACTATTTTAAAATGATGGCATTGATGATCTTATCATTACTTGATGAAGTTTACTAGGCTATTTGCATAGAAATTCTGAGAAGTGGCAAATTCGTTATAAATTTAAAAAATGAAGGCTTTTAAAGATAATAATATTATTTTGTCAAATATACCAAAGTGAGAAATTTTTTTAAAATGATGCTTCTTATCTACTTCGTCCTACCCGCACTATGGTGATGGTGATGAGAAAAGATGTGCACTACTTAATTCTAACCCAAAATTCGAATTGAACTGATCAGGTTAGTTTCACTGGGTCCACTTAGAATAAAAAAGGACTTAGTCTGATGTAAAACCAAACTAAAGTACATAAATTAGTTTGACTCTTTTGAATGCTTGAAACCAACCAAAATAAAAAGGATTTTTTTCAAATAAACCACTCTCACATAAAAAATGGAAAAATATTATTCTTGGAAAGACATTTACACATATCATTATCTTTAACAAAATGTTACACCCTCAGCTCAAACAAGAATACTCCATTCATATTCTTTCGTAACTTCGTTACTTGATTCTTTTACGGTGAAAATACCCTTTAACCATTACTTAACTCGTTTCTTAAGCCCCACTTTGTTTCAGGCTTATCTCAGAGATAAGCTCACTTAACCCCAAATTTAGCCTATTTTGCTTTGGCAACAGTGGATTTAGTAAATCCGGGTTAATCTGAGTTAATCCAGGTTAATCTGAATTAACCTATCCCATCTCAGTAGGTAGGATAACTTAACCCAATTACTATCAAATTAAAATGGAACAAAAGTGGGCTAAGTCAATCCACTCTCCTTTAATCTGGGATAAAATTAAGTCTCTACTAAAGAGGGGCTAAAGGTCTGCAATGCAAGAAGAAACAACCTACCCGGTCATCTTTATGCCTTCTTGAGTTCTCAACTGGGAGAACTTAACTCGATCTTGACGATGGGGCTAATTGGTAGGGGTGTCAATAGACTGTGCTTGGGTCAGGCCTATTAAGGCCCAAGTCTACATTCACTAAAAATGTTAAACCCAAGCTTGGCCCAAATCTAATTCTTTACACTTAGTCCAATCCCAGTTCAACTACAATATAAAATGAGCTTCGAGTTTAGGCTCTGGACTTAAAAATAATGGGTGCGGTGTAAGCGTCAGAGGATGGGATCCACTGGGTGGGAAAGATAGTACCACCTCGTTATCGCAAAGGGGAGCGGTGTGTGGCTCTGTTCCTCTGTCTACTCCAAGATGCACCTCGCATAGTGGTACTCCTTTGAGCCCACCCCATTGGATGGGGGTACCAGTGGCGGAGGATGGGATCCACCAGGTGGGAAGGGGAGTACCACCTCGCTGTCACGAAGGGGAGCTATGTGTGGCTCTAGACCCTCGTCCGCTCCAAGATGCACTCATGTAGTGGTACTCCTCTGGGCCAACCGAAGCATCGTTGTTGTCGTGCTCAAAGTTGTCCATATCGCTGCACTTTAGAAGCTAATCACTTATCTACCATAGCACTGATGGGGCCAAAACATGGGTTTCTTGTTGTTGCAGAGGACAGGGGGACGAGGACATGGGAGACTACTTTCATACGTTGAGAATGAAAGCGGGGAGGGACAAAGGCCGGAACTTACTTTGGGGTTGTGGAGAAAATGGCGGTGAAACAAAGGATTCTTCGTGAGCTGCTGCAGCAGGAGACTTCTTAATTCTCTCCATGAACAGTTTCAAGTTTATTTTCTAGACCTTGCTATATGGTGCAGGCCGTTTATCGCCACCTTCACAAATATTTCTCCATCATTGGCAAATAAGACTGGGGAGGAGGGACGGATAGGAGGAGGTGGAGGTGATGTGGACAGAAGCCTGGGAAAGGAGTTGGTGATAGGTATCTTCAGTGGCTAGCGTGGGGGAGTCTAGGAACCTAAGACAAGGAGAACAAGAGGTCCCCGTCGATGACCTACCTAGTTTTAGCTCCTCTCTGATAGTAGTACAATTTTTATCAGAACCTTTGGGAGTCCCACCCTTCTGTATGACTAAGGGATCGTCGCAGTCCCTTCTGGAGATTCTCCTCGATGTTCTCCTTGACCAGCTTCATGATCTCGTGGGCATAGTTACTAGGGCTCCTATTCTCATCCAAGTGCTGCCCAAAAACTCTCCTCTCGGACTTCACAGACAAAGGTGAAAGGGATACAAAGGAGTGATCCCCGAGTGCATCATAGAGGCAGCACAATCCTTGGCCGCAGCGAGCGGAGCATTCTCTTGAGCTTCAACGAGAGCCTCGAGTCTATGTCCCAAGACCTCCAAACCAACGACGTCATCGGGGTGTCCAATAGAAAGCATGTTCCATGCCTCTCATCCTCCGGCACCGCTAGGATGTTGCACTTCTAGGGTTGGAGCGGGTGGCGTGGCCCTGGCGTCACAGTCGTCTCCTTCCTGGAGGGGTCTCTCTAATGCGTCTTGCGTTGCAAATGATATCTAGAGGACTCGAACTTGTGACTATAGTAGCCAGTGGAGATCCGAGGCCCATCCTAGCCGTCGAGCGCTTTGTGTTAAGGAAGGGAGGGTGCTTTGACTCCGATCAAAAGGCCATCGACTACAAGAGGGGGTGGCCAGAATCTTCTCTCTCCCCCCTTCTCTTTTTCTCTCTTTCATTCTCTCTCTCTCTCTCTCTAGGTGGGGGTTAGAGGGATTTATTTGGTCATTTTATCACATCGGATTAGGCTTAACAATAGTTGAGTTAAATACTATAGAGAAAACCAACGACATGAGTTTGTTTTTTCATGTAACTGACAAGAGTTTGGGAACTTCTAACAAAATAGGTGGATGAAGGGGACTTTTTCTTCTAATATCAATACTTTTAGGGGCTAAATATTAAAAAACCCAAATTCTTTTCTATGAACCACTACAAAAGGTTGGGATCCCTTCAACTAACTTTTATTAGTGCCACCCCCGCCCTATTCAGCTATTTGGGATGGATTAGTTTAACATGCTTGTATTCTTAAATCATTTTATTTTCTTTTCTCCTTTTTTGGCCTCTCTCGGAGAGAGATAATCATATATGCATGGTGCATCCTTGTTGCATGTTCCGTACGTCCCCTATCATAACTTTGTCATTCCATCAGTTCAATCACACTTGAATTTAACCTTAGCTTCACGTGTAATGGAAAAAAAATGTCACAACGTTTTAGCATTTGTGAGTTTCATATGCTAATTTTGCGCGCATAGACGACAAGCAGTCGATAGCATCGCAACCCCTGCGGCCCAGCCCAGATATGAAATAAGTAGATTGGAGGCCCAATGCAACCAGCCCTGTTGGACTTGGACCCTAGGCCTGTATTTTCTTTCCCGTCTGAGACCAGCTAAAAGCATCGAGTTATGTTCGCTGCACACCGTAGCGTACCGCAGGAATAACACACACACACCCCCATCCCATTGGTCGGCTCCCTCGGCGTCCCCACCCCATCGGTCCTAGCTGGACCAATAGAATGGAGATGTGTAGGAGAAGCTGAACAGGTACCTTGGTGAGCAGAAAGTACTACCAATACCTGATCGATTACGAATGGATGATCAGGTTTCGTGCTGGTCTACATGCACGAAGATCTTTCATCTTATAAGAAGTTACAGAAGCATACGGACGGGTTAAATTTTGCCTCCAAAGGCCTGTAAATCCAACAACCAAATGGCCCTCCCATTTGACCTGCACCATTATTAGGTTCTTGGTGAAACCCTGACACCCATCTTTAAGGGTCATCATGGACCCAGATCAGGTCCATTGACCCCTTTTGACAGTCCAAAATTCCACTTTAAGATCCACGTAAGGCATCTACACTGTGGGGCACATTTAAAATCTGTGCTAGGGACTTTGGTGACTGAGATCGGTTCCAGATTTTTGCAGGGGTTGACTATGATGAAATCAGTCAATCACACTACCTCATCAATAAGGGACCTAGATCAAGGAAACCGATTTCTGCATCCACTGATCGTGCACTCTAACGCAACGGACACCCCACTCCCCCACGGGCTAGGGCACAGGTACTAGACCCACGCCTGTCGAAGGCTGCGGGGTTCTCCTCCCGCTCAGGGTCGCTCTCTTCCGCATGCGTGGGTGCGCACTAGCAGCCAGCACCTCCCTAGCGCGGGGGAGGGGGGGCATTCTTCGGTGGCCCTGCGGAGTTTCGATCCCCTCCCCGGTTACCCTCTCCGATCCTGGCCACTGCGTCAGCTGTCCAAAAAAAAAGAAAGATTTCCGCATCCATTTATCTGTTGATAACAGCTATCTTTTGTAATCCAATAAAAGAATACATGGGAAGCCCACTTAAGCATATGCCTTTTGAACAGATACGAAAATATACTCCTTTATATTGGCTTCCCCTAATTAGCATACCATCCTATTTTCCAACACAATGCAGTGCCATGGATGGACCCAACAATGCTACACAACACAAGAACTATGGGGGAACCTAGCACAAGACCAAATACCACAACAGAGAGGAAGAGGATGACACAAGGTGCACAATGCCCTTGGGGAGCCCACAGTTTGACCAGCAAAGAGAATCTGCAAGAGAGCAGCATGTTCATGGCACTCAGACCGATTGCGCTTCACTGGGATGACCGGACCTAGTATTCAGCAGTGGCTGGAGAGCTTTCACTACAATGCTCATGTTGGGCCGGAAATCGGCTTCGTACTGAACACAGAGAGCTGCAACAGCTGCCATCTGCCACAGGCACACAAAGCCACAAATATATTATCAGACCATTTTGAATAACGCTTGTAGATCATAGTAGAGACAGAGTTGTGAGCATAATCACTAATCAATCACTTAAAGTAGAGGATGAGACGTCAAAAAACAAATGGATCCCAATATTTTTCGGCTAGAAAAATGTGACACAAGTAATGATTCGTCAACATACACGGTGGGAAAGGCCAGCATGTAACAAGGATGAAGAATAAGCTGAAAAGGAGGAAATTGGAGTATCCATGATACTTTGGATGAGAAACAATTGCCACGCGTGAAGCAGGCATAGGATAGCACAATCTCAGAGTGGCTGCCACATTTATAAACTGAAGCAGTCACTACATTTATGACAATTATCCCTTGGGAATGGGAGAACTTTTGGGAGAAGGATTGTAGTTCTCAAGGACAATGAGCGATGGAAAAAGGATGGGAAGAAGCATGATGGCACTGCATTAAACAATGACCGAGTAGACTTATGTCACAACTTCAAAATAATAAAATGTTCACTAATATGTTTAGACGCCAAACATGTATTAGAGTGGGAGACTGCAACCTATTGGCAAAAGCAAACATTGAGTAAACAAAGAAGCCAATCAGAAATAGTAGATGGATTATTATGTGTGTTTATTTTGTCATCATTTTTTATATGAACATGGAAATAGAATTTTTTTGGAAAGTTGAATGTGGAAATATAATTAAAAGGTCTCATTAAAGAAAGGTAAGAGTTCCCCATTGTCAATCTCTCGGGTTTGGCCCACACCAAGCTCCAGGTAAAACAAGAAACAACATGGACCTGCTTCAGGTCATTTGCAATTTTGTTCATGTATTTTCGATGCTTTTACATTGATCACCAATCAAGCCCAAAGTTCATTGACATGTGGGGGTGTACCTAGTTTGTGTATAATCTACAATAAAGCATATGGCACTTCAAAAGGGTGGGGGTACAGAAAATTTACGACAAAAAAAAAAACCAACAACCCATGCAACCTACCCTTCTAAATTCCTCTGCTTTTTTGTCTTTTCATTATCATTTCCCGCAAAGACTCGTGGTCTTAATCTGATTATTGATTTTGAAAAAGGTATCTAGGAACACTAATAAGAAATACCAAACAAAATAATGGATGCCATATTCCAAGAATCATATGCTACTTTACTTTTATAAAAGGAACAAACTCATGTTAAAATATATCCAACAAAGAAAGATCTCTTAACATTTAGTGTACAGGTTAATCAGTTAAGAATTTATCAATTTAGTGCTCTATGAGTAAGTCTTTTGAACAGCCTTCTCTAGACTACAAAATGTTACTGTTGTACACAATTTTATCCCAGAAAATAACCCACGTTTAAAGGCGTGAGAACACTCCGAACACCTTGCGGGCGCTACTTACTTAGCGTCTCTACAACACCCCAGGCCCGATCATGGACTCAAAAAGGCTTGTCGTGGCCCACGGCAACTCCAACAAGCGGGGACCATCCCCGACCACCCATCATGCGGCATCACCAACCTACAACTTAGCCACCCGGGCCAACCCGGGGGCTCCCACCAACATGCCGCACCCAGCAATAAGGCCCAGAACCACCCCAATATGCCTCTTCCCAGCAACTCAACACCGATGATCTCAGAACTAGAGTTAAACTCAAGCTCCGAAGATCGTTAGCCAGCCCATACAGCTCCTAACAAAGGGTGGGGAATTACCCCAAACACCTTAAAGGCGCCCTATTTCCAGCCATTCTATATCAATCCCAATCCGGAGTCGACCGAGTCGACCGAAGGCCCTGGACTACTTGCCATGCCATGCGATGACTCTACATAAAGCGGGGACCACCCCCGACCTCCCGACAAGCGGCATTGGCCCGCCCACAACTTAGTCACCCGAGCCGACCCCAGGACTCATAGCAACACGCCGTGGTATGCGGCACTCAACTATGAGGACGAGGATCTCCCTCAGAACGCCTCCTTTCAGTCAGTTAATACTAGTGGACTTGGTTGCCCACCCAAGTCTGGGCCCCGGGGGTCATTAGCCAACTCATACGGCCCGTATATAAAAGTCGGGAATCATCCCGAATACCTTGGGGGCACTCATATTTTCAACTATTTCACCACGATCCAAGGCCAACCTATGACTCGGGGACGCTGGCCGCACTGTGCGGTGACACTACAAAGGAGGGGGATCACCCTTGACTCTTAGATACGCAGCAATGAGCCGCCTTCTTTATAGCCATCGGGCAAACCCGAGGCTACATACCAGTTCGCCGTGTAGCACGGAACACTCTCATTAAGGCCGGGCTCCCACGCCCACAACACCTTCTCTCTCACTATCCAAGAGCCGCCAAGCGTGGATTTCAAGTTCTAGTGGGCCACCCGGGCCGCTAGCCAACCTATACGACGTGCTAACAAGGCTGAGGAATTACCCCGAACACCTTGAAGGCGACTACGCTTCGACCCCGTCTTGGAGCTCGTGTCAACACACAAGCTACGAGACACATTGTCTAGCTATCTACTAGCCAACAAAAGGGGGGAAAAGACAAAAGGGATAAACCCCGCGGCCCCCACAATGGCCCGCGGCCAGGGGAGCACCCAACGCCAGGATAGCTCCGGGCCCCAAGGTGCACTCTCCAAACCCCTCCCAACATCAAACCAGTTCAATTCTAGTCTGAAAAGGTCCAACTCACCACGAGGAGCGTCCAACAAGCATTCAAGGATCGTCCGAGACTAAGCACGTGGCGCGAGGAGCAAGCTCGAGCAACCCAGCCAACCGGTGCCTTCCAGACGTCCAAACCAATCCAAAGCCAGTCCCAAAACGTCTAAAACCCAGTCAAAAGCCAGCACACGTGGGGGTGTGAAGAGGGGCCCAGAGGCTTTTAAATATATTTCCTCCCTCTCTCTCTCCACCAGCCCCGCCTAACCCCCCCCCCCGGGGGTTAGGCAGACCAGTCACCTGGTCCACCTAAACCATGGCCCACACCCATAAAAAAGAGAGAGAGAGAGAGAGAAGAAAGAGGAGAGAAAACTTCCCGCCTAAATCCCCTCAGGCTACCCCGCCTAAACCCCGTGGGGCCAACATGCACTCTCTCCTCTCTCCCAGCCCGCCTAAAGCCAGCCTCCCCGCCTAAACCCGGGCCCACATGCGCCCTCCTCTCTCCTCTCTCCCAGCCCACCTAAAGCCCCTCAAACAAC
Organism: Amorphophallus konjac; assembly: GCA_022559845.1. NCBI lineage: Eukaryota > Viridiplantae > Streptophyta > Magnoliopsida > Alismatales > Araceae > Amorphophallus > Amorphophallus konjac. The sequence goes on along the minus strand of CM040119.1, from coordinate 315,098,841 downwards.
CCACCTAAATCCCCTGTGGGGCCCACAGTTACATATTGTCTCTAGTCAAAGGAAGTAAATAACTGTGAAAAATAACATCATCGTCATTGTCATTATCATTTATCATCCACCAGATTTCAATAAACTAGTCGGGGCAACATACCCTATTCTGCCACCCCGCTCTCATGCATCTCAATTAATGTTTCCTTTAACATTGAATTTGCAGTTTGTTGATTTTTCTTATAATTTTCATTATAGACTTTAAAAGAAATGTAAAACATCTTTTGAAAAGTTAACTCAACAGTTACCACCTCTTCCCTAGTGGGGAGAGGTCCCAAGTTCGAGACCTGGTTCCACCTGCAGGGGAGCCCGGCTCTCCTGGGTCCCGGGCCCCCCAATGGGGGTGGTCCTGGCTGGTGGCTCCACTCATCTGCACATTATGGGGGGTGCGTGTGTAGGTGTCTCCCTCGAGACGCTGGGAGGCGCTTTCCGGAGCACCAATATCTCCCGTCCACCGTTCCCTTCCCTATTATCTCCATGGCCAAAATAAATAAATAAATAAAGTAAATGTTTGACCATTTGATTCTATCTAAATTTGGCTTCAAATAAAATAATAACAATAGAAAACACGTTGTTCATTAAAATCCAAAACACAGTCAAATGAGTTGTTCTTCAGTTAAGTACCTTTGCAACTGCTTTGGAAGGATATTCTCCTCCCAGTCTTGGGTCAACACATTGCTTTACCTTGTCTTCACTGAGTCGCGGTGTCGCCTGCACATTACCAAAAGAGAATTAGAATTTCGAAAAGACTTAGCAAGAAAACTCTATTCCAGTTCTGAAACTAAAGTTCTGAGGTATATTCTTCATTAGATTGCAATAAAATGGCGGGAAGTGTGCAATAGTACCCAAGTCACTAGACTTTGTTGTCCACGAGGCAAAGTGTGATCAACTGGTTTACGGCCAGTCAAAAGTTCCAAAAGAACTACACCAAAGCTATATACGTCACTCTTTGAACTAAGCTGCCCAGTCATCGCATATCTGGTAAGTCAAAGCCACAAAAACTGAGTGATACAATTGCTAAGTACAGAAAACATATCCAAGCGCAGACAAAAATCAACAGCTTACATTGGCATAATACTGATCAATAGAATTGGTGCAAGGTAAATTTGTTACTTGAAATTTATTTGCACCCTTCTGAAATAAAGCTGGTAGGAAAACCTTGCTTACTTGTTTTATTGAAATCTCCCTGAGCATGTGCCAACCTTCAGGTTCATTCAAAAATTTCTTGAGCTACCCTAAACCTCCTTACTACTAAATCCATGATGTGTGAGTCTTATTTTCAATTAAGGTGGAAATATGCATGAACTTGACTAGGTAACTATCGTTTGAAGCATGCAAGTGCAGGTTTCAATTCCAAGAATGTGAAAGGAACTTACTCTGGAGCATGATAACCAAACGTTCCAAGAACACGAGTAGAGTGAAGGCGTGCTGCCATGTCAGGGGCCTGATTTGACAAATCAAAATCAGCAATTTTTGCTACATCGTCGTCAAAAATTAGCACATTGCTAGACTTGATGTCACGATGAATAATGTGAGGCTGGGCTTTCTCATGTAGGTGCTCAAGACCTTTTGCAGCTCCAACAGAAATCTTCACCCGCTGTGCCCATGACAATACAGGACCAGGCTGTGCTCCCTTGACACCTTTTCGACCTGTCGAGAGTACTCCATTACATCACTGCAAGTATTGGATAAAGCCAAAACCACTTGTACAAACACATTCACCAAATTGTTTCAGAAGATGGCAATGTATAGTATTAAGACATTACAGTTCCTTGAAAAACCCCTAAAGATGCAACTAGATAGACCGGTGTACCACGGTACACTGAAGGGTGAAATTGTTAAGGCCAACTACAAGAGGAATTATGAATATGCATTAGAGAGGTAAATGGATTGAATGCATGTAAAATTTTGCCTGCCTTCAAACACAGGTCCATTGTGAAACCAAGCCAAGATCAACCAAAGGCCATCTCAGATTCTAAACATAAGATACAGATCTGTCCAGAGTAAACAGAAAAAAAATAGGGTGCTGATCTGAAAAGTCCTCATTTGAATTTTGATCATTAGTAGATTTAAATTGCAACGCAGGGCATAGGTTACACTGTATATATATTGACTCTGTATATAGCCCAAGATATTACCCATTGGACCTAGAATTGTTTTAACATTAATACTCCGCAATGGCTAGTCCCAAGCTCGGATGAGAAAAGAGGAGGGTGTGCGTTAGGTTGACAGCCAGCACTTCATAAAATTTGTCGCATCTCAAATATGAATCCTGAACCAAATACATTTTGTGCTTATGCTAAGACATCCTCTGGAAGCGACGTGTTACATCAGAACCCAGATGGAATGATAAGTGAGCAAGGGTTAACTGGGGTGTTCCCCATAAGTGATGCACCGCAGTGGCGCCCGATTGCGATGTCAAATAGGTAAGGATTCCCACGTGAGGTTAGACAATCAAAGGTAAAGAAGTTAGTCCAAGAGAATAGGATTCGTTTAACTACTTGGAATATAGGAACTTCAACGACAGGGGTATAGAGTTGGTTAACGAATGATAGGAGAGTTAGCATAACATGCCTACAAGAAACTAGGTGGAAAAAATCTAAAGCTAAAGATATTGATGGATATAAAATTTGATACATAGGCAATAGTAACTCTAGAAATGGTGTTACTATAATTATAGATAAAGACTTAAAAGATATAGTTGTAGAAGTTAATAGAATGGGGGATAGGCTTCCTTCAATTAAACTTATCTTAGGTGAGAATAGTTTGAATATAATTAGCACTTATGCACCACAAGTGGGATTAGTAGAGAGCATCAAAAAGCAATTTTGGGATATTATTTAGTTTGGTCCAAAATATCCCTAGTGGATAGAGAATTTTTGTTGGAGGGGATCTTAACGGTCACGTGGGTAAAGATAATAAAAATTATGAGAAGATTCATGGAGGATTTGATTTTAGCAATAGAAATGATATGGGTGATACTATTCTTAATTTTTCTATTGCCTATGATCTAACATTTGCTAATATCTTCTTCAAGAAAAGAGATGTACACTTAAAATAACATACGAGAGCGGAACACATTAAAGTCAAATTGACTATTTTCTTGTTAGGAAGGTCAATAGAGTTTTGTATAAAGATTGTAAAGTTATTCTTGGAGAGAGTCTAACCTCTCAATATAAGATTTTAGTAATGAACGTTTTTATCCCAAAATTCAAGAGAAAGACCATTATAAATAATTGCTCTAAGATTAAATGGTGGAATTAAAAAAGCAAAAAATTGAAAACATTTAAAAATCATCCAGCAAAAGAAAATATTTAGAATTTATAACAGGAAGCTAATGTAATGTGAAATAATGTTACAAATTATATAAAGAATGTAGTAAAATGACTCTTAGGTGAATATAAAGGTAAAAAGAATCTAAAAAAAGAGACTTAGTGGTGGAGCGATGAAATCCAAAATACCATTAGAGTGAAAAGAGAATACTTTAAAACTTGGCAAAATAACAAAAATAATCAAATATAAAGGGGATGTTCTTCACTCAGGTGTACGGGTCCGTCTGAGAAATGGCCTCAAAAGTCTTTTCTAGAAAGATAGATGGTGTGGGGACTTCCCCTTAGACACTTCGTTCCCTAGCTTTTTTGCGGTAGCTTCGGACCACCTGGGTGTAGTCTCTCATGCCTTTGATCACCTCCACCCGGGAGGTTCTACTTTCAAATGGGATCTCAGATAGGAGGAGTTAGAGCAGTTTCAGGGCCTTCTCTCTTTCCTACTTACCTATCGTCCTCAAGAGTGTAAGGATGTGTGGGTTTGGAGGTGGGAGGAGGGAGGCTCATTTACAGTTAGATCGGCATATAATGTCATCTCAGATGGAGGTGTTCACCATTGCTTTCATGATCAGGTGTGGAGACCGAAGAGCCCCTTGAAGGTGAAGATTCTGACGTGGAAAGTCTCTCATGGGAGGCTACCGACCTGAGAGAGGCTTTCTCGCTGCCTTCCGAACGTTTTACTGACCCACTGTCTATGCGGTGAGGACGACAAGTCCTTTGACCACTTGTTTGTAGGTTGCTCCTACCCACAGGGGGTGTGGAGGGAGATCGCTAGAAGGACCAGTTGTAGCATCACCCAGAGTTATGATGTTCACCACCTGCTTAGGTATTGGGATAAACCTTGGCCCCTCCGGACTGACAGGATGGTATGGTGGCTTATCCTTCACGTCACACTGTGGTTGCTGCAGGGGGAGCAAAACAATCGGATATTTAGGAGGAAGTCTCGGGATAAGGACATTGTTGCTTCTTTTGTTTGTGCTAGAGTAAGGGAATGGGCTATCACTCTTCGTAATGTGAATTCTCTTACTTCTCTTTTTGGCTGTTTGGAGGGTTAGGCGGATCCACACACTCTGTGTGGAACTCTTTTGTATAGGTTTTTAGAGTTGCCTTTTTGGGTTGTGTCAGCCTATACTTGTACATTCCTTTTCTTTATACAATAGTGGTACTACCCACTTCAAAAAAAAATATCAAACTTAGAAGCTTATAAAATAGCTAAAAAGAGGGATAAGAAAATACTTAGCGAAACCAAATCAAAAGTATTTGAAGAACTGTATAATAAATTAGGAACCCGAGTGAGTGAAAGGACATATTTTGATTTAGTTTATAAGCCTCAAATAAAAGGCCAGAGACGCATGCTCATCTTGAGGCTTAAACCTTAGTGCCTTGAGGTGCCACCTTTTTAAACAATAGGTGTAACTATTTTCAGAAATTACTTAATCGAGATTGCATCAAGGATTTATCTTTAGAAGAGTCTAGGAGCCAACAAAGTCAGATAAATATCAGTATTTCAGTCGTATTAAGATGTCAAAAGTAGATGATGCTTTAAGAAAAATAAAAGCAAGTAAAGCCTTAGGGCCAGATGACTTACCCATCAAAGTATGGAAAGGCTTAAGAGATATTAGTATTAAGTGACTAACTAAACTTTTCAATAAAATTTTAAAGGAACAGAAAATACCAGAAGACTGGAGAAAAAGTGTTGTGGTTCCTTTCTATAAAAACAAAGGAGATATTTAAAGGTGCAATAATTATCGCAGAATTAAGCTTATGAGTCATACCATGAAACTTTGGAAAAGAGTAATCGAGAAATGCCTTTGATGTGTGACTACTGTATTAAAAAATCAATTTGACTTTATGTCGAACAGATCTACTATAAAAATTATTTTCTTGTTACGACAATTAATAGACAAGTACAGAGAGATGAGAAAAGATTTGTATATAATTTTTATTGAGTTGGAGAAGATACATGATCGAGTACCGAGAGAGCTGATTTGGTAGACATTAAGAAAGGAATTTCTCAAGAATATGTTGATTTGATTCAAGATATCTACGAAGGTGTTATTACTAGTGAGAAAACTATTGCTACAGAGACTTGTAAATTTTTAATTACTATAATGATGAGGAACGAGAATCGTGACATCAGATGACGGACTCAATTGGCATTTCACACAGTGACATTATTTACACAGACGACGACCAGAGTCGTAGTAGCGTCATTTTTATTTTAATTATAGATTTTGTCTTTATTTGAGTCCCATTTAGTGGTCTTGAGTGATGTAGGGTTAAGCTTCTAATTCTAATAGTTGTATTGGGCTCATGTAGAGCTAGTCTAGTGTCTTTCTATTTTTCTGTAATTTTTTGTGCGATTTGCGCACTATTTTCTTGAGTCTAAGGGCATTTTCATCCAAACGAAGTCATGTTAGGGTTAGTCTAACTCCTATAAATAGTCTTGTAATCCCTATTTTCCAATTAATGGTGAATTCTTCTTGTAATTTTGAGTGTTTTTTCTCTTCTTTGTGAGAGAGATGTGAGAGTCTTGAGAGGAGGCAACCCCAGGAGCGTGGTCCTTGTGAGAGGGAGGGCAAGAGACCTACACTCCCACCTCCATTATCCCAAATTGTAGTCGTCGTCACCTTCTTCATCCTTCCCTCTCCCTACGCCGCCAACCCTCCCTTCTTCCTCCCTACAAAGCCGCCTTCCGACTAAAACCCTAGCTGCCGCACACGTCACCTCCTCCCTGCACCGCCTTCGCCCTCTGCGAGCCAGCCTGCCACTAGCACCGCTAGCTCCACCCCGCATTGCCTTCTGCAACCCTGCCACCGCCACCACACACCGCTCTCTCCCTTCTTCCTTAACTCGCGGCTTGCTCTGGCCTGCGCAACTGTGCCTACAACCGGATGAAGCTCTCCACCATGCTGAACGTGCCACCCCCACATCCCTTCTTCTTCCTCACCCTTTCTCATCGCTGCCACACCGCGACATCCTCCTGCATCTTCCCCATCCCTTCACGAGCAGGGCACCAAGTGACCATCTCCTGAAGCACAGCCACCAACCTCGGGGCCGTCTAACCACACCGGCCCACCCCACAGAACCGGCCACCCCACACCGCTCCTCCTCCATCTCACCAGCTCCCCCACTCGTTGTCCCATCCTTTCTCTCTCTCTGACCAGACCGTAACCCCAACGGAGAAGGGTTGACGGCCTTGCTCCCACATGGTCCACTGTGCCAATGGGTCACGACCACTATGAGGGTCAAAACAGATGTGCCAACAACACCCTCGCACCAAAGATCAACCAGTCATCGGCCAAACTCGTTGCAGCGGCTACAATGTTCACAGGTGTGCCTCATCGGATCCAAAGCCGACGTCGTCATTCCGCATCATATAGGTTTGCATCAGGGTTACGCATTAAGTACATACCTCTTTACTTTGGTTATGGATGAAGTGTCAAATCAATTGCATGATGATATCCCCTAGTGAATGTTGTTTATAAATGATTGTTTTAATTGATGTGAATATTAATGATTTAAATGTTAAATTAGAACATTAGAGACATTCCTTGGAGTCTAAAAGGTTTTAGAATTAGTAGGAGTAAGTTAGAGTTTAGGCACTGCAATTTTAGTAACGGACGAGTGGCACAGTAAGATATAGCTCTAATTGATGGACAAAGGATTCCTAAAAGTAGTAGTTTTCAGTATCTAGGGTCTATTATTCAAGAGAATGAGGAGATCTATGATGATATTGCACATAGTATTAAAGCATGTTGGTTGAAATGGAGAAACGCATCAAGAGTACTTTGTGATCGTCGTATACTTGTGAAACTTGAAGGAAAGTTCTATAGAACGGTTGTGAGATTTGCTTTGTTATATGATACAGAGTGTCGGACAGTAAGAAAGTAACACATTCACAAAATGTGCGTGACGGAGATAAGAATGTTGAGATAGATGTGTGGTAAAACTAAGAAAAATAAGATTAGGAATGAACGCACCCATGACGACTTGGGCGTAACTCCAGTTGATGGTAAAATGAGGAAAATAAGCTCAAAGAGTTTAGAGATATTCACAAAATGTGTGACGAAGATGAGAATGTTGAGATAGATGTGTGGTAAAACTAAGAAAGATAAGATTAGGAATGAACGTATCCGTGAGGACTTGGGCGTAACTCCAGTTGATGGTAAAATGAGAGAAAATAGGCTCAAAGAGTTTAGACATATGCACCGTTGTTGACCCCAAAAGTATTTTCACAAGACTATGATTTTCAGAAACTTTTTTTTTAAGAAGAAATGTGCACATATTTAACAAGGGTCCACAAGACAGCTTGTCAATGCCGTTCGAAGGTTCAAAAAAAAATGGTCTTGGACTGTTCTTCAAATATGAGGGAGTTGATTGGTGGGATGCAGTTGGCTGCACTCATAGTGCTGCAGAGGATGGCATTGTATCGGTGGATTCCTTCAAGTTCAAGTAGCCCTGCAAACCCGAAGTCAACCTTTGAGGAGAAGTTTCTCTCACAGCAAATTCAAAGCTCAGCTAGGTGGCCAAATTTTCTCTGTGTATGCTCAGTATTCTCCTCCGGCTCCCTCCAACTTCACTAGTCTCAGTGGCCTGGTACTCAAGGTGGAACTCCATCCAAATGGTTTGCAACTGGCAAAGGACTATTAGGAGCTGGTCCAAGTGGTATCATGGCTGCTGATGCCATCATTACTGATGCTGGCACCATGCTTGTAGCTGGGGTTCCACTTGTCAATCCATCTACCGTGGTTGTTTGGGAAGAGACACCTGGCCCTGGGAATGCATTTCAGGCAACAACCAAGGTAAATACGAGCAATGGTGTTCCCTCATCTTTGAATCCTCCTTGCTGGGCAGGTTTTGCTCCATTGGCAGCCTCCCATACAAACAGTTTGGCTGTCAAGAGTCAATAAAGGCATTCCACCAACAGGCCGGAGGGCCTCCTCCGCCCAGCAATAGGCCGGAGGGCCGCCTCAGCCCAGCAGCAGGCCGGAGGGAGGGGGCCTCCGCCCTGCTGCAGGCTGGAGGGCCTCCTCCGCCTAGCAACAGGCCGAAGGCCCGGAGGGCCTGCCTCCGCCCAGCAGCAGGCCGGAGGGAGGGGGCCTCCGCCCTGCTGCAGGCCGGAGGGCCTCCTCCGCCTAGCAATAGGCCGGAGGGCCTGCCTCCGCCCTGTGCAGGCCGGGGGAGCCTCCCTCCGCCGCCTCCGCCCTGTGCAGGCCGGAGGGGCCTCCTTCCGCCCTGTGCAAGCCGGAGGAGGCTTTCCTCCGTCCATTGGCCCTTGCGGCTATTCAAAAAAAAAAGAAAAAGGAGAGAGAAAATTGCAGTAAAAGAATGGGACGAGACAGGGAGGAGGAAGTTCAAGGGTTACCTCTTCAAATTCCACCGGAGAGAGGCCAAGTAGAGCTCCTCCTCCCCACCTCCAAGCAACTATAAGAAGAAGGCTCCAGCAATAGAAGAAAAAACAACACACAGAAAAGAAAACACAGCAGCAAGAGAAAGTACACAACAAGAAACAAGAGTAGCGCAGCAGTCCAGCAAGAAGCAGGTCGCAGCCTCCTTCTATGGATGTTTTCCTTGTGTTAACAAACAAAAGAGAGCCTTGTCTTTATATAAGACTACACTTTGAGTATTTGACTGAAATACCCTTAAGATAGCCTACATTGAATATTAAAGCACAAAGGAATTCAAGTTATGAAAAGTTGATCATGCAAGGATTTGAGATTTCGTTCTTCATGCTCAAAATTAGGAGGAAAACCCTACATGGATAGAAAATTACACTTTTATCCTCAGGCTTTTCAAAATGGCAAATATGTCCTCCAAAGTGTGAAAAGATTTTAAAGTTCAAGAAATCCTCATGGGAGATGTTGAAACTTGTCTAAACATGATCAAAATTGAGGATCAAACCCCGAGATTTAAAATTGCGGTTATACCACAAAGTTTCTGAAATTGCACAAATCCTTGGGAAAGTTGCATATAAACCCCTCCAAAGGGGAGAATTGCATATAAACCCTTCCGAAAATGATTATTGCAATTGTGCCCTATCTTGGGTAAAAAAGGAAATGCTTTCTCTCGAACTAATATTTCGGTAAAAAGAGTCAATATTATGAGGGCAAGAAAGGATCGTTTAGCAGTTTTAATCAAGGGTATTCGGACTTGTCCGATGTAAATTAACACCGATTCCATTCGGTGGGGAAGAGTCCAGTACACGAACTCTTAAATCGTCTGATAAATCACGCGCGCGGAAATTATAACATGCAAGTTTGGAAAGCCAAAATACACATATGCATGTTTTGTTTCCTTTCCGAACGGGATTATTTTCCCCGCATAAATAGACTGGCACGTCCGGTGGGACTCTTCCCGCCCTTCATTTAACTGCTAAAGTTCTTTCAATGTCCTTGTAAAGACCCTAACTCTTCTTCTCTATTGAGCAGGAAGAAAGAAACAGTTTGAAATGTAGGAAACTCTCGCAATGGCGGCAGTCACCTATGGCCCGCTCGTTGTTGCAAGCCATGCCAGCTATGGCTATCTCACCGTCCCCATTGTGTTTGGGGATTTTCCAGCGGTCGTTGATTCCCCTTGCTTCTTAGGGGTGATCCCCGCCACTCAGCCGGAGGTGCCTCCTCTGGCTTCATCAGTTGTCACTGGGGGCAACAGGCCCCTCCCAGCACAGCTGCACCTGCGTGTGTTCTCTTTGAACGCGCTCACTGCCAATGTCGTCCCCGCCGAATGGGGGCAGCACCGTCGCCGACAAAACAGGAGGCCAGCGGCAAAGACCTCGAGATCCGACAAGTCCATACTTGTCGGAGATTTGTGTGTCCGACTCGACGGTGCCGAGCCAAGGATCCCGCGGGACCGATGTGTCCCCAATATAGCTACTTCTAACCGCTTCTCGCTCCTTTATAAAATGCGGGAAGAAGGGTTGAGTTGTAAGAAGAAAGTCAAGTCTGACCACGGGGGCAAGCTATCCCAGCAGCGCCCTCGAAAAGTCAAGCAGATATGGGTCACCAAGCAAGAGGCCCAAGCAATCAAGCAGGCTAGGGCCGGCAAGCCTGTATGCGCCCATGCCCCAGCTGACTTGACACAGTTAAATGTCGAATCCCTACGTTCACAGGGACAGAAAAGAAAAGGGGCTTATCGCAAGCCCAATTTCACATCACAGAGCTCAGGATCTATCCAAGTTAAAGTGAGCAACTGAGCCCAGACACCCATGTCGCGGGTTTTCGTCTTTGAAAGGCTAACGGAGACCCATCCTGCAAGAACCTCCATCTTTGACAGATTGGGAACATCCCTTCGTCCTGGTGGCCATACGCCGAAGAGACGAAGAGTAGTCCAAATGGCAGAGACAGATGAGGGTATGCAAATCTACACCTGTTACGCCTCTGGGAGGAACCATATGGAACAAATTGGCAATCCGGCCAACCCAAATGATCCCATTGGGGCGGATGATCCAAATCCAGCAACAGATGAGGTGTATCGTAACACCCGTAACGCCGCTAGAAGGAGTCTGCAAGTCCAGCTCAATGGTCAAGCGGGAACTTCCTCCCAGGAGCAGCACCAAGAAATTGCCCAGGAATTCCCTCAAAACCAAGGTAAAAATCAACCCCGAGTGGAAGCAGATGCTGATGATGTTGTGAGCATTCATGACGATGGCTATCCCAATTTGGCCTTTGAGCCACCTACGAAGGCCGCCTTCCAGGCGATGTCTGATGACGCCAAATTTGAAAACATGCAGAGATGGCACATTGAAATGACCAATCTCATGCTTGAAATGAAGCGACAGATGAACATGAATGCTCAAAGACCTCAGACACCGATGCTTAATCAAGACCCTCGACAGGAGCAACGGGTGCCTAACCATGTTGGGGTCGACAAACAGACTGTACCTCCCTATAACCTACAGATCGAGGCGATAGCTAAGGTACCAAGGGTCCCGCCTAATGCTCAATCCTCTTGGGCACCGAGAGCTGAAGAAGTCATCGCTCAAAGGCGTATGATAGAAAAAATAGTTGAAGATAAGTTTGCCCAGCATGGCGAAGGTACAGCCACTGTCGATTTGTATAGTGTGCCTTATCCTATTCATCACCAGTTTAAAAAGCTTCCGCCGGATTGTCCAAAGGCACCAAAGCTCCAAAAGTTCAATGGGCAGGGGTCACCTCATGAACACCTGGCCTACTATGTAACGGCCATGGGTGAGCTCGTGCTTGACGAGTCGTATCTCCTTCGATACTTTGCGACCTCTCTTACAGGCAGCGCCTTTCAATGGTACTCCAGGTTGAAACCAAATTCAGCGGTCGATTGGACTGACTTGCAAAAGAAGTTCATTGACCGCTTCCAGCTAGCCGAGAGGAAGGTGTCTCTCGCCGAACTGTGCTTGCTCAAGCAAAGGCGAAGGGAGACCGCCCTGGACTTTATTAAGAGATGGAGGGACTTCAGTACGAGGTGTGACAACCCTCCGGCGCAAGAGGATGCTATAACAATCTGTCGAAGAGGACTTTCCCCCGAAGTCAGTGAGCGACTTCTGGGGGCAAATATCAAGGGGTTCGACCAATTAAATTTTACGGTCGCGGAGATCGAAATGTTCTTCACTGATAATCCCACCTTCATTACCTAAAAGCTTAAGGCGTCCAATAAGCATCCCACGACAGGAAGAGAGGCAAATGCGGTGGACTTCTCCCCCACCACTGAAACCGGCGAAGCAGCATTGCCCAATGATTCCAAAAAAAGGTCTGAAAGGAAGGCACCGACCATGAGGTTGGCCCAGCACATGAAGACTCCTTACTCTTTTAAGAAGGAGCATACTCGCAAATTGTTCAACCTTTGTATGAAGAATAAGTTGATAACTCTGTCGGAGCCCAAGAAGCCATAAGAAGTTAGCAAAACAGATGATCCCAATTACTGCCCATATCATCGTTTATTGGGACACACTATTGAAAATTGTTATGTCTTCAAAGATGAGTTGGAGAAAATGATACAAAACCAGCTCATCACAATGAGGGGGACTCGGGTTGACCCTCCTCAACCCCACGTCTGGGACCGAGCAACCCGTTCGGCTAATGTAATTAGCCATCGGCCAACTCGAGAAGATTATCAAATGGCAGCCTTCACATTCCCCGATCCGGGGGTGGAAGAAGCAGGTCCCAGCGAGACAAGACCCACCTTGTGGTATCCAGGATGGAGGCCTTCCCACCAGTGCTCTTTTCCAAAGGAAAACACTAAGAAGATATTTGATATTCTTCTAGAGGATGGTCGCATTATGGTGCACGACCCCCCTCCTACCTACACTGAGGTTGAGAAGGCCTATCCAAGATATTGTGAGTTACATGTTGTGATATCGCATCCCAACCGAGAATGCGAAGAGCTACAAGATTGCATCGAGACCCTCATCCAGAGGGGAGAGATCGATACGCAAGGAGAAAGCATGGTAAGAAAGAGACTTCATGAGGCTGCTGAGCACATTCTAAATGAAAGAAGCACCGAGAAATATCCCCCTCAGTCTCACATCCACGAAGGATCGAGGTTTTCGGTAAATGTCATTCAGAAAATCTCTAGAAAAAGTCAAGCGAGGGATGTGCCAAATGGTCTGGACTCAGCCCCTGCCCCGCAAGGCGCCTCTCTGGCAAGGGGCTACTTCCTAACGTTCGAATGCCTGGCCATTCAGAAGGCCGTTCGAAAACTTAGAAAAGAAGTTAGGCATCTGCGACATGATCAAAAGGACCTACTACAGCTCATGAGGCGCATGGATGACCGATTGGCGGCCCTGTCCCCGACACCTATAACTGGAGAATCCGCTCCATCTTCCTTTCACTCAGAAACCATAGTGGAGCCTAGAAGGCGACCGAGGACCGACAGATGGCTATCGAAAGGATCAACGGGCTTGCCTGTTCAAATGACCCCTGTCTCCAAAAATGACAAAAGAGGGTTAGGCTATGATCCCAAGGTGGACTTCAAAGTCTATTATGCCGTCAACACCATAGGGTCCTCATCCTCAGTTGGCGACCCAAGTTCCCTTCAGATGGGTAACCTCGGCATGACCGAACCTCAAGAGCAATTTGCACCTGGAGGTCACGGTCTCCAACTGCAGTTGCCTGATATAGGCAGCTTAGGCATTCACCCTGCCGACCCTCCCGATGAAGGACATGTCACCCCACTACAACCCGCCTACCGGCAGTTGGGAGAGATAGGGAAATCAGCTTGAGGTCAACTAGCAGGACTTGACGCAGGGGACTTGCAAGACTCCATCCTGGCCAGTGCCGATGCCCCAGTCAATAGTCAACCAGAAAAAGAAGCTACCACGCTAGAAGGTTTGCGACAGGAAAATCAGGCATTAAAATCTCTAGTGCAGGAGCTATTACGGGAGCGAGATGTTCTACTTAGGCATCGTATGCTTCCACCGAACTCTGTTGCCCAGCCTAGGATCATGCTGAATAACAGCCTTCCGATGATGGTGGCCGGAACGCCCGCCAGTAAGCCTGAAATCAGTAAGGCTCATTCTGCCACCAAAGAGAGAGCAAGTATTCTAGGCTCCCCCTCTGTGGGTGTTCACTCCCAGGGAAGAGTTGGTCCGATCAGCACCCTTGAGGCGATTAAGGGAAAAACCCCTGCGATGACATTGGCAAGGCGAATGGAGACGCCATACTCGTTCATCAAAGCACACACCGAGCCATTGTTCGAATTCTGCATGGCACGAAATCTTATAACATTGCCAGAGCCTAGCAAGCCGACTAAAGAAAACAAGGGCAAGGACTTCACCTTTTGTCGGTACCACCGAGTGGCCGGCCATACTATGGAAAACTGCTATGTCTTCAAAGACGAGGTCGAATGCTTGATACAGTCTGGAGTTATTCAAATTCAAAATCATCGAGTGTCTCCCCCACAACTTCATCCATGGGATCGACCGAAATCCTCGACTAGGCAAATTCTTACTGCGGCTGCCTCTGCATTGCCTAAGTTTGGGGCAAGGGAAGCAAGGCGCCACGCCCTTAGCCGAGAAGGGGCAAATGTGGAAATTCACCATTCGGTCAATACCCTAGGGCTCTCGCCCTCATGCAGCAAGAAGGAGACTACCTACCCTTCAGAGCAATCGCAAAAAGGAGGGATACTTCCAGAATCATATGAGTAATCGCCCTCGTCCGCTCTCAATGACTTAGAGTGCTACGGCGCACATGCCGCTATGCCTGGCAACGAATAGGAGTACACCGGCCTACAGCCAACTCCGCAAGAACTAGAAGATGGCGGACAAGTAACTGTGGACGAGTTGGTTGAGCTCAACCTCGGGGATTCTAACCATCCCTGACCAATCTTCATTAGCGCTCTCCTAAATAAGGAGGACAGGGAAGGATATAAGCAGCTTTTGCCAAAGCTTAAAGATTGTTTCGCCTGGACTTACAACGAAGTGCCCGGGCTAGAACCCTCCGTGGCGGAACATAAGCTAGCAATACTCCCCACAGCCAAACCGGTTAAAACAAGTCCAAAGACGCACGACACAAGCCTATGACAAGCTAGTAAAGCAAAGAGCATTTAAAAAGGGCGATCTTGTCGTGGTTAAAGAAAGAGAAGTCATGGCAGGCAAATCCAGCGGCAAATTACAGCTCAACCGACGTGGGCCCTACGTCATCATAAAAGCCTATGAAGGAGGCGCATATGGGACGCACTTAAAGCTATACTACACTCTTGAGCAAGAATTCAAGCAAGAACCCACGCAAGACCTTCTCTCCTTGCCAACGGAGTGACACAAAAAAACAAGGGAGTTACCCCTCGACAGTTCAAAGCCGGGCTCCCTTTGCACAGCTGCCGCTCACATCCCATCGTTGGTCAGCCCCAAATCCTAAGTTTTCGACTTTCCAACCTCGTTGGTCAGCCCCAAATCCCAAGTTTTCGGCTTCCCAATAGCGTTGGTCAGTCCCAAATCCCAAATTTTCGGCTTCCCAACCTCGTTGGTCAATCCCAAATCCCAAGTTTTCGGCTTCCCAACACCGTTGGACAGCCCCAAGTTTATCGGCTTCCCAACCTCGTTGGTCAGCCCCAAATCTCAAGTTTTCAGCTCCCCAACATCGTTGGTCAGCCCCAAATCCTAAGTTTTCGACTTTCCAACCTCATTGGTCAGCCCCAAATCTCAAGTTTTCAGCTTCCCAACCACGTTGGTCAGCCACTAATCCTAAGTTTTTGGCTTCCCAATAGCGTTGGTCAGTCCCAAATCCCAAGTTTTCGACTTCCCAACCTCGTTGGTCAGCCCCAAATCCCAAATTTTCGGCTTCCCAACCTCTTTGGTCAGCTCCAAATCCCAAGTTTTCGACTTTCCAACCTCGTTGGTCAGCCCCAAATCTCAAGTTTTTGGCTTCCCAACAACGTTGGTGAGTCCCAAATCTCAAGTATTCGGCCTCCCAACAGCATTGGTCAGCCCCAAATCTCAAGTTTTCGGCTTCCCAACAGAGTTGGTCAGCCCCAAATCCCAAGTATTCGGCTTCCCAACATAGTTGGTCAGCCCCAAATCCCAATATATCGGCACCCCAACATTGTTGGTCAGCCCCCGATCACACTTCTTTCTTCTCCCCAAACTTCGTTTAGGGTGAGCCTCGCGATTCATACGTTTCACACCATGTCACTAGTTCTCAAAAAAAAAAAGAAAAAAGGGGCTTAAAATAGAGGTGCCCCGGCGGACTTAGCCATTCCCATCACAGGGGTGGTTGAGGGCAAAAAGGCCTAAGAAACCCGGTTGAGGTGAAAACCCGAAAGGGCGTCTCAGGCAAAAATGGGTAACCCCTCAGCGTGAAAACCCGAAAAGGCGCGCTGGAAAAAGTTAAAGGGGACTAGTTTTGGTGAAAACCCGAAAGGACACTAAAGATAGTGTAAAAAAAAAAGAAGAAGTTTCTAGAACAAAAGAATTTATGCCTCCATCAATGTATGAACAATTGCACTATTCATCTGCAAAACTGGAGCCCAAGACAAGCCCCTGGGGGTAGCTGCAAAATAATGAATGGAAGAGAATATGAAGCTAACAATGTGCTGAAGAAAAAGAACTATACAGACTCAGAGATGGGAGGGCTTCTGTTTCATCAAATCAGCAAGCTCCTGTTGTTTTGCGGCGAGGGTCTCCTCCATGCCTGAGCACTCTATAGCAAGAGAACTCTCCTCAACCCGCGCCTCCCGAACCGCTTTGGCACTCATTTCAGCTGAAGCTTCCAAAGCCGCAATTTTCTGCAAAATGGTCCGCACGGTCTCCTGAAGTGAGGCAGCCTGACTCCTGCTCTCAGCAATGGTAGTCTCGAGGGAGCTGCGGCGCTCTCGATCCCTTTCAACCTCAGATCTCTTCTCGCGGATCTGGTCAGATATTATCTTTATTTCATGCTCCAGCTGCTTGATCCTTAATTCTTGGGCTTTCTGATTTGAGGCTTCATACAACTGTTAAAATTCTTGCCAAGCACTGTCCATTGCCGCCATCCAGGGCTCCTTTGGCAACCCTAACCCATGATAATTTCTCGTAGCAGCCGTAAGGGTGTTGAGAACAATCTCGAATGGAGGAAGCTCGGCTCCCTGGAACAAACTTCGGGCACCGCAAATCAGAGAATCAACCATGAGGGCCGCCCCCACAAAAGGTGCAATCTGAGGGCCATCCGACCACTCAATCCCATGGCAAGGGAAGCCATTCATCTACGGCAGAGTTTCCCTTGAAGAAGCTGCCAAGAAAAAAAAAGAAAGGCGAAAAGAGAGGAAAACAATGAGAATGGTGGTAATCCTCATTCTTGATCCCATAAAACAACAAAAAGAAAAGATGACTGATCAGTCCCAAATTAAAAGCAATGGAGTTATGCAACAAACAAAGCCACAAGTTGGCTAAGTCGAGGAATGCACGCGACGCCCGCCGTCACCCTTGGCTCCGACGGACCCCCCGTGGGGGGCATTTGTTGACCCCAAAAGTATTTTCACAAGATTATGATTTTCAAAAAAAAAAAATTTGAAGAAGAAATGTGCACATATTTAACAAGGGTCCACAAGACAACTTGTCAATGCCGTTCGAAGGTTCAAAAGAAAATGGTCTTGGACTGTTCTTCAAATATGAGGGAGTTGATTGGTGGGATGCAGTTGGCTGCACTCATAGTGCTGCAGAGGATGGCATTGTATCGGTGGATTCCTTCAAGTTGAAGTAGCCCTACAAACCCGAAGTCAACCTTTGAGGAAAAGTTTCTCTCACAGCAGATTCAAAGCTCAGCTAGGTGGCCAAATTTTCTCTGTGTATGCTCAGTATTCTCCTCCGGCTCCCTCCAACTTCACTAGTCTCAGTGGCCTGGTACTCAAGGTGGAACTCCATCCAAATGGTTTGCAACTGGCAAAGGACTATTAGGAGCTGGTCCAAGTGGTATCATGGCTGCTGATGCCATCATTACTGATGCTGGCACCATGCTTGTAGCTGGGGTTCCACTTGTCAATCCATCTACTGTCGTTGTTTGGGAAGAGACACCTGGCCCTGGGAATGCTTTTCAGGCAACAACCAAGGTAAATACGAGCAATGGTGTTCCCTCATCTTTGAATCCTCCTTGCTGGGCAGGTTTTGCTCCATTGGCAGCCTCCCATACAAACACTTTGGCTGTCAAGAGTCAATAAAAGCATTCCACCAACAGGCCGGAGGGCCTCCTCCGCCCAGCAATAGGCCGGAGGGAGGGGGCCTCCGCCCTGCTGCAGGCCGGAGGGCCTCCTCCGCCTAGCAACAGGCCGGAGGGCCTGCCTCCGCCCAGCAGCAGGCCGGAGGGAGGGGGCCTCCGCCCTGCTGCAGGCCGGAGGGCCTCCTCCGCCCAGCAATAGGCCGGAGGGGCCTCCTTCCATGGTTGGCGGTTTCGGCCAAAACCGAAACGTATCGGTTTCAGCCATACCCGATACGAAAACCACTCGGATCACTGTAGCAAACCGAAACTAAGTTAGTTTATCAGTTTCGGGCGAAACCGATGTGGGTTTCGGGCGAAACCGTCCGGTTTCGCCCGAAACTCACGTGAACTGCCCTTTAGGGAGTGAACTTGGTCACCTTTTCGGGAAGTTTCGGCCGAAACCCCTCCCCTCCTTGCTGTGGCTGTCCGTGGAGCTGCTGCTGCTGCTGGCGGAGGCCGCAGACTGCTGCTGCTGCTGGCGGAGGCCGCAGGCTGCTGCTACTGCTACTGGCGGAGGCCGCAGGCTGCTGCTGCCGCCTGCCAACTGATGTGCGCCTGTGCGGCCTGTGGAGGGCCTGGAGGCAGCCGTTGCCGGCTGCTGCTGCTCTGCCTCCCCTGCTGCTGCTGCTGCCGCATGCCAGCTGCTGTGCGCCTGTGCGGCCTGTGGAGGGCCTGGAGGCAGCCGTTGCCGGCTGCTGCTGCTGTGCTAGTGGGGCCGGCTGGGCCCAAGGCCGAGGCCGCTTGGGGTTGGGGGGCTGCTGTTGTGCCTGTTTAGGCCTTTAGGGGGCAGGGGGCTGTCCACACTCCACAGCGACCGTCCGACTGCCACTGCGGAGGTAAATTTTGTGGAGGTAAATTTAGGGTTTTTTATGTTTTGTGTTTTTTTGGTTGAGTTGTTGAAAAAAAATTTGTTGTAGGTTAAATGTTGTGTTATAGGTTAATTTAAAACCATGATTAAGTTTTTAACACTTCTAATTAAACCCTAATTAGAAGTTTATATTTGGGGCTTTTCTTTAATTAGGTTTAGTAAGGGTCAATTAGGGCTCAATTAAGTTTCATTGACTAATTTGAAGCGGGAGCATGCTGGTAATTAATTAATTCGAAGGGTGATTAAGGGTTAATTGCTAATTAAGGGTTAATTAGTTCATAAAAATTGGGACTTTTGTCTAAATCGGTTTGCTTAGGCTCAATTGAAGCTCAATTAAGCTTCATTGAAG
Source organism: Amorphophallus konjac (assembly GCA_022559845.1). Classification (NCBI taxonomy): domain Eukaryota; kingdom Viridiplantae; phylum Streptophyta; class Magnoliopsida; order Alismatales; family Araceae; genus Amorphophallus; species Amorphophallus konjac. The sequence goes on along the minus strand of CM040119.1, from coordinate 315,079,623 downwards.
ATTTTGGGGTGGGATCATGCTGGTAATTGATTTTTTCCAAAGGTGATTAAGGGGTAAATGATAATTAAGGGTTAATTAGTTTATAAAATTTGGGGCTTTTGTCTAAGTCGGTTTGCTTAGGCTAAATTGAAGCTTAATTAAGCTTCATTGAATAATTTGGGGTGGGATCATGCTCGTAATTAATATTTTTGAAGGGTGATTAAGGGTTACTTGCTAATTAAGGGTTAAATTTTTAATTGTACTTATACCTTTTTGTGTGTCACTGTCTTAATGCAGCATCATGCCTAGACGTCAGCAAACACAGGAGCAGCAATGGCAGGAGGATCCGGGGTGGGCCCACATGTCCTTAGTTGATGCTAAGAGAAGGAAGGTTAAATGTAATTATTGTGCTAGGGAGATGTATGGCGGAATTACCAGAGGCAAGCAACATTTGGCAGTGGTACGAGGAGAGGTGAGACAATGTGACAACTGTCCACGAGAGGTGCAAGAGGAGATGCGCCAGTGCCTTTTGGGGAAAAAGGAGAGGGTGCAACAAAGGGCTGAGGATGAGGAGGAAATTGCTGAGGAGATTTCTGGCAGAAGGGTTAGGAGGGATGATGATGAGGAAGGCACTGAAGATTCTGATCCGGAGCTGACTGAAGCAAGGGAGCGTGAAGAAGCCGCTCGAAGGAAAGGAAAGGCACCCATGGGTTCAGGAGGGACCTACTCCAGTACAGGCTGTACAGCTGCACGACGTCCTGATGTTGCTGCCCCGCCCCCGCAGACGTAGAGAGCAGGCCCCATGGACAGTTATCTCCACAGAAGGCCCCAGGCTACACAACCTAAGATCAAAAGTGCATTAAGAGGGGTCAAAAAATCTGCAGAAGTTGTAGGGCATGCATTTAAAAGCATATGTAAATGATTTTTTCATGCAGGTGTCCCTGCACATGCTGCTGAAAGTGAATATTTTCAACCTATGTTGGATGCCATAGCAGATGCTGGCCCTGGCTTGAAGGCGCCGTCACGTCGGGACATACGGGCGTGGGCTTGAGGCAGAGGTTCAGGAGCTCCATGACTGGGTTCAAAGCTTCAAGCAAATATGGATGGAGAGAGGATGCACTATTATGTGTGATGGTTGGACTGGTACCACGAAAAAGTCCATGATTAACTTTTTGGTATATTGCATCGAAGGTACAGTATTTGTAAAATCTGTAGATGCATCAAATTTTGAAAAAACTGCCAATTATTTGTTTCATTTGATGGACAACATGGTAGACGAAATTGGTGAAGAAAATGTTGTACAAGTTGTGACTGATAATGAAGCCAGTTATAAGGCTGCAGGGAGGAAATTGATGCATAAGCGCAGGCATTTATATTGGCTCCCATGCGCAGCACATTGTCTTGATCTCATACTTGAAGACATAGGGAAGACAAACATGTGAAGAAGACGGTTGAAAGGGCACAAAAGATTACCCAGTATATTTATGGTCATCCTAGGATATTGAACATGTTCAGGGAGCATGCAAGTGGGGGACGGGATATCATCCGTGCAGGGCCAACTAGATTTGCTTCAAATTTCATTTCTTTGGAGTCTCTGCATAGGTATACTGTTGAACTCAATTATTACTTCTTTATCCTTATAGTTATGATCCGTATTTGATTCAAATTTTATTTCTTTGCACAGGTATAAGAATGAGTTGAAAGCTTTCATGTACCACCATGCCCTGCGGGAATACATCGACAAGGGCAATGTTGATGCTCAGATGGATTATTTGGATGTCTGTCAAATCGTGGACGACAACAAATTCTGGGGCAGAGTAACACGATATATGAAAGTAGTCACCCCCCTCGTGAAGGTCCTAAGATTGGTGGATGGCGATGACAAGAATGATATGGGATATCTGTATGAGGCCATGGACCGTGCGAAATTGGAGTTGCAGGAGTCCCTTCCCAAAGAACATGCAAAGTGGTGGAAGATTATTGACCATAGATGGGACACCACATTACACCACGACTTGCATGCAGCTGGTGAGTGATTATTTGTATTCATATATTATTGACCATACATTAACTATATACAAATGCAGGTTATTTTCTGAACCCTCGATTAATGTACAATGCCAATGCACATGTTGATGCCGAGGTGCTTCAAGGCACTTTAAAAGTCATTGGTCGTTTATCGAGGACACAAGATAAGAGGCTTCAGGCGAAAGTAGAGGTTGGCCTGTTTGATTTCATGAATAAGAGGTATAGAATTTACTTACGTAATAATGCTAATCTATTATGTAATTTTTGTAGATGAACTCCTATAGAATGAGAAGTGGGACGTATTCTGACTCCCAATTGCAATACACAGTGGGAAGAGTGAGCCCAGGTATACTTCATCTTTGTGCTTTCTTTGCAATTACATCTTCCTTAATTAATTTTTATTTACATCTTATATTTATTTGTTTATGGTTGGTTGGTGTAACAGCTGACTGGTGGATCATGGTGAACAATAGAGAATTGGACAGTTCTGCATTGGCTTGGATTGCAATCAGGGTGTTGAGTCAAACCACATCAGCAAGTCAATGTGAAAGAAATTGGAGCACGTTCAGCCTTATACACTCAAAGGTTCGCAATCGGCTAAAGGCTGATCGATTAGAGAAATTAGTGTACTGCCACTACAATATGAGGTTGAGAATAAAGAATATGAGGTTGAGACAACAGCTGCGAGACAAACGCGTCGCGGAGGATGCCGCCGCAGAGATTGATGTGGATGCCTTATTTGATGATGATAATCCCTTGCAGTCTTGGGTGGAGACACGAGAGCAGGTTGATGAGCCCGTTTTTGATGTTGATGATAGAAGATGGGCAGAGGGCATACTTGATGAAGATGAGGCAAGAGATCCCGGATTAAGAAGCAAATCAAAGAGGGCCAGAGATACTCATGCGCACCAGTCTAGGGTGGTTGATGACATTGAGGAGCAGTTCGAGTTTGAGCCAGCTAGACACTCAGATACAGATAGCAGGCCAGTCACTCCTAGAATGTCCTTAAGAAGAAGTACATCAGTGCATGGGCAAACTGAGAGGACAAATGCTGCTGCTCGAGAGGACCCGGCAATTGAGCAGTTGAAGCAGATATATGTGAGGCACACGCCAAGGGATAAAGGACTCATGTCAAAGATCACTGAAAAATTGACACCACAAGAGAAAAAAGCATCCCCGAAGGCTAAAAGGCGACTGGTTTCTTATGGTTCTGATGATGATGATGATGATCATCCCGGAGGTGCTGTAGGTGGTACTAGTGCTGCAGGTGATACAGGTGCTGCAGGTGGTACTACTGGATACAGTCAAGGTCAGCAAGGATATGGTTCACCAGGTTACGAAGGTGGCCAACAGCAAGCAGCTATTTATAGGTCGTGGAATTATGAACCATCATTTCAGTTCCATCCATATCCGACCAGTTCCTCTTCTCTTCCTCAAGATTCCTATGTTGATACTGGATTCGAATCAAGCCAACCAAACACTCCAAGAGGGATCCAAAGAGGGATGCAGGACTTGGCTACCTCATTGTTTGGTTATGGTGAATATAGACCATACATGCAACCTGGTTATGGGTATCGACATCAAGGGCCAAACGATGAGGGAGAAGGTTCTTCTAGTAATTATTATCCATATTAGGTAAGAATCAATGAATTTTTGTAACATTCATTTTGTCTAATTTGGTTTATTGTACTGCTTGTATTAATGTACAATGGAATATTAGTTTAACTTTCACATGTTCAATGTTTGAAGTTCGATGTGTAGTTGTCTACTTCAAGGTTATTGCACTAACTTATACAGTCAATCGTATAGGAGAAAAATGACAAGAAAACAGTCAATCCTATACTACAAGGTTGGGACCCACTTCTAGTAATGCTTTTTCAGGAACTAGGTAACTTATTCATGCTCAACAGAAAATCGTATAGGAGAAAAATGACAAGACAACTGTCGATCCTGAAAAATGTATTAATCAATCTAGCCTTTGAAGAATGTATAGACTTTGAAGAATGTATAGACTTTGATGAATGTATAGACTTCATGGATGTATAGACTTGATGGATGTATAGACTTGTTGATGTATAGACTTGCTGATGTATAGACTTGCTATGAAGATGCATGGAGAATGTATAGACTTTGAAGAATGTATTGGTCCAAGAGTGTATAGACTTGCTATGAAGATGCATGGAGAATGTATAGACTTTGAAGAATGTATAGACTTTGATGGATGTATAGACTTGATGGATGTATAGACTTTGAAGAATGTATAGACTCTGATCCAAATACATTATGTGCTAATGCTAGGGCGTTCCCCGTAAGAGACGCGTTACATCGGAACCCGGATGGAATGACAAGTGAGCAAGGGCTGGCTAGGGCGTTCCCCGTAAGCGACGCGTTACATCGGAACCCGGATGGAATGACAAGTGAGCAAGGGCTAGCTAGGGCGTTCCCCGTAAGCGACGCGCCGCAATGGCGCCCGATTGCGGTGTCAAATAGGCAAGGGTTCTCGTGTGGGGTTGGACGCACACGGGTAAAGAAGCAAGTCCAAAAACATAGGATCCGTCTAGCTACTTAGAATGTAGGAACTTTAACAGGTAAGGGTTTAGAATTAGTTAAGTTAATGAAGGACAGGAGGGTTAACATAGCTTGCCTACAATAAACTAGGTGGAAAGGACATAAAGCTAAAGACATTGATGAATATAAAATTTGGTATACGGGTAATAATAACTCTAGAAATGGTGTTGCTATAATAATAGATAAAAACTTAAAAGACAGAGTTGTGGAAGTAAATAGATTGGGGGATAGACTAATGTTAATTAAACTTATCTTAGGTGAGGATATTTTGAATATAATTAGTGCATATGCACCTCAAGTAGGATTAGAAGAGAGCATTAAAAAGTAATTTTGGGAGGCTATTGATAGTTTGATCCAAAATATCCCTAGTGAAGAGAGAATCTTTATTGGAGGGGATCTTAATGGTCATGTGGGTATAGATAATAGAGGCTATGAGAGGATTCATGGAGGGTTTGGTTTTGGCATTAGAAATGATATGGGTAACACTATTCTTGATTTTGCTGTGGCCTATGATCTAGCAATTACTAATACCTTCTTTAAGAAGAGGGACGAACACTTAATAACATACAAGAGTGGAACACATATAAGTCAAATTGACTATTTTCTCATTAGGAAGGTCGATAGAGTCTTATGTAAAGATTGTAAAGTTATTCTTGGTGAGAGTCTAGCCCCTCAACATAGGTTGTTAGTAATGGATGTCACTATCCCTAAATTCAAAAGAAAGATCATTATAAATAATTATTCCAAGATTAAATGGTGGAATTTAAAAGGTAAAAGTTTAGAAACATTTAAAAATCATCTATTAAAGGAAAATATTTGAAATTTAGATCAAGAAACTAATGTAATGTGGAATAATGTTACAAATTGTATAACGAGGGTTGCAAAACAACTCTTAGGCGAATCTAAAGGTAAAAAGAATTTAGACAAAGAGACTTGGTGGTGGAGTGAGGAAATCCAAAATACCATTAGAGTAAAAAAGGAATGCTTTAAAGTTTGGCAAACTAACAAAAATGACCAAACCTAGAAGCCTATAAAATCGCTAAAAAGAGAGCTAAGAAAATAGTTAGCGAAGCTAAATCAAAGGCATTTGAAGATTTATATAATAAATTAGGAATCCGAGAGGGTGAAAAGGACATATTTAAACTTGCTAAATTAAGAGAAAGGAAAACTAGAGATTTAGATCATGTTCGGTGCATTAAAGGTGAAGATCAAAGGGTTTTAACTAAGGATCTTGAGATTAAAGGGAGGTGGCATAGCTATTTTCAGAAGTTACTTAATGGAGATTCCGTCAAAGATTTATCTCTAGAAGGTACCCAAGCGTCCACAATATTTGATAAATATCAATATTTCAGGCGTATTAAGATGTCAGAAGTGGAGGATGCTTTAAGGAAAACGAAAGTGGGCAAGGCCTTAGGATTAGATGGCTTACCTATTGAAGTATGGAAAGGCCTAGGAGATATTGGTATTCAGTGGCTAACTAAATTTTTTAATAAAATTTTAAAGGAACGGTGAATGCCAGAAGTTTGGAGAAAAAGTGTTGTAGTTCCTTTCTATAAAAACAAAGGAGATATTCAAAGTTGTAATAATTATCGTGGAATTAAGCTTATGAGTCATACTATGAAACTTTGGGAAAGAGTGATTGAAAAACGCCTCCGTTGTATGACTACTGTATCGGAAAATCAGTTTGGTTTTATGCCAAATAGATCTACTACAGAAGCTATTTTCTTACTACGGCAGCTAATGGAGAAGTATAGAGAGATGAGAAAAGATTTGTATATAATTTTTCTTGATTTAGAGAAGGCGTTCGATCGAGTACCGAGAGAATTGATTTGGTGGACATTAAGAAAGAAAGGAATCTCTCAAGGATATGTTGATTTGATTAAAGATATGTACGGCAGTGCTATTACTAGTGTTCGAACTATTGCTGGGGAGACTAGTGAATTTTCCGTTTCTATAGGTTTGCATCAAGGTTCTGCACTAAGTCCGTATCTCTTTGCCTTAGTTATGGAAGAAGTAACTAAACAATTGCATGAGGATATCCCTTGGTGTATGCTATTTGCAGACGATATTGTTTTAATTGATGAGAGTATTGATGCTCTAAATGCTAAGTTAGAGCGTTGGAGACTTGCCTTGGAGTCTAAAGGTTTTAAAATTAGTAGGAGTAAGTCAGAGTTTATGCACTGTAATTTTAGTAATGGGAGAGTGGTTCAGGAAGACATGGTTCTAATTGATGGACATAACATTCCGAAGAGTAGTAGCTTTCGATATTTAGGGTCTATCATACAAGAGAATGGGGAGATTTATGATGACGTTACGTATAGGATTAAGGCAGGCTGGTTAAGATGGAGAAGTGCATCAGGTGTCCTTTGTGATCGTCGTATGCCTGTGAAACTCAAAGGGAGGTTTTATAGAACGGCTGTGAGACCTGCTTTGTTATATGGTACCGAGTGTTGGGCAGTACGAAAGGAACACATCCACAAAATGTGTGTAGCAGAGATGAGGATGTTGAGATGGATGTGTGGCAAGACTAAGAAAGACAAGATTAGGAATGAGCGCATCCGTAAGGACTTAGGGATAGCTCCAATTGATAGTAAAATGAGAGAAAATAGACTCAGGTGGTTTGGACATGTGTTCCGTCGCCCTAACTCAGTGCCGGTTAAAAGATGTGACCAAATCTTAATGGATGCTAGTAAAAGAGCTCGAGGAAGACCTAAAATGAGATGGTGCGACGTTATTAGGAAGGACATTAGTTCCTTGAGTTTAAATATGAATATTGCACTTGATAGAAATCTTTGGCGGAACAGGATTCATGTAGCCGACCCCAATTAATTGGGATAAGGCTCTGATGATGATGATGATGATGATGATAGACTTTGATGAATGTATAGACTTGATGGATGTATAGACTTGCTGGATGTATAGACTTGCTGATGTATAGACTTGCTATGAAGATGTATGGAGAATGTATAGACTTTGATGAATGTATAGACTTGATGGATGTATAGACTTGCTGGATGTATGTATAGACTTGCTGGTGGATGTATAGACTTGCTCAGTTATCAGCTAATGGATGTATAGACTTGCTAGCATGCACCGACTTACAGAAGACATTATTTCATCATCAATGCACAAGAATGCACAAGGGGCACACACAACAACAACAATTCACACTATCATCATCATTCTTATGTGGTGACTCATTGAGTTGCTATTATCAAAACATCAACACACTATCATCAAAAAATGTACAATGGAATATTAGTTTAACTTTCACATGTTCAATGTTTGAAGTTCAATGCGTAATTGTCTACTTCAAGGTTATTGCACTAACTTATACACCCAAATACATGTGTATTGTTTTTCATGATTTTGAGTGATTATTTAAATTTTTTATGATTTTTTCAGATTTTTTAGAATTAATATGTTTTTTTTTAACCTTTTAATTGGGTTTCGGCCGGTTTCGGCCGAAACCGAAACCGATATCGAGTCGTATCGGTTTCGGACCCGGCCGAAACCGAGTCCGAAATCGAGTTTGCCATCCCTGCCTCCTTCCACCCTATGCAGGCCGGAGGAGGCTTTCCTCTGTCCATTGGCCCTTGCGGCTATTCAAAAAAAAAGAGAGAGAGGAGAGAAAGAAAACTGCAGTAAAAGAATGGGAAGAGACAGGGGGGAGGAAGTTCAAGGGTTACCTCTTCAAATTCCACCTCAGAGAGGCCAAGTAGAGCTCCTCCGCCCCACCTCCAAGCAACTATAAGAAGAAGGCTCCAGCAATAGAAGAAAAAATAACAGACAGAAAAGAAAACACAGCAGCAAGAGGAAGTACACAACAAGAAACAAGAGTAGCGCAGCAGTCCAGCAAGGAGCAGGTCGCAGCCTCCTTCTATGGATGTTTTCCTTGTGTTAACAAACAAAAGAGAGCCTTGTCTTTATATAAGACTACACTTTGAGTATTTGACTGAAATACCCTTAAGATAGTCTACATTGAATATTAAAGCACAAAGGAATTCAAGTTATGAAAAGTTGATCATGCAAGGATTTGAGATTTCGTTCTTCATGCTCAAAATTAGGAGGAAAACCCTACATGGGCAGAAAATTACACTTTTATCCTCAGGCTTTTCAAAATGGCAAATATGTCCTCCAAAGTGTGAAAAGATTTTAAAGTTCAAGAAATCCTCATGGGAGATGTTGAAGCTTGTCTAAACATGATCAAAATTGAGGATCAAACCCTGAGATTTAAAATTGCGGTTATACCACAAAGTTTCTGAAATTGCACAAATCCTTGGGAAAGTTGCATATAAACCCCTCCAAAGGGGAGAATTACATATAAACCCCTCCGACAACGATTATTGCAATTGTGCCCTATCTTGGGGAAAAAAGGAAATGCTTTCTCTCGAACTAATATTTCGGTAAAAAGAGTCAATATTATGAGGACAAGAAAGGAACGTTTAGCAGTTTTAATCAAGGGTATTCAGACTTGTCCGATGTAAATTAACACCGATTCCATTCGGTGGGGAAGAGTCCAGTACACGAACTCTTAAATCGTCTGATAAATCACGCGCGCGGAAATTATAACATGCATGTTTGAAAAGCCAAAATACACATATGCATGTTTTGTTTCCTTTCCGAACAGGATTATTTTCCGCGCGTAAACAACCGTCGTCCCAACTCCGCACCAATTAAAAGATGTGACCAAATCTTAGTGCATACTAGTAAACGAGCTGATGATAGGCCTAAAAGGAGATGGTGTGACGTAATTAGAAGAGATATTGGTTTTCTGGGTTTAAATACGAATATAGCACTTGATAGAATTCTTTGGCGAAATAAGATTCATGTAGCCGACCCCAAATAATAGGATAAGGCTCTAATGATGATGATGATAATAATTGTAGAGTCAGGACCATGTCTGAATATTTAGACGGAATAAATTTTAGAATTGTTCATATCCTTTATCCAGATAATGGGAGAATCAGATCCATTTGTATCTGCTACAATTAATTGCAGATTGTCCTTTCTTTGAAGAAAACAGAAAAAAGATGAATTTAATGCACTTAATATCACACGATCTCACAAAAATGACTTCAGTTGCTAAAACGGTAATAGAACAATGGAAATGGCCAGTGAGGGGATAAAACTAGAAGATACTTTTTTTTGTTTCCATCCTTGTAGCAACCACAGTGTGGTTTTAGAGATGTAGAAGGAGACCGAAGGGAAGGGATGAGAGAAGAGAGGAGAAGAGAGGAATCCCACAGAAGAGAGAAGGAAGAGGCGGCCTGAAACAGGGGGGCCGATCTTCACAAGACTATATATATGTTATTATAAAATTTACAAGTATGCCATTAAACCTTAATGACCTAATCACCAGCTGTAAATTCCACTGAGCTCAGTAGATCAAAGCATACAAAAGCTGCTCTTGTCATCGGGAAATTTCCAAAGGAGGTTACCTGTGTGCAGCTAAGGGAGGAGAAGGCCAATCCAGTCAAGACAGATGACTCTCAAATCCCATGAAATTCAGTGGAGAATGGTTCAGTTGATGTCAGGGAGGCCTTTTATCAAGCCCCACCATCCTTCCCAATGCAGAGGAAAGCAGATCTCGTCAGATGCCCATCAAGGCAGGGGTACATAGATCCTCCAGTTTCCCAGGATGCTGGAATTTAACCCAGGACCGAGCTATGGGAATGCCCTATAGGCAGTATATAGTACCCTTCCTATACCAGGGCAGGAGAATGAGAGGTAGACTAACTGCCAAGAATGTGACTCACGAATGAGATCCAGCTTCGGAGCTGATGCCTGGTCAATTCAGGAAGACAAAGAAAACTATGGGTTCTGCAGTTGGAAAGGATGCTCAACTTCCTGCGGATGCTTGAAAATTGGGGCAAAGTTCAAGGTGCTGACAGGAATGGTGGATAAATTTGCCTGAATGGGCCCAACAAAGACATTCAGCAGATGGTTGATCGCATCAACAGCCTGATGAAAAAGAAGATAGAGAACCTGTCAGCAGACTCAAAACTGAATCGGCCAATGCATGGTATGAATAATTTCAGGAGCTCCGTATGGTTTGAGGCCAATTAGTTAACTGTCTTTGATCTCATTTGGCAATTTTGTAATGGTTCGGGTAGGAAAGAGAGGAGGCCAGTGGTTTCGTGTACAGATACTATTCCAGGGATCTTGTTCTTTTTTTTCTTTGGTGGTACAGAAAGTTCGTATATCTAGTTGGGTTGGAGGCAGGGTTTCTTGGGCAACACAAGAACAATTTCTACTTGTAACTATCCCGTTGTTTTATAGTCATATGGTCATATATATATATATATATATATATATATATAAAATAACTGATAAGAGAAATCCAGAAAACTCCCAGAAGGACATGCTGTGCACCAGAAAACTACAGACCTGCACAACTATTCAAATGAGCAGGCCTCCTAATGATGCACCAGTACGAACAAAATATGGGCATGCAACATGCATAGCTCGGTCTGTCTGTATATGACATAGAGCACATGACTCTGTAGTACTTTCTTAAAAGCACCTGTAAAACGTATGTGAAAACTACATACATATTGAGGCCATACCAACCTTGTGCGAAAATGTCATAATATTGAAGCTATATACAAAACATTAGGAGCTATTAAATGTTATCAATTGATTAAATCCATCATTTCTTTTTGAGCAAATGAATATATCATTATGGAAAGAAACACTTCTTATATTTTCTTTTTAGGGTTGTTAACATCACAATTTGTTAGCAAAAATGTTGTGTAAGAAAAATGATTAGCCATATCTCCTCTAGTGGATGGTTGTAGAAAAGACTCAACTGGTTAAGTGAAAAGGGCCTTTCAAATTTAAAATCAATGAAACAAGATCATAGCTTGAGCAAACAACGACACAAGATGCCTGACTTGATCAGAATCCTACAGACCTGGTTAATTTTCCAGGTATGCAAAGTTTGCCCTCATTGCTGGTTTGCCATGTGCCTTGAATTGCAACAGGCAACAAGCAACCTAGTTGCCACCATGGGCCTAGATTGACAGCTGGCACTGCCAGCACAGGGACAAGATTCTGGCACTCTCTTATACATACATGTATACATCATGTCTGTGCACGAGTGCATGTATATCTATTATATATGCTTCAGTTGCCATTTCATGAACTTGTAAGGTCATTTGGTTATGTCTTATCGGTCAGTCTAGACAAAAGTGCCAAATTTCAGGAGAGAACCTTGCCCAACTACTTCAATAAACATGTGCATGCCCCTCAAGTGCACCAACTAGTGCTAATTAAGATTCCTAGTGGTAACATTCAGGGTTCGCTGGATCGGAATCGGGATCATCTTGGACCTGGTCTGATCCAGCCCGAGTTGGCCTGACTCGGGCCGACTCAGCAAAGTCTCAAGTTTGAGGCCATTTCTTGGCTCTTTTGTTTGCAAATCAAAAGTTCTTGAAATGTTTGGGCTTTTTACCCTATATTTTAACATGTAGAACTACTATTTCATCAATTTGAAGTATGTATGAATGATTCGACCCTATTAACATACGTGAATGCCTACGCATATAAGAAAAAGCACACAATCATCTCAAGTTTGCACGAGACAAAGTCAAATAAAAAGCCAAACACTCCATAGTCCACTCATAATTCAAAGCTCGAACTTCAAAGACATAATGCAAGGGATCCACCCTCCATAGTCCATACATATATAATATAAAAAATATATAATTATACAATATAAAAATACCAAATACATAAGGGACTGATACAAATTTACGGTCATTTTTCTCAATTTGAAAATAATTTGTAACTATTTCATGAACATTTAGATGATTAAAAAATATATGGTACTATAAATCACCCATTAGGCAATCCACCCAACTAGTTAGGATACATAAAATACATAACTCAGTGATATAAATTTACAAAAAAATCATAATTTTAAACCAAATTTTAAATATTTTATGTATATTTAAATATATTAAAAACATATGGCACCGGATTCCTTGTTTCTGTCCGTGCCCTTGCCATATGGCAAGCGAGATGCTATAAGACTCTCGTGCGGTATCGGTCCAGATCAGACCCAACTCGTGGTGGATTGCCCGAGTTGGCCCGATGCACTACAATCCAGTCAAGCCTGTGAAGGACCAGGCAGTCCACCCCATATCATGGCAAAGATCCGGTACGAGTCGCCGGAGTCGGGGTGATTCAGTCCGAGTTAACGAACCATGGTAACATTGCATAACAGCTCCTTCATTCCTTTCAAATGACTCCTTGTGCCTCTCTAACTCTAACCACTTTCAGAGGGTGCCTTACAGTAATCACTGGAATTTACGCTCAAGGAGGAAGAAATAGAAGAATATGTTTCTTTACTGAATTCCCTTGCAGACATTCAGATTTCTCTGCTGATCAAGGATCAAATTTCCTGAGCCATGCATGGGGGTTGCTTTTCTGTGAAGTCCTTGTATCAGTTGACAAGAAGAACTCAGCTTCAGCACTTTGCTCGAATCTGGATGGTTATAAAGCTCCACTTAAAATAATGGCTTTTATGTGGTTGTTGGCACATAGAAGACTTGTCACTAAGTTATACCATAGTAAATGGTACTCAAACTATGACACTTGCTGCAGTCTATATGGGGAAGACGCAGAGGATATGGACCACCTGTTTTTCAGATGCAAAATCGTTAAACAAGTTTGGGGTATTTTTGGGCTTATGACTAGTCAGACTTTCAGTTTTATATCAGTGGACTTGTGGAGTTAATTCAGAATTTTGAAGTAACGAATTGGCAAAGGAGAGAAATTGAACAGCTGATGCTTCTGCATGCAATCTACTGGAGTGTCTGGAAGGGAAGAGATGATACTGTACCCCAGGGAAGTACCATTTACAATGAAAATATGTGTCCCCATATTATTGCTCCGCTCTATAGTTGGATCATGTCCTTTTAAAGATTACCAAAGGGTCTTTAAGGGTTTCCCTACATTTGGTGCAATTAGTGCAGAGTCTTTAAAGACTTCCTTACATTTAGTGTGACTTATTCATCATTTTTTTTCTTTTCCTGTTAGAAAAACCCCTCCCCTACTTTTCTGATTGTACTGCCTCGGGTGGTTGGGTGGGGCAGGGAGGTGTTTAAATATTCTCATTCCTGCTCGGCTAACGAACAGAAGCTTTGGAGAATCTGCAGTCATTATTTTTGTAGTGGTCTCTTATGTCATGACCTACAAATTTGTACCCTGATGACTCAGTCTCTCTAAGCAAAGCAGCAGTAACACCAATTTCATAATATTGATGTTTTGATCTCTCTAAGCAATACATCAGGAACCCAAATGGTCTGAACATGTGTAAGACAACAGATGGAATGGATTCATGGCATCACTAAAAGTGCACATCAGATAATAAGCCACGAGCTAGAAGTTTTTTGTAATCTGTTCCATATTTAGATGCTGACATGATCCCATGGCTAAACCTGTGGCAAGCTCCACAAAACAAGGCAACTAGCCTTACTATGACTAGTTAGATGCAAATTTGTTGGCCTACAAAAAGTCAAACTACAGCAGGCTAGAACTTCATTCATATACCACAAACATCAAATTTCTGGTCTTGTTTGAATGTTTAATGTGCCGTAAATATTGGAAAATAAAATGGCTACTAAAAGACATGGTCATAGAGATTACAATGAATTTTATCAAGTTGTGAAGTTAACTCCACAGTAAGTTTAAGAAGAACCATCCTAGGTAGATAGAGCTGACCGTGAATTTTATCAAGCTACAAAGTCAACTCATTTAAAAAGAACCAACATAGATAAAATATGGACAAATAAATGCAATACATAAATTGTTAGTTGTCCTTCACCTAAAAAGGGAAAAAAAGTTCTGATTCCCTACCATGGAGAATATCATGAAGAGATCCCATGGTCGCATATTCATATGCAAGAACACGTAGACTCCCATCAACACAGTAACCAAGGAGCTCAACTACATTTTCATGTTTCAACCTTGAGACCATAGACACCTGCAGAAGTCTGTAAGCACACATCCAAAACAAAAATCACATGCATTAGAGATCGGTAGTCATGATCAGTAAGGAATGACTAACCTGTGCCAGAAATTCTTGATCTGGCTGTTTACTGGAGTCTAATTTCTTTATAGCTGCCGCTTTCCCATTCTTCAAAATGCCATGATAAACCCTGCCATAAGAACCCTCTCCTATCAATGCCTTAGTTCCAAAGTTATCAGTTACTTCCTTAAGCTCGTCCACAGGAATTGAAGGGACTGCAATAGGCTGGACTTTTACAGCCTGAACACCCTTTGGAGCAGAATCTGTTGTCCGATAAGCTCCATCAATACCTACACCAAAGCTTTCATATTACTTCTGCAAGAAAATGAATAAGCCGGATGATGATATTAGGGAACTACACATAAAAGAAAGTGTCATCCTAACGTGAGAACAAAGAATGATCAAGAAATGGGACCACAATATGATAGTGCGTGGACATCTAGGGAAAAAAATATATCATTATCCAGATCTTTCAATCCACTTTTGAAATGGATTTGGGTCTCTAAGTTTGATAATTCCGCAACTACTGCTCAAATAGAAAAGAAAGGTCGAGATCATGGACTAGTTAGCTTTCCAATGTGGCATGGTTCATGTGGGCATCACCAGATTTTTGACTTAAAAACAACTTTCATAATTTTTTCAAGAAATTATACAAGTTTCATAATAACTTAACGAACGAGAATTGCCTCGAACTTGAACAGCCAAAATAAGAGACTTTGTCCAAGCCAAACAGAAATCACCAATGTTTTTTTTTTTGAAAGTGGGCGGCACCACCACTGTATTAAAAGCATGGTATGCAATCTCGCGAGATCCGCATGGTATGCAATCTCGCGAGATCTCAGCGAGATCTCGCCGAGATCTCGCGAGATTGCATACCATGCTTTTAATACAGTGGTGGTGCCGAGATCTCTGTCTCGGCGCGTCCGCGAGGCACGAAAACGTCCCGAGTCGACGCATCTCGGAGATATCGTGTGCGGGCGGGACCGGCGGGCACGAACGGGGTGAAGCGGTCCCGTTAGGCGAACCGGTCAACCCTAAAAGCCTTAAACCCTCACCCCCCGACCCCCGTCGAGTCCTCACGAGTCACGCCTCACCCCAACCACTCGACGCACTCTCTCTCCCCGACACTCTCGCACACACTCTCGCACAGTCGCACGAGGTCGCCGGAGCCGCGCTAGGTGCCTCTCCCCGCCCGCTGATTGCGTCAATCTCCGGTCTTGGGAAAATAGTGAATTCTTGAAGAATTATTTAAATTTTATAAGGTATAATTTTAGATTTGTGTAACTTTTGATGCATATTGATATTAGTCCATGTGAATGGATTTCTTATTGTTATCATTACTCTTTATTCGGTAAAATTGAGTTGTCAATTACAAAAACATGTTTGTGAAATTGAGTGGTTAGTATAAAAGAATTAGGATTTTCTTAGAAATAGGCTATATATATGAAAAAAATGTTCCGAAATCCCCGAACCCGATCTCCCGAGATTTTTTCGAGATCTCTCCGAGATCTCTTCTCTCCAATCCCCCCGAGACGAAGCCGAGATCCGATATGGCAAACCATGATTAAAAGTAAAAGAGGGGTGTACAAGTGTAGTCAATGCGTTCACAAAAATTCCCTATACAGCAAAAACCATCCACACCAAGGCGGTGCGACCCACACTAACACTCAGCAACAGAAACCACCAATGTGAAAAGGAAAAGAAAATGTCAAACCAATGAATTACAGATGGTAATGAAATCACATCTTTACATTCGAAAATTGCTTCCTAGGAAATCCTACTTTGCATGTTAGGCAGTTAGATTACCTGTTGCATGGCTTGTTGCAAAATGTCCTCCACCATCAGATGGTCCATGAAAATTCTCTTCTTCACAACATGAGAAGCACCCCATGGCTCAGTTTTCTCAAGGGGATTCCTTCACTAAATAAAAAGAAGGTATATCTTGAAAACTTTTTTTTTGGTAAGTTATATCTTGAAAACTTATCCACAATACAATGGAAGAACAAAACATGTAAGGAGAAGCAAAATTATAATCCTACCAACAACATCATTACTGGTGGCCAATAAACTTTGAGACCATGAAAACAAACACATGTTCTATGTATAGCCCATAAAAAAAAACACGAGTTCAAAAAGGATGAAATTTACTGGCTGTACTGGCATAAAAGCCTAAATAAGAACTTAAACTAGTTCATGTTGGCAAGGGTCCAGAAACAGTCTAAGACTGGGAGCTCCAAACACCTCATGATTCACTCAAGTTTTCCGGTAGCAACCAGCGAATATCCAATTGAATCATTTTGTAAAAACTCTCTTTTCCAAGAAAAAAAAGTAGGATGATAAAAATTTGTTAACCACTCAAATAAGATCTAAACAGCAATCAAGAATAAAAGGGAAGAAGGCAGGACATCACTCTCCAACATTCCATTTTAAAAAAAATAGAAACAAAAGGCCTGCCCAAAACAGGAGACTAACTTTGACATGCCCAAGACAAATACCCATCAGAGGGTAGTGAACCCTACCCTTTTATATGTCAATTTCCTCACTCCTATAGGATGAACCACTATATCTTATTACTCCAGCTGATCTAGACACCCGTAGTGGGATAGAACTGGCTGTAAATTCTTAATGGCAGGTTTTAATCTCAAAAGATAAACATTAATGAGAAGCTTAAACGGCAACATATTGCTAGTGGTGATAACAGGAGGCTTTTTATCAAAAATTAGATGGTACTACAGTTCTACAGAAGCAAAACAGATAATCGCAAGGTAACAAGACCCTGTGAAGCCCCAAAAAGTAATGCTGTAAAACCCAAAAAATAACCCAGCCCCAGAATTATAAGTTCCCTGATGTACAAGAACCCTACTGTAGCAAACCCAACCCAAGATACCCAGAGCCAAATGCAAACGAATGACCTTTACACCAGACCAAAAACACTAAACAAAGAAGAGGATAAAGAACCTTATCCAGTCAGCCTTTTAGACCGAATAGGGAGCTTATCCAGCCGGCCCTTCAGAGTGAATAGGGAGCCAAACTGTTCCTACCGAGTGTTTAACAATCCATTAAGCTTGCCATCTCCCTTGTCATCCTCCTCTTTTGACAGCAGGCAATGATTGGGAGTGTTATGCTATCAAAGCTGCTCGAGTTGCTCACCACGACAACAAGGCAAGGTGAGGCAACAACTAGGCGACCACTGAATTTGCCTCGGCCAACTAGGTGAGCACCTCAGGTCAGGCATCCTTTGCCCTAGTCCAGCTGCATCCAGCCCACATGCACCGAGCCATGTCAATTCTCTCTAGAGTTTAAACATCCCTTTTTAGGAGATCAGCCATTTACCACTTCTCCCTAGAGCCCTCCGGCCTCGCAACCCCAATCACCCCCTCCAAGTTCTGCCAATTACCTCATTCTGATCTCTCTCACTGGCTGATGCTCACAGAACATCGGCAACCTTGCTTCCAAGACCGTCGGACATCTCTTTGGAAGCAGCCATGACAAATTCTATGTGCCAATGACCACGACTCCGAGTGGCTAGAGCCTCAGCAAGCACTGATGACCACTGGTTGACTCTCTCTCCTTCTCCACCCCCTCTCTGTGCACACATACTCGGCTTTTGCCATATTTAATGATATATCTATATAGCTTACTTCAGTCATTCTATATATCTGATGTCTTATATATCTTGACTTTTATATTTTTATATCTTTCTGGTACATTTTAAGCAGTGAAGACATTGAGTACCAACAGTAACATAGAAGAATACATTCTGGATTCTTTACGAGTTACCTGTGACAAATAACAATAGAATCTCCCCATATGTATGCTTCCATGGCAGACTTTGTTGCCTCAGTAGAAGTCCAAACAATAATATTCTATTCACCACCAACACAAGTTTATACTCTTCCTGCCACCTAGGCATGTCTAATACAGCAGATGACAGAATTGATGGCACGATCACTTGAGATTTGAGAGATTCAGCATAATCAACCATACCTATGGGGGATAATTACACATAATTTCATTTGATATATTTTTGCATGAATACGGTAGTATCACTTGAACAGAATTTCTTATGGGTTCCATGATGACGGGAGTAAAAGACACAGATGCCCCGTAAAATCATGCTTCTTTATTGAGTCAGATTTAGGTCTTCGTGTTTGCCAACAAAAATTCTGATATTCTACAGGACATCCTCTTCATTTTATCAAACATAGCAAGACCTCATGTTGAACATCACAGACTTCAACAACCTCTAAAGATGCAGCAAAGCCATCTAGTCCGGTCCTGGCACATGCTCTATACCAATTGATGATGTGTGAGTAAAACTAGAAAAAATAAATAGTGCATCCCAGTCATGTGTGCTCTCCAGAAACCTGTTATAACAACTATCAGCATAGAGACACCCCCCAAATGGCATAATCACAAAGAGCAAATTCATTAACATTATTTTAAGACTTACCTATAAATATTGACAAAACTTGATGCCAAGAAGAGTCCAAAGGTTTGGCAAAGTTCTATGTCCCGCAGCCCACAAGATGTTAAAGTCTATAAGGTGATGCCAAGTGATTAGCCAATGTTATTCTGATAGTAGAGGGTCTATCAGGAGTCTGAAAAGACTAGTTGACAGGTTTACAAAGAATGAAAAATCTGTTACCATAAAGTTTAAGCTACACAACCAAGGAGCAACCCTTAAAAGTTCAAATTTTAGCCAAGACAAAAAAGGGAAGTATGGTAGAAGGTACATAATCCTTTCAGAGGCAATTATCAGCCAAATATTATGACATGATTTGCTCAAAATTTGGTCACCAAGATCAGTTTTTATTAACTAAATGAATTGTTAATAAGAACAAACAAACTAGGAACAATGGTACAAGGTTGAAAACTGAGATACAACACAAAAAGACGATGATCATGGTAAACTTATTAATGGATGGAATTTATAAAAAGAGTGTCACAACATCATAGAGTCCACCCAGAAAGCATGTGCATTTTGATTTGCCAACTGCAAAACACACAAATCAGGAATGCATTATGAGCTAAGCATCCTATCAGTAAGACTCATGAAACCCCAGACGACTGTACTGAGAGAATTACACATTTATGAATGACCAATGCACTTTGTTTCTGACCATGTTGGATAAAAGTCCTAAAAGGTTCCCCTGCTCACTCCAATTTTTAAATCCGTATTCTTCCATTTATCTGATCAGACCTTTGAAGTGGCTGTAATCAGGAGACTTACTTCCTATAACAGAATTTCTAGCCACTGGAAGCTACAAGAACTTGGAACCACCGAGAATATGTATGATACGCTGTGCAGCTATTGCAGGGATCATAGAGACATAAACCTCCTTTCAAATAAAATTCAGTATTATCGAAACTTCAGTGGACAGTGGATTCTCACCAAGCATCCTTCTTGATCCCCCAGCCAGATCGAAGCATCGTTTACCAAACCTATGAGAACTGCCACCAGAATTATAGAACAAGATGTGCAATCCAAAGAAGGAACAAGATCCCTCTCTCTGAGGCATACAGAAAATCCTACTACCCATCTTAAGGACAGCTGTGTCCATGCGCCAATCTGACATTACAGTCATCAACCATGATCAAGCTGCCGTCACTAAGCAGTTGACCAGTCAACCAAACGAGTGGCCAAGAAGACCAACAAGTCTTCTGCCAGGATCCTCCATTTACCCAAACACACAGGCCAAACAGTCTTTCCCCCCACCCCAACCCTCAGCCGCAGCCAAACCAGATGCCAATTCCCAGTTCCTCGTCGGACCCCACCACTGGGAATCAAAGCAAAACATCAATTTAAGACTTGCCCAGAAAAAGAAAAAGGGAAATGTGCAGACATGCAGCAGATTTGCAAGTCCTACAAGATCAATCCTTTCCGCAATTAACACTGTAACTCGCCGAAGAAACTGATGAAAACCAAAAAAGAAGCGAATTTTCTCACCAAAACTGGGGAAAGGACGGACCTACACCCTCCGATCAGACGCCGGGGGTTGCGCACAGGATAGGAGGCGTTCCAGGGGGAGCTACTCTCGATATGAGAACTCGCTCCCCTTCTTCCACCTCGCTGGCTCCTCTCTGAGACGAAACCCCCGCCCACTAAAAAAGCTTCCCCTTTTAAGAGCGGTGACGGATACACCTGCTCCAAGTGCCCGGGGCCCACGCTCACTGTGAGGCCCCATGAGGCATGACCCTCATGATCTCTTCCAGCTCCACCCTGTGGCCGGGAGCAACACAACAAGCCCATACCAGTGGCGGGGCGGGGAAGGTGGCGACCTTGGTGGGTTGAATAGTGCCGCCGTCGTCGTCGTTCCCCTGTGCGCTGCGGTCACCGGCACTGGTGAAGCGAGCGGGCAGGCAACTGTGCAACAGGACCCGCGGGGGCAGAGCGAGGAAGGTCACCGGAGAGTGACGAGAAGACGGCCGTGGACTCGTGGCAAGGCTTTTGGTAAGCGGACGGTGTTTGACAAGTCCACACCGGTGGCGTCCCACGTGTCACCCACTGTCAGCGGCGGCATGCGTCCACGCCTGGCCCGCGCCACTGTGAGCACGCAAGCCTTTTTTTTTTGGTTCTCGGGCGCTGTGGTTTGGGTCTCCCGCGATTTGCCGGGTGCCCGTCGGATCGCTGTCGGTCCTTTAATGGGGCTCAGCGCAGGACGCTTGCGAGGATGCAGAATGGAGGGTAGATTTCTTATAGGATTTTTACATATTAGTCTTTACAAATTTATTAAATTATTAATTAATTTTTATAATTTAATTATTATCTTAAAAGTCCCTATAATTATACTGTTGTCCAAATAAGTCCAGGCTGTTATTTTAAGTCAACAAAAATTAATTAGACCAGAGTTAAGTTGACCTAATATTAGGAAAAGATTAACTTACCCCTAGTTAGGAGAGAGAGAGAGAGAGAGGAAACTCCCCCTCCCCCTCTGGCGACCCTCTCCTTCCCCCTCCGACCCCTCCCTCCCCCTTCCCTCTCCAATCCCCTTTTTTTTAAAATCCGGTCAATACCTATTAAGGCCGGGAGAGGAAGAGCGGTCACCCCTAGAGAAGGGGAGAGGCGCTCAACCCCCATCCGCCCAACAGGAATGCACTATATATTGATTAGGCAAAAAAGTACAACCAAGGATTAGGGCCGTAAAGAAGGTCACCCTACCTTATCTAGCCGGTAGGGGCCTCTTACAGAAATAGGAAGATCAGCCCAAGATGCCCAAAATGATGTAGACGACAGGGAGCATCCCACGACTGCTAACATGTCAGCCACTTGGTTTGCCTCCCTAAATACATGAGAGATGGAAACGTCAATGGATGTAATGGCAAACGCCACATCATACAAAATAAGGGAGAGCCTCCACGTACAAGAGAAGTGGCCATTGACAATTTGTGCCAACACAAGTGAATCAGTTTCAACCGCAATAGACCGCACCCCACGTTGACAGCATAGAAGTAAACCATCCCATAGAGCAAGTGCTTCAGCTTCAAGGTTGGAAGTAGCATGTGGATAGATGGCAGCCGCAGCCCATACAAGGGAAGCGTGAGAATCACGTAATACAATACCACCTCCTGCGACACCCGCACCGCGCTTGAAAGCGCCATCAACATTCATCTTCAATCTTCCCGATGGTGGGGGGAACCACCGTATAAGTCGAGGAAGGTTGGGTTGTGCCACCTTAAATGGAATGGCCCAAGCCTGCAATAACTCCATCTGACGGGGTAGAAGTTCACGTCCCTTGAGCTGGTTGCCAAGTACAATAGCGCGGATAGATTGCATCACCCTGCAAAATATATGTCGAGAATTCATCGGTCGGCCCTCAAAGCGTGAATTATTTCTGTTGTGCCACAGCTCCCAAATGCCAGCAAGGAGAAAACATCTCCCTAAGATCCCAGCAGCCGTAGCAAAGTGCAAGGTGCCCAAGTACTCAAGAACAACTGCCGCAGCCGTGGGCGCTGCACCCACATTGAGTGGTAGGAAGTCCAAAAGTAGAGACCAAACCTCCCTCGCCACGGAGCTACGAAAGAGCAAGTGCAGGTCGGTCTCCGAGCTTGGGGAGGTGCAACAATTACACCGAGAGCAAAGAGGTACACCACACGACATGATTGCACTATCAACTGGAAGACAGCCATGCAAGACTCTCCATGTGAGAATAGACCATTTAAGAGGGATGTTATGATGCCAAATGAGCGCCCAAGTTGTAGCAGCGACAGGGGATAGCAGCTTGCGGACTGAGCTAGTGGAGAAGGCCCCATCCGTGGTGAGGGTCCATACCCAATAATCTTGAGTTGAAGAGGAGGCCACGATGTGCTCCAAAGCAGCTCTAGGACAAAACTGCCTAGCAGCAAGAAGACTTGGCTGTGAGCGGCCAGTGAGGACATTGACAACCGAGCATAACTTATCAGGCAACTGGTCCCACACATGAGGAGGCACATGGTCTTTCAAAGGAGAGCTATCCGCCCATGCATCAAACCAAAAGGATGCGGTGGACTGTTCCTTGGAAATGAACACCCGATGGTTTGCATGAATAAGAACTGCTAGCTGCCAAAGGGTCCTTTCCGCAATGGTGGTGAGGTTGAAAGATGCTATAGAATAATGCTCCACATGTAAATATTTTGCCCGAAAGAAGCATGCCCAAGGTGTGTTGGCCGTAATAGCTCTCCACAGAAGTTTAGTCCGCAAACCAATTTGGAGAAATTGAAGATTGAGAACCCCCAAGCCACCACTGTCAACCGGCCTAGAAACAATGTTCCAAGCTTTCCAATGCTTCTTGGGGGAGCCTTCATATGAGCCCCAAAAGAAGTTAGATAAAATTCTATGGAAGCCTCTAAAAATAGTCTTTGGTATAGCTGTGGAAGCAATAGTGTAAATTGGCAAAGTGGATAGGACGTGCCGAATAAGAATAAGACGTCCTCCTGAGGATAAGAATGTCGACTTCCATCCTTGAAGCTTGGCCGCGGCGTTAGCAAGAAGATAAGAGAAGTGCCTTGGTTTGCTACGCCCAGTGAATAGCGGAATTCCCAAGTAGGTAAAGGGGAGAGCTGCCACTTTGAATCCGGTAACGTTCTCTATATTCCTGCTAAGAGATGTCGGAGCATGCCGACCCACAATAAACAAGCTCTTGGAGGAATTAATAAGTTGACCCGATGTCTCGTCCCCCTCCCCCTCCACCTCTGGTGGCCCGCCCCCCTCTGGTCCATTGTCTCCCTCCCCCTCTAATCCCCTCCCCCTCTTGTCCATCGTCTCCCTCCCCCTCCCTCCCCTCCCCTCCGACCCCCCTCCTCGCTCCCCCTCTGGTCCCCTCCCCCTCCACCTCCAACCCGCCCTCTGGTCCCCCTCCCCCTCCGGTCTCCCTCCACCTCCAGCAGACCGCCCCCCCATCCCCCTATGATTCCCTTCCCGTCCCCTTCCCCCTCCCCCTCTAGCCCCCTCCGATTCCCCACCCCCTCTAATCCCACTTCCTTCCCCCTCCCCTTCCCATCCCACTCCGCCTTCGCCTCCGACGGTCTCCCCCCTCCTCTTCCCGTGTCTCCCCAGCCTCCCCCCTCCCCCTCCGATCCCACCACCATATTCACATTCCTCCCCATCCTATTGCTAATGATCTATGCACCTACAACAACCCAGAAGATCTCAGCAGCCCTCTCCCCCTCCCCAACCCATCCCACTGCCCCACACTGGGTCAACCTCACCGAGCTGCTCTCCGTCGCCGGTCCCTTTCCCACCATCCTTCGCTACATCGAGCAAACGGGCTCATCCACAGGCAATACACCCTCAACTTCATTGACGCCTCCAGGCTCATCTACGTCGACTCCGCCTGGGCCAACCCCAAGATCAGCATTAGCGTGTACTCCACCGACCCAATAGCGGTCTACGAGGTGCAGAGGGTCTTGCTCCCCTTGGCCATCTTTGGGGATGCTCCGCCACCGGCGCCAACACTTGCCCCGACCCTAGAGGTAGTGAAGCCCGCAAATTTGTCACCATCATAGGGGGTAGGGGGTTCTTCTCCCACGTCCTCACCCTCTACGAAGGACTATTCTTCTTCGTATCCCACGTCCGCCGCCCTCCGGTTCCCCTCCCCCTCTTCCTCCTCCGGTCCCCCTCCCCCTCTGGTGTAACGATCCAAGATTCGGATACCGGGAACTACCCGTTACCATTCGAATCCTGGCCCGCCACCCAAGAGTCGGAAGACTCGTAAGGGTTATTTAGGTGTGTGGAGATATATTAAAATTTAAAATGATGTAGAAAATAACTATATAATTAACTGATTAAATAATAAAAAATAAAATTATAGTTTTAATTAATAATCTAACTATAGAGTCCAGTCAACAAAGTACATTCTATAGGGAAAGAAATGCACAAATTGCCGGGTACGGCCCCAGCACTAGCAAGCTGGCACTACGAACATCTTCGATACACCTCTGAACCTCGAGGAGGAACCACAACACTTGAAAGGAAAGGGGTGAGTCTCATCTCATTGGCTCAGTAGGGTTCACACAAATCCTCACCACAAAACAACGACAATAACGGCAGCACTAATAGCAATAATAACAGCAACAACAACAAGAGTAGCAAGAGTAACAGTAACGGCAGAAGGAACAGTTGTAACAAAAATAGTAACAGCGGTGGCCGAACCACGGCTCTCTATGCTACTCCTAACGGTGACGAGAAGCAAACCCCGACCTCACAGTTGGGGGACCATCGAACTAACGGAAAACCCTGGCTACGCTACCAGGAAGGGAAAACCACAACAACTCTATCATGAAGACCCATCCTCGCAGACGAAGGCCCAACCCAGGACCATGCGGTCCAAGGGTACAGTCACGACCTCACTATCGTGAACCCTACACTATCTACGGGTGGAATCGCGGTAACTCTACCAGAACCATAGACCTCAACGCCGAGAAACGTTCGCAGAAACCACCCAAAGAACTACATCATCGCTTACGGGAAATCAAACCTTGAGTCGTGAGAGTCACGTGTCGTGTGACGGGAGAACCTGCCCACTAGAAGCAAGGCTAGATGCATTCGCTAATGACTTATTCCTCACCTCAGGTGTCTCCCTATTCGCCCCAAGTAGAAACTGAGACACCGTAAAAGTAACACAAGGACAAGGGTCTAGTCATGGTCGTGCTCGTCAGCACGCATCTGAAGTCCCCGACCACGTGTGCACACACTGACTGACTGCACTACGTCATGCACTCTAGCTGATTTTCCTCTTGGCCCAGACTCGAGCCGCCACAGTGGGAGGCCCTACGGCAACCAGCCTAAAACTTAACTGTCTCTCTCAGGTCTAGCTCTCCACCACTCCCAAGGGGTCAGCACCCACGTGCCTAGGCAAGCTATTGTTAGTATTGGTGTGCTACAGGTCAATTTCGGGTCGGGTAGGGCCGATAGTTGTACGATCTTGTTTATTATTAATAAAGTAGTATTTGAGCGTAAATGTATAATTGTATATTACTCTATGATGTCCCTAGGATATGTAATTGTAAAGTCAACTCGAGATAGGATCTCGATCATGAGACTAACTTTACAAGGACACATACCTTATGTAACGACCCAAGATCCGGATACCGGGAAGGCCCGATATCATTCGAATCCTGACACGCCACCCACGAGCCGGGAGGGCTGGGAAGGGCTAAAAGGAGTGTGGAGGCACAAAGAAATAGGAAATAAAGTAGGACAATTCAATAATTAATAGAAATAAACAAACAACTACAACAGCAGCAGAGTCCAGTCCAACAGAAAGTACAGTCTAAAGTAGTAAAAACGTACCACGTACCGAGTGAACACTCGGCCCGGTGAGCTGGCAACTGAGAACCTCCGAACAGCACCCTCGAACCTCGAGGAAGAATCGCCACACCTAAAAAGTAGGGATGAGTCTCCAAAACAGAGACTCAGCAGGGATCCCGCAGAACCCCAACTGGAAACAACGGCGGTAGAGGAAAGGAAAGCTACACCGACAGCAGGAACAACGAACCGGTGGCCGGTCACAACTCGGCACTACAGCTACTCCTACTGTACCAGAAAACACACTCCGATCTCACGGTCGGGGCTACCGAACCACACTAGTACCACTTACCGAAGTAAAAACCCACGGTAACCACGTCGTAGAGGCCTGTCTCCCCGGACACGGCCAACCTGGACAGGCTGTCCAAGGTGCAACCCCCACCATCCGGTCGCGGACACCGCACCAACAAGACGCAACCTCGGTAAAGTTACTAGCACCAGTCTCACGGCACGAAAACTGACACACGCGTCACGGCGAAACGACCTGGACTCAACGGTCAACACGACCAAAAACCCGAAGGTTGAAGTCACACAAACTGACAGTCTGTCACTCCCGACTCGACAAGAGTACTTCCCACTAGAAGCACAGTCGGTAGCGTCCCCTGACGTCTTACACCGCACTGCAGGTGTCCGCCTAGCACGATAGCTCCCGGTGAAGGCAAGGACACAGTACAAGTAACCACAAAGCAAGTGACTAGCTGGGGTCACACTCGTCAGCGTGTGTCCAACTGCCCTCAACCACGTGTGCACGCACAGACCATGCATCCTAGGTCTGGCCTCTAACTGGTTTTCCCCTCAGCCGGACTCTGGCTACAAGACGTGGGGCCCGATGGAAACTATTCTAAAAATTATCCTCAGGGTAGCCTCTCCACCACTCCCTGGTGGGACCACTAAACGTGTAAGCATGCTACGACTAGTGGAGGGTCACTAAAGGAGTAGACTCTCAAGTCAACGGAAAACAACGTCCGAACCCGACGAAGTACGGGGACCGTCCCACGTACCAGCACCGGCGCACGGTGACCACGGTCGGAGAAGAAACGGGACTCACAGTCCACGGGCCACGCACCCGGCCACGCAGAAACGCAGAAGCACGGTTCCCAAGGCAACTCACAGGCCGCCAAACAGAATCCCACTCTCAGGGAAAAGCGGGAACCCTCCAATCTCAGGCTGGGCAACTGGACTCACAATCCAAGGCCTTACTCATGGCCCACTCGGAAACCTTTTTTCCGGAGAAACTCATGGCGTATGGGAACCCTCGCAGCACTCGCACCGATGCACGGTGACTCGGTCAAGCGTAACACAAAATCTCGGAACACGAGGAGTCACCCGGACTCTCAAACCCACGGGCACGCTAAACAAGGTGGCACAGTCCTCCCGACACCCTTAAACCACGGACACAAAACTCTCAGGGTGCCTGGGACATTCATGAGACCGCAGGTCGACCACTGGGTCCCAACCGGGTCGACCAGGGACCTACACAACGCGAAACGATCGCGGTAAGCATGAAGAACCACTTCGGCACAACACAGTGCCTGGCGGTCTATCTTTGGGCCGTCACAGTTGTAACGGTCCAAAGCTAGGCCGTCACAGCACTGTAACGGTCCAACACAGGAGCGTTACACGAAACGGGCAACACTAGCTGTGGCGCACCCACCCTGGGGCATTACAGCCTCTAACGGACCAAGCCTGGTGCGTTAGAAGACAGACCAAAACAGGTTGTGACGCACACCTCTCGGGGTGTCACAACCCCTAACGGACCTACCCAGGTGCGTTAGAAGAAGGGATACGTCAACCCTGACGCACCCAAGCAAGGGCGTCATAGAGCTTTGACGGACGAAGCCTAGTGCGTCAGAGTCTCGTGACCCCAACTGTCAGAAACCACGAACACGGGTGTAACGGTCAAACCCAGGCGTGTCACACCTTCTAGCGGTTTATCGTAAAACCGTCAGAGTGACCGACACTCTGCCCACGCTACAGGACCCTGTGACGTACCCTCCTTTGGGCGTCACGGCATGTAACGCATCCACCCTGGGGCGTCACAGACTGTGACGATCACTGGAAGGACCGTCACACCGTAGCATGCATCTACGCCCCCGTACCTCCACGAGACTGTGACGGCAGGAAATGATCCAAAAATCATCCCACGCCCCCATACCTCCACGAGAGAGGGGGAAAACAAGGGGGGAGCCTCCAAATAGCCCCTAGCATGCATCTACGGCCTCGGATCGACCAAAAACGCGATGAAACGATAGATCGGCCCACAAGCCCTAAAACATGGATTTTCTCAAAAATCCCCGATTATGCCCGCTCGGCTCACCGCGGCCTACAAAACTTGCGGGAAAGGAAGCGCACGAGCTGGGAGTCCATCTCCCTACCTCCACCGAAGATTTCGCGCCCCGAGCTCGCCGATCCGTGAGGAAACGCCGTGAAAACCCTCGTCGGCTCGCGATCCCACGAACCGCCTCCATCGCGACCTCATCCTGAGCCCGTCGCTCCACGCCCCACGAGCCACGCCATCTCACCCTCGCCGCCTCCGTCGGTCGCCCGGAATGAGAGGGGGAGAGGAGAGAACGTGAGAGAAGAGAGAGGGAGGGAAGAGAGAAATGAGAGGGGAGAGAGAGAAAAGGTTAATATATATAGAAAACTCGAAAATTTCAGAAATTCAAAAAATTACAAAAAATTACCTTCGCGATCCTCGGGAGGAGCACAAAGCGCCGGTACAGTCCCGGAGTCGGAGAACGCCACGGTTTGCCCTGCACATAGTTCCGAAGGTGCGTCAGGGAAAAACACGTGTAAAACACAAAATACACTCCGAGACCCACTAAAATGATCCGAAAAATATCTGAAAAATCCGGGGCATTACACCTTAAACTGTTCCTGGTTGGAGGGTGATCACTCGGGGACTTTGATTACCTAGTAAACCAGTACACATGATGTGTACGTGACCAGTCTCATGGTCACTGGTGCGGGGCACCAACACATATGTGTACGTGTACGTCCTAGGAGGATGTACACTGAACTGATCCGCTATTGGATCTTCAGATGGTTGATTATACCTAATGTCAATTGAAGATCCAATTCTATCAATAGCATCGTTAGTCCTTTGACCTGAGACATTGATTGGATCTTACTCGAGGACTGAAATGGTTTAATGAGTTGGCTAAGTGAATTTAACCACGAGTAATGAATTATCAAGTCATTAACCATTTCAGAATACATGTGAAGATCATCAATGGTCAAGAGGGGATCGCTCACTGTCGGATATATATCAGACAGTTAATGGGTCATGACACTGACGCTCCATCAAATCCCTGGCCAGAGTCATGTGAGTTCCTTTAGAATGGATGTCATACACTTTAAGGAGGTCATGGTCGAATGGCACGATCATGGGGGTTTGACAGTTACCATACCCTCGATCGAACCAGACTCATAGAAGGAGCGAGGGATTATAGCGATGCGACAACTGTAGACTTACAGGCACCAGACATGGTGGTTTGAACCCGGCGACCTCTAGGATCACGCGAATTTACTTGACCCAACGTGATCAAAGGTTCGGAATAAATTAAACTATTATTCGGCTCTAGTAGAAGCGAATAATAAGTTTAATTTACTTCTAATTGAGAATTAGAAGTTAATGGGCCTTAAACTAGAGTGACTATGGGCATAGAGGATCACACACAATGGATTCTTGAGTGATGGAGTATTATTGTACAAATGTATATGTTAAAAGCCTTAAATTCTTTTTGGAAATGAATATAATAAGGGCTTAATGCATATGTACAATAATAAGAATGATACATGTACAATATTAATTATTATGGGTTCTTTTGAAAAACACCCAACTATTATATATATGCATCCTACGTAGGAAGCCTTCTTCTTCTCTTCCTTTAACCAAGCATTATAAGGAAAGAAGAAAAGCTTCTCTCCTCCCCTCTCCTCCCTCTTGCTCTCTCTCTCTCTCTCCCTTGTTGCTCTCTCTCTCTCCCTCTCAAGGGAGAAAGGCTTAAGAGAGAAGAACAGGATTTTGAGCATCCGTGGTTCGTGCGCGGGGGAAAGAACGGGAGGATATCGTCACTGCACGAGGATCCATGTGAATCAGCTCTAGAGGCCGTACATCTGTGCGGCTCGACGTTCGTGAAAATCTGCATCAGGCACTGCGGACAGCGTCGTTCCACGCAAGATAAAATCTACAGCCCGCAGTTAGGGGTTGGGAGTAATTATTGCATCGATTAGAGCACAGTTCTAGGATTCCACAAAGCCCGGGTTCGGATTACAAAATGTTATTATCTGCTGCGTTGCCTGAACCGGGCTGATCGAATCCTTACCGTGGTATCAGAGCCAGGTTGCCCTCTGATCGATGCAATTTCTCCACATAGAACAATGTTTAGGGACAATCTTCATGATCTTCAATTATTAATATTAGAATGGGGTGCTGGGCATCTTTGTTCATGAATGTCCACAAGGGAATGGGATGCTGGGCATCCTCTGTTCCCGGGCAAAAAAAAAATGATGTGCTGGGCGCACTATGCCGCACAGGGCACAGTGCGCTCGCCCGCTCGCCCGCACTCTGCCGCATCGCACAGGGCAAAAAAAAAATGACACAGCGTGGCTGGCGCGCTGGCCTGCCACGCGGGCGCGGTCGCCCACGCGGGCCGCGCCCGCGTGTTTGACCGCGCATATATTTTTTATTTTTTGTCTCTATTATTTTATTGGGCCTTTAATATATTTAAATATATATTCAGGGGCACATTAAATTAATCTATTATTATCTTAAATATTAATTATCTTTTCTCAATAAAAAATTCAAATCTTGTTGAATTTTATTTAACTTTTGAATTTATTGAGTTGGGATAATTATTATTTAATTTGAGATAAAAGTGTGATAATTGAAGATGGTCATGAGAAATTCACTATTTTGAATTTTTAATTATTAGATTATTGTTAAATTTAATTTTTAAATTTCATTGAAGATAATTTTAGGAAATTTAAATATTTGAATTTTTAATTATTAGATAATTATTAAATTC
Organism: Amorphophallus konjac; assembly: GCA_022559845.1. Taxonomy (NCBI): domain Eukaryota; kingdom Viridiplantae; phylum Streptophyta; class Magnoliopsida; order Alismatales; family Araceae; genus Amorphophallus; species Amorphophallus konjac. The sequence goes on along the minus strand of CM040119.1, from coordinate 315,048,197 downwards.
AAATTTTGAATTTTAAAAAATAATAATTGAGGATAATTACATTATTTAAATTTACTTTCAAATGAAATTATTGGATAATTAATTTAAATTTGAATTTGAATAATTAGCTTATTTAAATATATTTTTAAATTTGATTATTGGATAATTAAATTTAAATTTAAATTTTAAATAATTATCTCAATTATCTGTATTATTTGAATTAGATTCAAATATTTGTGCCCCTACTGTAAATGATGGTTCTATGAATGTTTTGCTTAATGTTCCCTTGAATTGGCTTGTTTATATGTGTTTAATTTTAGTTAATCCAACTTGGGTTTTTAAAATTAAATAAAGTCAGCCTATTTTTGTTTGCACATCCCACTTTTCAATCCAAATATAAGGATTATTTTCAAAAATGACCTTTGAATGATCTGAAATGTGTAGGTTGGCAAGTGATCATGGACATAGCTAATGTAATTATTTGGGGTCTGCGAGCCTCCTTTCTCTCTCTGTTGAAATTTCTATGTACTTCTATCTCCCTTCACAATTGTACTCGCCCTGAGGGCTTCTGAAATTTTATTGACATATAATTTAAATTTTACCGGCATGCGTGTTGTGTAAAAGTTGCAATTCATGTGATGTGGGAGTATGAAAGCGTGGAGCACACCCGACGAAGATGATTTAGCTGCTTCGGAAGCGAGCCGGATGTCTTAATAGCATTAGGACTAGTGTCCATGATCACTTGCGATTTAATTTGTGCATTGGATGCAATTACTTTATGTAAACTACTAGGTATGGCAAATATATTGGATATATTTATAATACCACTTAGGGTGAGATCAAGATAAAAATAAATTCCCTCGCAATTTAATTTTAGATCTGGTAAGCGTGGCTCTGAGAGTCATCGTGGCCCTCCATCATTATGGGGTAATGAATGTGTAACGACCCGAGAATCCGATTACCGGGAAGGCCTGATAACCCGAGACTCGCACCGCCACCCACGAGCCCGAAGACTCGGAAGGGTTAAAAGGATGGTGTGGAGACTACACAAGTATCACAAATAATTGCAGAAATTAAACAGTTATAATATTAAGCAGGAAATAAATTAACATTTTACATGGTCCACAATATAAAATAACAACAATAACAATAGTCCACGACTAGTACAGTGACAAGAAGAAAAGTACAGCTACACGGGGCATACCCCGGCTCTGACCTCTGGCACTACCTCTGGGCACCCGCACCACGCTGCACTCCTGACGCGCTCCCCGAAGGTGGCGCCTCACCTGAAACACGGTGAAAACACGCAGGGAATGAGTCTCGGAACAAGACTCAGTAGGGATCACTCGAACCCTACCTCGTAAAATGAGAAACCACTACACTAGCGGTAGAAAAGTACCTCGAAAGGGAAGCCCTGTACTCTACAAGACAAGACCCTACGGCACGCAAACCGACACACGTGCCACGGTAAGAAGACCAAAGCTCAAAGGTCGAACCGGTAAAACCCGAAGGTCGGAAACACTCGACTGACAGTCTGTCACTCCGTACTCGACAGGAGTACCACCCACTAGAAGCACAGCCGGTAGCGTCCCCTGACGTCTTACACCGCACCGCAGGTGAACCGCCTGACGTGGTAGGTCCTACCCGAGGCGCAGACACCGAACAAGTAACCACGACAAGTGACTAGCTGGGGTCACGCCCGTCGACGTGCGTCCACTGTCCCCAACCACGTGTGCACACACAGACCACGCGTCCTAGGTCTGGCCCTCTGACCGGTTTTCCCCTGGCACTGGACTCTGATTTGACGAGGGGCCCGACGGTAACCAGTCTAAAACCGTCCTCAGGGTAAGCCCGTACACCACTCCCTGGTGCGATCAGCACACGCGTACTGATAGGCTACGACTAGTGGAGGGTCACTGAAGGAGTAGACTCTCAAGACAACGGAAAACAACGTCCGAACCTGACGAAGTACGGGGGCTGTCCCACGTACCATCACCATCGCACGGTGACCACGGTCGGAGAAGAAACGGACGCACCGCCCACAGCCAAACGCATGACCAAGGCAAACGGAACCTCCGAACACCCAAAGACACGGTCCCGGAACTCCGCGGGGTGTCCAGGACACACACCCGGCCCAAAAGGAACACCCGACAACAGGACAGATCGCGCTAGGGATTCCTAGCGCGACAAGAAGAACGCGCTAGGACCCCCTAGCGCGACAAGGAATATCGCGCTAGGGCCTCCTAGCGCGACAAGACAGGTCGCGCTAGGGACCCCTAGCGCGACAAGGACGATCGCGCTAGGACCCCATAGCGCGATCGGAACCGCCCTACTGTTCATCTTCTCCGATGAACGCGCCCTGTCGGGGCAGCGCGACCATCCAGAACGCGCTACTGGAGTATAGCGCGTTCTCAGTCCGCGCCCGAAAATGGCGGAAACGCCCAAAAACTCCAACCACGCCCCCATGCCTCCACCGGAGAGGGGGAAAACAAGGGGAATGACCCCTAAGGACCCATAGCATGATTCTAGGCCATCAAAACGCGAATCCATACATCAAATCCATAGATCGGGCGGCTCTCCCCAAATCATGGAAAAACCCCATACGTGCTCGATCTAGCCCCTCTCGGCCTCCCCGCGGCCTACAAACCACGGAAATGAACGGCATGAGGCTAAGGAACGTCACCCTACCTCAATGGAGCGAATGCTCCGCCGGATCGCCCACAAACCACGAAGAACGCTTTAAGCTTCACGAACTCCCCACGCTTCCCACGCTTGCCGCACGCCCACGAGCTCGCCTCGCCGCCACCCACGCGTCCGCGCCGTCGCCCTGCCGCCGTCAACAGCCGGGGAGGGGCTCACCGCGTCCGAATGGGAGAGAGGGAGAGAGAGGAGGGCGGCCACGGTTGGGGAAGGAAGGAGGAAGAGGAAGAAGAAAGAGAAAGAGAAAAGAAAAAGAAAAGAAATGGGATTATATAGAAAATCCGAATTTTCGAAAAATACCGAAAAATAGAAAAATACATTTCGGAATCCTCGGAACGCACCGATCGCAACGGTACCACTCGTGCCTGGGGGAACCGCCCGGTTTACCCGCAGCGAGCTTCCGAAGGAAAAGCCGAAACACACACCGGAAATCGGAAAACACACGCGGAAAAGTCGCGGAACGCCTCCAGGCCTCCGAAACAACTCCGATCGCGCCGATCCGAACACGAAAGATGTCCGAAACGAAATTTCGAACATAACAGAGCCGGACGCTCCGAAAACCAGATCCGAGACCCACGAAGAAAGGATCCGAAAGGTCCGGGATATTACAGCCCTCCCCCCTTAAGGAATTTCATCCTCGAAATTGAGAACAACCCAAGGGGAAAGAAGAGGAAGACTCACTCAAACAGGTACGGGAACTGCTGACGCATCACGTCCTCACGTTCCCACGAAGCCTCACCACCAGAGTGTCGTTGCCACACGACCTTTACCAAGGGAATAACCTTGTTCCGCAGGCGCTGCTCTCGCCTATCCTCCACGCGGATTGAAAACTCTGGGAGAGAAAGATCTGGAGTCACCTCTGGCCAAACGAAAAACTCGAGCACATGAGAGTCATCGGGCATATACTTCTGCAACATCGAGACATGGAACACGTCATGCACCGACGCCAACTCAGGAGGTAACTGCAACCGGTAAGCAACCTCACCGATGCGCTCCACAATCGCGAAAGGACCAATATAGCGGGGACTCAGCTTCCCACGTCGTCCAAACCGCATCACCCCCTTCATCGGAGAAACTCTCAAGAACACATGATCGCCCACGGCGAACTCGAGGGGCTGCCTCCTACGGTCAGCATAGCTCTTCTGCCGACTCTGGGCCGCCAACATGTTCTGACGAACCAGGTGCACAACGTCCACACATTGCTGCACCAATTCCGGTCCCGTCAAAATACGCTCACCCACCTCAAACCAATCAAGTGGAGTCCGACAAGGACGCCCATACAATGCCTCATAAGGAGCCATGCCGATGCTCGAATGATAACTGTTGTTATAGGCAAACTCCACCAATGGTAGGTGATGAATCCAACTCCCCTGCCACTCTAGGCAGCATGATCTCAGCATGTCCTCCAAAGTCTGAATGGTCCTCTCGGACAGACCATCTGACTGTGGATGATACGCCGAGCTAAATGCCAACTCCGTGCCAAGAGCTCGCTGGAAACTCCTCCAGAATCCAGAAGTGAAGTGCGGATCCCGATCCGACACAATCGAAATGGGAACCCCATGCAACGGCACGATCCGCTCCACATAAAGACGAGCCAACTTAGACACGCTCCAGCTGACCTTGACCGGTAACAACCGCGTCACCTTCGTCAGCCGATCCACCAGCAACCAAATACTGTCCTGCCCACTCAGGGTCCTCGACAATCCCACCACGAAATCCGTGGTCACATGGTCCCACTTCCAAGCAGGAACATCCAAGGGCTGGAGAGTACCTCCTGGTCGCTGATGCTCCGCCTTCACCTGCTGACAGATCAGGCACCTGGCCACAAACTCTGCGACATCTCTCTTCATGCCAGGCCACCAGAACTGCCTCCGCAAGTTCCGATACATCTTCGTCGCACCCGGGTGTACAGTGTACCTGCTCCCATGAGCCTCGCGTAACACCGCACGACGAACCTGCTCCTCCGCTGGGACTTACAGCCTGCCACGAAACCTCGCAGCACCGTCCTCGCCGAGCTCTACGTCAGCCATAGCCAGAATCCGGGGCAACTCAGGGTCCGCATGCTGAGCCTCTGTCACCTGACGACGGATAGCAGGAGTGACAGTCAGACTCGCAAGCACTGCCAACCCTGGCTCCTGGGGAATCTTGAGCCTGAAAGATACCTCGGGCACTTGTTCCCAGAGCCTCCACTTCCTCAACATCAAGGTACTGACCGCCACCTTCCGACTCAAGGCATCAGCAACGACATTCATCCTGCCCGGTGGATAAGACAGGGTGAAGTCATAATCCTTCATGAACTCCATCCAACGCCTTTGTCTGAGGTTCAGATCTCTCTGCGAGAACACATACCTCAAACTCTGATGGTCAGTAAACACCTCGAACTTCTCGCCGTACAGATAATGCCTCCAGATCTTCAGCGCGAAGATCACCGCCGCCAACTCAAGGTCATGGGTAGGGTAGTTCTCCTCATGGGGCTTTAGCTGCCGAGATGCATAAGCCACCACTCTACCATGCTGCATCAACACAGCACCCAATCCAACGCCGGAAGCATCTGTACACACCACGAAACCTCCCGATCCAGAAGGCAAAACCAACACCGGAGCCGAGGTGAGCAATCTCTTCAGTTCCCTGAAGCCCTGCTCACACTCCTCAGACCAGACGAAAGGCACATCCTTCCGCGTGAGCCTAGTCATCGGGGTCGCAATGCGAGAAAAATCCTGGATAAACCGGCGATAATAACCCGCAAGCCCCAAGAAACTCCGGATCTCCGTCACCGACCTCGGCCTCGGCCACTGCATCACTGCCTCAACCTTGGCGGGGTCCACGGAAATGCCATCACCAGAAATCACGTGCCCCAGAAAGTGCACCTCGCTGAGCCAAAACTCGCACTTGCTGAGCTTCGCATACAACTGGTGATCTCGCAACGTCTGCAGCACCACACCCAAATGGTACGCATGCTCCTCAGCAGACTGCGAATAAACAAGGATGTCATCCACGAAGATGACCACGAACTGGTCCAAATACGAATGAAACACCCTCTGCATCAAGTCCATGAAGGCTGCAGGGGCATTGGTGAGCCCGAACGGCATCACCAAAAACTCATAATGCCCGTACCTCGTACTGAACGCAGTCTTCTCCACATCGGACTCGCGAATTCTCAGCTGATAGTAACCTGACCGCAAATCAATCCGTGAGAATACTCGCGCAGACTGTAGCTGGTCGAACAAATCATCAATCCGCGGCAACGGATACTTGTTCTTAATGGTCACTTCATTCAGCTGTCGATAGTCAATGCACAAGCGCAGACTACCATCCTTCTTCTTCACAAACAACACGGGCGCACCCCAAGGGGAAAAGCTAGGACGAACATACCCCTTGGCCAGCAGTTCCTGCAACTGCGCCCTCAACTCCCTCAACTCAGCGGGGGCCATACGGTAGGGAGCCTTCGCCAAAGGTCCCGTACCAGGCACAACCTCGATCACGAAATCGATCTCCCGCTGGGGAGGTAATCCAGGCAACTCCTCGGGAAAAACCTCGGGAAACTCGCACACCACCGCAATGTCCTCGACATCCGGCTCCATCAGGTCGGACACAACCACGGACGCGAGAAAACCCTGACAACCTGAATCAAGCAATCGACGGGCTCGAATAGCAGAGATAAGGAATCGAGAAGAGGCGGAACGGGTACCTTGGAAATAGAAGGTCCTCTTGCTCGGATGCTGGAAGTAGACCCTCTTCATTCCACAATCCACCACCGCTCCATGGGTCTCGAGCCAATCCATGCCTAGAATCACATCATAATCCCGAAGCTGCAACGCATATAACCTGCCTGGCATACTCCGCCCATCGATCCAAACCGGAACCTGATCGAAGCAATACGGAGTGATCATAAAATCACCCGAAGGCAACTCCACTACCAAATCACAGGACAACTGGGTCACCGGCTCCTCGACGCTCGACGCGAAATCCTCCGAAATAAACGAATGCGACGCGCCAGAATCAAACAAAACCCGAGCCGCACAACCCAAAATCTGAACGGTACCTTCCACGAGCTGCGACGCCACTGCCTCTGCCCTGGTCATGTGCGTGATCTGGCCCCGAGCCCTCTGCCTGCCTCCCACGCTAGCTGACCTGGGTAGTGGCGGATACTGTCCCTGCTGCTGCTGCTGCCTCTGCTGCTGGGGAACCTGCTGCTGCGGCGGCCTCTGAGGACAGTCGCGCGCCATATGCCCTGGCTGGTCACACCGAAAACAGATGATCGGCGCCGTGCACTACCTGCCTGGGTGGGTCCCACCACACCGTGGACAAGGTCCTCGCGATCCACCCCCTGATCCCTGACGCTGCAAAGGAATCGGCTGCTGTACACTGCCCGATGAAGCTTGCCTCTGATCCTTGGACTTCTTCTTTCGAAAATTCTTCGAGAATAACTTCTTGACCTTCGTACCGAAGGACGCAGATCCTGTCGCCGAAGCTGCAGATGTCGGTACTCCTGAACCACCCGACGCATGCTGGAAGAAACCCTGCTGCTGGGTAGCCGACTGCTGGCTGCGACCTGACAAGGACTGCCCCTGGGTGATCGGTCCTCGAGTCCTCTGCATATCCATCTCCAAGGAAACCGCAACACGAGATGCTGTCTCTAGATCAGTGGCCCCATTCGCGATCAAATGGTGCCTCAGCTCCAACCTCAAGCCCTGCACAAACTGCGCGGTCCTCACCCTCTCATGCTCCATGATGTGAGGTGCATACCGACCCAGCTCGACAAATCGGGCCCTGTACTGCAACACGGACATATCACCCTGCACCAGCTCCAGAAACTCCCGCATCCGCTGCGTAGCAACAATATCTGGACAGTACGTACGCTCGAAAGCACTGACAAAGTCATCCCACTCGATCTGCTCAAGTGGACGAAGCTGAAAGGACGTCTTCCACTCGGAAGACCACCATCTCCGAGCCGTACCCTGCAACTGGTTGTAGGCCAACACCACTCTGTCCTCGGCAGTACTCTTCGCAGAACTGAACACCCGCTCCATCTCATCGAGCCAATCACGAGCCGCATCAGGGTCTGCCTGGCCGCTAAAGTAAGGTGGATGGAACTGCATGAAGTCCCTCACTGCTCGGCCTGGCCCACCCCTAGCTGACGAGCCCTCACCAGCCTCTCCGCCGAACTGCTGAGACATAAGCTGGTACATGCCACGGAAGAAATCCTCGGCCCCCGAAACTCTCGCAGCATCCGCGGCCTCGGTAGCCCCCGGAACTCTGCTATGCTCCTCCTGGTCCCTCTGGACCCCCTGCTGGATATCCTGGCCTCCAGCCGACTGCCCCTGCTGAGATCGAGAGCTCCTCCTCGGCGCCATCCTCGCTCCTGAAGCACAAGACAAGAACACGAAAAATGGCAAGGTCAAAACAAACACACGGTGCCCAATGCCAGCGTCACCTGTACATCATCGTAGTGGACTAGTGGACCACTACAATTACCTATGATTCTCATGCAATTCCACAACCGCGCTCTGATACCAGCTGTAACGACCCGAGAATCCGATTACCGGGAAGGCCCGATAACCCGAGACTCGCACCGCCACCCACGAGCCCGAAGACTCGGAAGGGTTAAAAGGATGGTGTGGAGACTACACAAGTATCACAAATAATTGCAGAAATTAAACAGTTATAATATTAAGCAGGAAATAAATTAACAGTTTACATGGTCCACAATATAAAATAACAACAATAACAATAGTCCACGACTAGTACAGTGACAAGGAAGAAAAGTACAGCTACACGGGGCATACCCCGGCTCTGACCTCTGGCACTACCTCTGGGCACCCGCACCACGCTGCACTCCTGACGCGCTCCCCGAAGGTGGCGCCTCACCTGAAACACGGTGAAAACATGCGAGGAATGAGTCTCGGAACAAGACTCAGTAGGGATCACTCGAACCCTACCTCGTAAAATGAAAAACCACTACACTAGCGGTAGAAAAGTACCTCAAAAAGGGAAGCCCTGTACTCTACAAGACAAGACCCTACGGCACGTAAACCGACACACGTGCCACGGTAAGAAGACCAAAGCTCAAAGGTCGAACCGGTAAAACCCGAAGGTCGGAAACACTCGACTGACAGTCTGTCACTCCGTACTCGACAGGAGTACCACCCACTAGAAGCACAGCCGGTAGCGTCCCCTGACGTCTTACACCGCACCCCAGGTGAACCGCCTGACGTGGTAGGTCCTACCCGAGGCGCAGACACCGAACAAGTAACCACGACAAGTGACTAGCTGGGGTCACGCCCGTCGACGTGCGTCCACTGTCCCCAACCACGTGTGCACACACAGACCACGCGTCCTACGTCTGGCCCTCTGACCGGTTTTCCCCTGGCACTGGACTCTGATTTGACGAGGGGCCCGACGGTAACCAGTCTAAAATCGTCCTCAGGGTAAGCCCGTACACCACTCCCTGGTGTGATCATCACACACGTACTGATAGGCTACGACTAGTGGAGAGTCACTGAAGGAGTAGACTCTCAAGATAACGGAAAATAACGTCCGAACCTGACGAAGTACGGGGGCTGTCCCACGTACCATCACCATCGCACGGTGACCACGGTCGGAGAAGAAACGGACGCACCGCCCACAGCCAAACGCATGACCAAGGCAAACGGAACCTCCGAACACCCAAATACACGGTCCCGGAACTCCGCGGGGTGTCCAGGACACACACCCGGCCCAAAAGGAACACCCGACAACAGGACAGATCGCGCTAGGGATTCCTAGCGTGACAAGAAGAACGCGCTAGGACCCCCTAGCGCGACAAGGAATATCGCGCTAGGGCCTCCTAGCGCGACAAGACAGGTTGCGCTAAGGACCCCTAGCGCGACAAGGACGATCGCGCTAGGAACCCCTAGCGCGACAAGGCAGATCGCGCTAGGACCCCATAGCACGACCGGAACCGCCCTACTGTTCATCTTCTCCGATGAACGCGCCCTGTCGGGGCAGCGCGACCATCCAGAACGCGCTACTGGAGTATAGCGCGTTCTCAGTCCGCGCCCGAAAACGGCGAAAACGCCCAAAAACTCCAACCACGCCCCCATGCCTCCACCGGAGAGGGGGAAAACAAGGGGAATGACCCCTAAGGACCCCTAGCATGATTCTAGGCCATCAAAACGCGAATCCATGCATCAAATCCATAGATCGGGCAGCTCTCCCCAAATCATGGAAAAACCCCATACGTGCTCGATCTAGCCCCTCTCGGCCTCCCCGCGGCCTACAAACCACGGAAATGAACGGCATGAGGCTAAGAACGTCACCCTACCTCAATGGAGCGAATGCTCCGCCGGATCGCCCACAAACCACGAAGAACGCTTTAAGCTTCACGAACTCCCCACGCTTCCCACGCTTGCCGCACGCCCACGAGCTCGCCTCGCCGCCACCCACGCGTCCGCGCCGTCGCCCTGCCGCCGTCAACAGCTGGGGAGGGGCTCACCGCGTCCGAATGGGAGAGAGGGAGAGAGAGGAGGGCGGTCACGGTTGGGGAAGGAAGGAGGAAGAGGAAGAAGAAAGAGAAAGGAGAAAAGAAAAAAGAAAAGAAATGGGATTATATAGGAAAATCCGATTTTTCGGAAAAATACCGAAAAATAGAAAAATACATTTCCGGAATCCTCGGAACGCACCGATCGCAACGGTACCACTCGTGCCTGGGGGAACCGCCCGGTTTGCCCGCAGCGAGCTTCCGAAGGAAAAGCCGAAACACACACCGAAAATCGGAAAACACACGCGGAAAAGCCGCGGAAGCCTCCGGGCCTCCGAAAAAACTCCGGATCGCGCCGATCCGAACACGAAAGATGTCCGAAACGAAATTTCAGACACAACAGAGCCGGACGCTCCGAAAACCAGATCCGGGACCCACGAAGAAAGGATCCGAAAGGTCCGGGATATTACAGAATGTCTTCATCTCATGGATTTGTTATGCTTTCCACGAGGTCTATGAGTTTGGGGGCAGGATGCAACTCCAAGGCTAGGCCTCAATGGGGTGAGGAATTGAACCCGACTTTGTTGTGCTTTCCACAAAGGTCGGGTCATGAACTCATTGCTATGTCGTAATGGTGGTTAGATCTAACCGAGAGTATCCTTTGTTGTGCTTTCCACAAGGGGATGACTTCTTGGAGGCCGAAATCGGATATTGCATTGGATGCAAGTGCTTGTTGACTGCCTTTGAGATGGTGTATGGCTTGTTGTGCTTTCCACAATGTCATATATTAGTCTCGTTGGGATTCCGACCCACTAGGTTGATCTCGTTGATCTCCCGTTCTATATAATGAGGGTTATATAGTTCGATCAAAAAATAATGGGACTAACTAAGATAGAAAATCACATCTAAGTTAGAATTTGAGCATATGCTAAGTTGTCTTTTATTTCTTATCCATATTACAATGTCGTCGTCCAACCCCCTCCGTGGCATCTTGGATGCCAACAGGCTGACCGGACCCAACTTCTCGGATTGGCTGCATAATTTACGCATAGTCCTCACCTCCGAAAAAATAGCTTATGTGTTAGACACGATTCATTCTAAGCCAGCTCCTGATGCCGACGATGGCGATTTAATGACTTATGCCAAATGGTCATAAGACTCTTCCCTTGCCCAATGTTACACGCTGGCCTCTATGGCTCCTGAGCTGCATATGTAATTTAAAAAGAGTGATTGTAGAAGCATACTTTTTAACCTACGCCAACTCTTCGGAGAGCAGGGCAGAATTGAGAGGTATGATATCTCTAAGAAACTTTTCAGGACACGGATGTCAGAGGGTACTTCAGTACAGGCTCATGTACTGAAAATGATGGAGTGGATTGAGAGACTCAATGCACTGGGGTTCAAGTTAGATCTTGAATTGTGCATTGATCTTATTCTCCAGTCATTACCTGATTCCTTTTCTCCATTCATCATAAATTTCAACATGAATAGGATTGAAGCAACTCTCTCAGAGCTGCTCAACATGTTGAAAAGTGCTAAAGGGACTATGCAGAAAGATAAACCATCTTCTGTAATAATTGTTGGCCGGGCCAATAAGAAATGGAAGGCCACCCAGATATCTACCAAAGGTGACAAAGGGAAGGGAAAGAAGAAGGCCAAGGGTAAGGAAATCGCCAAAGTTGATAAAGGAAAGGGCAGAAGAATGAAAAAGAAGACAAGTGTTTTCGATACGGGGAAACATGGCATTGGAAAAGGAATTGCAAGGCAATTCTAAATGAAGGTATTTTTGTCATAGACCTTAATTTTTCATATATGGAATCCACATCATGGGTATTGGATACTGAATGTGCATCTCATATCTGCAACTCTGTGCAGGTGCTGGCAAATAGAAGGCGGCTGGGCAAAAAAGGAGATTGAGCTGAGGATGAGCAATGGAGCTTTAGTTGCTGCCAAAGCTGTTGGGATTGCACGCCTCAGTTTACCTTCAAGGGTCATTCTGGAGCTGAATGACTGTTATTATGTACCTAATATTATTAAGAACATCATTTCAATCTCTAGCTTGTATAACATTGGATATACATTGGCTTTTAATAGCACTGGGTGCTCTATAATGAATAATAGTTTGGTGATAGCCAATGGTTCATTAGTCAATGGTCTTTATATATTAGATACATGTTCTAATGTTATACAGGTTTCCAATGCTAATGAAGTAAATTCTACATATCTTTGGCATTTGCAGGCTTGGTGATGTAGGTGAAAAGAGAGTATCTCACCTACACTCAAATGGATATTTGAATTCATTTGAATACAAGTCATTTGATACCTGTGAGTCGTGTCTCATGGGGAAGATGACCAAGGCTCCCTTTAGTGGACATGGTGAGAGGGCTATTGACCTTCTCGAACTCATACACTCGGATGTGTGTCGACCCATGTCCATAGAAGCAAAAGGGGGTCACCTCTATTTCATCTCTTTTATTGATTACTTCTCGAGATATGGCTATGTATACTTAATGAGACATAAATCGCAAGTCTTTGAGAAGTTTAAGGAATATAAGAATGAAGTAGAGAAACATATTGACAAGAGTATTAAGGCTCTTCGATCAGATCGAGGAGGAGAATACCTTAGCCACGAATTCACTTCTTATCATAAGGACAATGGAATTGTTTGTCAATGGACTCCACCGTATACACCACAGCACAATGGTATATCCGAGAGGAGAAACATGACCTTGTTAGACATGGTCCGATCCATGATATCCATGTCAGGACTACCCTTGTCTCTTTGGGGCTATGCCTTAGAGACTACAGCCTATTTACTGAATAGGATATCAAGTAAATCTGTTCTTTCTATACCATATGAGATATGAAGGGTAGAAAATCAAATTCTAATCACATTAAAATTTGGGGGTGTCCTGCCCATGTAAAGAAGAACGATTATGATAATCTTTGAGTCAAGAACCGATAAGTGTAGGTTTGTGGGATATCCAAAGGAGACATTTGGATATTATTTCTATTACCATTCTGAGCAAAAGGTCTTAGTGGCTAAGAGAGTTGTATTTTTAGAAAGAGAATATCTACTCCAGAAAAATAGTGGGAGCCAGATAGAATTGGACGAGGTCCAAGAATCACAACTTGTAGACACAATCTCATTAGATGAGAATGTATTGGTTGATCCTACTCAGAGTGAAACACACACACTACGGAGATCTGATAGACTACCAAGAGAACCTGAGAGATATGTTGGACATGTCTCAGATAGGTCCTCTAAGGTATGCATCGATGAGGATGAAGATCCTCGATCCTACCAAGAGGCGATCCGTAGTGCAGACTCCGAGAAATGGCAAGAGGCAATCGATTCAGAGATCCAGTCCATGTACACCAACAAAGTTTGGAACTTGCTTGATGTACCCGAAGGGAAAGTCCCTATCGACTGCAAGTGGATTTTCAAAAGGAAGATTGGTGCAGATGGACACATTGACACATACAAGGCCAGATTAGTGGCGAAAGGGTATCGTCGAAGACGAGGTATTGACTATGACAAAATATTTTCACCTGTGGCCATGGTTAAGTCAATCAGAATCTTCCTTGCCATTGCTACATACCTGGATTATGAGATTTGACAAATAGATGTGAAGACAACTTTTCTTAATGGAAATCTGTTTAAAGAGGTGTACATGGTATAGCCTGAAGGATTCACCTCCATACTTCATCCTAATAAGGTATGCAAGCTTTAGAGATCCATTTATGGATTAAAGCAAGCATCTCGGAGCTGGAACTTAAGATTTGATGAGGCTGTTAAATCTTTCAACTTCATTCGGAATGAAGATGAACCCTGTGTTTACAAGAAGGTCAGTGGGAGCTCTGTGACGTTTCTGATCCTTTATGTTGATGACATCTTACTCATTGGGAATGATGTAGAGATGTTGACATCAATTAAGTTTTGGTTGTCCAAGACCTTCTCCATGAAAGATTTGGGAGAAGTATCCTATGTGCTGGGCATAATGATCTATAGAGATAGATCTAAAAGGATGTTAGGATTATCTCAATCCATGTACATAGATACTATCCTCAAAAGGTTTAGGATGAAAAATTCCAAGAGAGGTCTCATTCCTATGAGACATGGAATTTACCTATCTAAGGGGATGAGCCCTAAAATATCTGAGGAGGTGGCATACATGAATAAGGTACCCTATGCTTCCGCCATAGGATAACCAGCCTAAAACTGTCTCTCTCAGGTCTAGCTCTCCACCACTCCCAAGGGGTCGGCACCCGCATGCCCAGGCAAGCTATTGTTAGTATTCGTGTGCTACAGGCCAATTTCGGGTCTGGTAGGGCCGATAGTTGTACGATTTTGTTCATTATTAATAAAGTGGTATTTGAGCGTAAATGTGTAATTGTATATTACTCTACAATGTCCCTAGGATATGTGGTTGTAAAGTCAACTAGAGATGGGATTGTTGAGTAGTGGATAGCGGATCTAGAGGGGAGGGATGAATAGATCTGCCCCTCTTTTCGCAATGCAACCCTCTTTAAAGCTAGATAAAGATAATAGCAGTAGAATATAACTAGCTTAACGAAGGACACAAATGATTTGCTTAGCAAGATGATTACGCAATATAGATATTAAACCTAAGCATGTATCTAACACAAAGTAATCGCACAAGCAAACCACAACACACGAGATTTTAAGGTGGTTCGGACTGAATTCCCAGTCCTACATCCACCCCTCACCAAATCCGGTGAGGATCCACTAGTGTCACGAACTGAACCGTAAATCGGAAAGACCTCTGATTGCCTTCCTACTAATCACCGGTAGGAACGTCAACACCGCAGATCAGACAACTTCTGATTGCCTTCCTACTAACCACTGGTAGGGACGATCTTCAGTTTCAAATGTTTGAATGAAATGGAAAGATAACAAATATGAAAACACTCAAACAAGATGTAGAATATGCTCAAAGAGAAAGGATCTTGTCTGAGATTGCTGGAGTTTGAATCTGATGCTTCAATGGTATCTTCTTCCTTGTGAAAAGATCTTACTTGGATCACCTTGAGTTGATGAAGAAGATGAAGGATGCATATTTGATCTCCCTTGAGAATGGGCTTCTTTGGATCACCTTGAGATGATGAAGAGGATGATGGTTGCAGCTTTATCTTCACTTGGCTTGGGGTTGATCTCCTCTTGAAGTAACTTGAATCACTTGAGGATTTGATGAAGAACTTCTTCCCGGAGTACTATTCACGGCTACAGTACTCGAACTCCTCTCCCTTGAACACACCCTTGTAGCCTCCTTTGATCTCCCAAATGATCAACTAGGGTTTCTAACCCTCTTGCATGTGTTTTATAACCTTTGAATGATCCTTGGACATCCCCCAGACTAGATCCACATTTTGTGGGTGATTGGGTGACTTTAAGATTAAAGAAATCCATGGAGAATGGCCCTTCTCGAAGTGAAAAATAAAGTCAACAATTGATGGCTCGGGGCTGGCGGTCGACCTGCAGAAGCTGGCGGTCGACCGCTACTGAGAAAACTGGAGACGGATGGTCCCTGGAATTTTCGGTCGACCGCTATTGGGCTGGGGATCGACCGCCACTGAGAATCCTGTTGGCCTTTGGTTGCTGGCAGGAGCGGTCGACCGCCCCTGTGCTGGCGGTCGACCGCCAGCTGGGCAGTTCTCGGGTTTCCTCAGTTCAGACCGTTAACCCTTTAGCTCAGTCGCTTAACTCCTTTAGCAGCTCGTTCTCATCTGTGGCATCAACCTTGACAGTCTTGAAGATTTCTATTGATTATATCGCTCCTATAATCAAAATTTTGTTCCGGGGGCGGCTGCCCTCTTGACCCCCGCGACTTGACCGGCTGCGACCTGACCACGCTGGTCGATCCGCGTGCGAGGGCGCAATCATTGAGCTTTCACATTTGCCATCTCCACTCCATTCCTTATCCATTCATTGGCTTACCTATCATGAATAAAGCATCACGTATGTAAGTCATATGAGAGTGGAAAACAACAATGACTTATAATATTTTAGCCATTATCAAAACCAAGAATATCAAATAACTCAAATAACCATAGGATGATGTCGAATGACCCAAATGACCACAGGATGACTCAAATGACCACAGGGGCACAATATTCTCCCCCTTTTTGATGATGACAACACTGTGAGTCATTATGTGACAGTAATATCCAAGATGATTAAATTTATGACATATGCAACATGTGCAGCTCAAGATCCATGATAGTGAAAGCATGTGAATGCGGATATGTATGCATGGATGATCAAAGCATGTGAATGCTATGCATAATCCCCCATCACATATGCTATGCACAATCCCCCATCACATATGAAGACTCAAAGCTTACAAGGTTCTCTCCCCCATGGACTCTCTCCCGTCCACAATTCACTCTCCCACTTTGACAACTCACAAAGGCCGCACAAAGGACAGAGAAAGGTATTAGCTCATAAAGGACCCACAACAAGACATTTTCTCCCCCTTTTACAACAGCAAAAAGGAGAGATAATGTAGAGAAGGTGACGGATGTCTGTGAGACCAGATCTGAAAGGAGTTGAGAGCAAGCCATTATATGCAAACCTGAACCAGACCGTGAGCAACATATATGGTTTAAAGCTAATGAAATCCGAGATCATCAACAGAGTTCGAAAAGCATCTACATCCATGTTTTAATAGAAATTAAGCAAAAGCGCATGGCATGACAGTGTTTAACCTTCCCTTGTCTTATATATCTATTTTCAATAACTACAAAGGGAATAACACAAAAACTAGTATTGAGGCTAAACAAGCATGAGCAAAGCATGGAATGTTATGAGTGCAGTAAATTTGATTTTCAATATTTTTTAAATTTGAAGGCACATGACTCATATTTTACGAGCAATCAAGTCTAGTACATGCCTCCTACCCGTAAGAATACACGTTGTTTAGACGCCAATATCCCTAGGTATTTGACAAGACTGACGGTTATGCTTCAGAATGAACAGAGATAGCAAAGTCACGTCATGACATATCCAATCTCATTCCTTTGATGAGAAGATATATTTCTCAGCAATTATGCTAGTGCTCTGCCTAGAGTCCAATATAATTAAGACAGAGATAACAGGGGCACATCATGACATATCATTCGTCACTTGATTTGATGACGTGATATATTTCTCCGTGCAACAATATCATTACTCTGTCGAATTGATTTTTAGGAATTCCAGCTCATCAAGATGTTTAAAAATAATACTTAGCTCTAGAGTATCACCAAGGTTGTCATGAAGTTTGAATTTTCAGATTTCAGGAGAGTCATTCAAGGCACAACATGCAATCTCTAGTTAAGGTCTATTAAAACCACAGAACATAGATGATTTCAAAAGATATATCAGAACTTCAAGGAAATCATTAAATCTGAACCATTTTTATTGAATGGACAATCATCAGTTCATATAATAGAAAGCTCTTACGCCGTAGTGCTATCGGTCTCATGATCTCATATTCAGAATATAAGCCATGAAGTTCAGATTGCAAGAGATTAAGAATAGCAGCATGACTCCCCCTAAGGATATGCAGTGAATACACTCATAGAGTTATGTTTGAGGCAAATGCAATGACAAATGTCAAGGAGAGGTTGACTTGAACCAAGCATGGGTTGACCTGATCGAACATGAAGTTGGCAGAAATGAAATGCATGACCCAACACATTATTGTACAATTATAAAAGTCAACAGAATGAAGATGAAAAATATGCATGAATACTTCAAAAAGACAACTCCCCTTTATGATATGGCCTATACACGACAATGACGCATGGTACTTGGCGGAGGTGAAACCTCACGCATATTGAGTGCTTCTATACAAGCATAGCATACCTTTCCATACATCAACATTTAATATACCATGGCCATGCAAGGATGATGCTGCACAAACCATGCAATGCATCGTGAACATGAATTCAATTCGTTATTATGCATCATGACTACATGCAATACCACACCATATGCAAAATGACATATTTACATATAAACAATGCATGGAACACCAATCTGTAAAAACACACACTAAATTGAACAAGATCATCATTTCAATTTTTATTGGCCTAAGGTCGGCAAAGATCAAACTCCCTTCTGAATGTTGAAAACATGTCATTACACAAGGACTTGGTGAAAATATCAACAATTTGATTTAGAGTATCAACAAAATGTAGTTCAAAATTTTTCTTAATGACCTCATCTCTAATGAAGTGATGTCTAATCTTAATATACTTAGTCCTAGAGTGCTGGACTGAATTTTTGGCAAGGTTGATAGCACTAGTGTTATCACACAGAATCGGGACACAACCAAGATCCACTAAGTAGTCTTGGAGTTCGTCTTCAATCCACAACACTTGGGTGCCACGGCTCCTAACAGCAACATATTCTGCCTCTGTGGTTGAGAGGGCAACCGAGTGTTGTTTCTTGGAGGCCCAAGAAACTAAACACCCGCCCAGAAACTGGCAGTAGTCACTATTACTCTTGCGATCCAGCTTGCATCCAGCATAGTCCGCATCAGAATAAGATATAAGAGATAAATCACATGATGAAGGATACCATAATCCCAAATCTTGAGTGCCGACAAGATATCTAAGGATACGTTTGACGGCAATCAAGTGGGATTCTCTATGACTAGCTTGAAATCTAGCACAAAGACATACACTAAACTGGATATCTGCTCGGGATGCAGTCAAGTAAAGTAAAGAGCCGATCATACCTCTATAGATTTTGCATCTACTAATTTACCATTTTCATCCGAATCCAGAGATGTTGTGATGCTCATAGGAGTTGCAATTATTTTACTGTTTATCATGTCAAATCTTTTCAGCAGCTCCTTGATGTATTTGACTTGACTTATGAAGCACCCATCTTCTCCTTGATTGACCTGCAAACTGAGAATGAATTGGAGTTCTCCCATTAGGCTCATCTCAAATTCGCTAGTCATGAGGTTAGCAAATTCCTCACACATTTCAGATTTAGTAGAACCAAACACAATATCATCAATATAAATTTGAACAATCAAGATGTTCTTACCTTGTTTCTTAGGGAAAAGTGTTTGATCTACCTTACCTCGTGCGTACCCTTTTTCAATGAGGAACACGTTTAGTCTCTCATACCAAGCTCTTGGTGCTTGCTTCAGTCCATAAAGCGCCCGATCTAGCTTGTATACAAAATCTGCATGGTTAGTGTTCTCAAAGCCAGGGGGTTGCTCAACATAGACTTCTTCTTTGATCAAGCCATTCAAGAAAGCACTTTTTACATCCATTTGATACAGCTTTATTTCAAGGGAGCATGCAAAGGTAAGTAAAATTCGGATGGCTTCGAGTCTAGCAACTGGGATATAAGATTCATCAAAGTCTACCCCAAACTCTTGATTATACCCTGGAGCCACTAATCTAGCCTTGTTTCTTATTATATTACCATCGTCATTGAGTTTGTTCCTAAAGACCCATTTAGTGTCTATGACAGATTGTGATGAAGGTCTAGGAACAAGATGCAAAACTTTGTTTCTCTCAAACTGGTTTAACTCGTCTTGCATTGAATTTATCCAGTTTTTATCCTTTAATGTCTCATCAACATTCTTGGGTTCAATCTGGGAGACAAGAACAAGTTGATCTAATTCTTCCACAATTCTAAAATGTGACATTGTTCTAGGTGGGTCATTCAAGCTACCAATGACATTTTCTAAAGGATTATCCTTAAGAATTCTAATGTTTGTAGAATCATTACCTTCTCCTGGGACTTGATCCCTTGCATTGCTTGATTCAGCTAGGTCACCATCTTCTCTTATTTCTTCTTGTGGAGGATCATTCTTTTCCTTCATGCTTAGGAATTCCACATCTTCATCATTTTTCCTGCAAGAGTTATCATTGTTAGAATCACCATGATATTCATTGAAAGAAACATGGGGTGATTCTTCCACAATTTGACTCTTGACATTATAAATTCTATAAGTCCTAGATCTATTAGAATATCCAAGAAATATACCTTCATCGCTCTTGGGTTCGAATTTATCTAAGTCTCTTTTATCATTATTGTGGATGAATCATTTAGGCCCAAACACTTTCATATGTGTGAGAGAAGATTTTTTACCTTTCAGCAACTCATAAGGAATCTTTTTGGTGTGTGGCGTTACCATAGAGCGGTTGATAATGTAACATGCCGAATTTACCGCTTCAGCCCAAAATTTTCTTGGGAGTTACCGTTCGGCAAGCATTGTTCTTGCCATCTCTATGAGTGTTCGATTCCTTCTTTCAACTACACCATTTTGCTCCGGGGTTCTTGGTGAAGAAAATCGGTGTGAAATGCCTTCAGTCCTGCAAAGATTATAGAAGTCAGCATTTTCAAATTCACCACCATGATCAGATTGAATGTTGGAAATCTTAAACACACCGTCTTGTTTTATCTTCATATATAGTGCCTGAAACTCATCAAAAGCATCATTTTTATGTGTGAGAAAGAAAACCCATGTGAACCTAGAGTAATCATTTCACCAAGACATATCCATATTTTCTACCACTTAAACTAGCAGTTCTGGTTGGACCAAACAAGTCCATATGAATCAACTCAAGTGGTTTAGATGACATGTTTGCAGATCTAGCCTTGAAGGATTTTCTTGTTTGTTTACCTAGGACACATGCATCACATAATTTATTTTCTTATTTAAAAGATAGTTCAGGTAACCCTTTCACCATTGAATGCTTTAACAGTTTATGTAAGACATTGTAGCTAGCATGTCCTAGTCCACGATGCCATAACCATGCAAGCTCAGATTTTGGTGCAGCAAGATAAAGATTTAAATGAGCAGGATCATCTAAGTCAATCATGTAAACATTGTTGACTCTCTTACCAGAAAATTTTACCTTGTCAGCTTTTGGTTCAAGGATTCTACATTCATGAGAGTCAAACAGCACTTTGTGACCTTTATCACACAATTGACTTATACTAAGCATGTTGTATTTCAAACCTTCAACTAGCAGCACGTTACAAATGGAGTTGGAGAGGTTCTTACCTACATTACCTGTTCCAATGATTTTTCCCTTGTTGTTCCCTCCAAATGTGACGTATCCTCCTTCCTTTTCCTCCAAGAGACAAAATTTTGATTTATCTCCAATCATGTGTCTTGAGCAGCTGCTATTAAGGTACCACCTGTTATACATGGCTGTAAGACATTCCTACACAAATAATTAAGTAATGGTGTTTGAAATCCAACCAAATTTGGGTCCCATCAAATTCTTCAGATTTTCAAAACATGAAACCATTTCTTTTAGAATCCAAACATTCCTAACATTCATGTTTTGTTTACTTAGAGCAGGATTTGGTTTTTGGATTTGGTTTTTCTTTTCAACATTGACATTCACTTTTTATTTAGAAGCTCTTTGTTAGATTTTGTGAGAGTTTGAGGAAGTTTACTTCTTAACCCATTATGGCCACTGGTTGATTATGGGTTGAAAATGATTGTTTTGCCACCTAGGAAATTAATGCACACAGAAATCACAATTGTCCCAAAGATAGGGTGGTGTCAACATATGGAAGTGTCGACCTGTGTGAAATTGTTTGGTGGTTTGAACGGTTGATCGCCAAGGAGGTGTTGGCCTGTGTTGTGAGGATGGTTGACTCTTCTTGGGCTTTTGAGCAATCTTTTTGGGGATTTCAGTGGCTTCTTCTTTAACCTTTTCTTTTCCTTTGGATGTTGTTCTTGAGGTAGAAGCATCAGGCGAGGAAACAAATGTGACTGTTTTTAGCTCAATTGACATTTTGTTTGTAGGTTCAAAACCCAACCCTTCCTTGTTGAAGTTCATTCTTGTTCCTAACAATGCATCTAGATTTTCTCTTCCATCCACAAATTTTTCCAAAGATTGTTGTTTATCCTTCAACTCTTTTTGTAGGTTTTCAATGTTTTGAAGAAGTTGAGTGTTGACTTGTTTGACAGCTTCATACTTTTCATTGCTCAATTTGCTATCCTTTTCATAGGTTTACATTTTTAGCTTCATGTTATCAATCTCATTTCTCAAATCTTCATTTTCAGTTTCCAAATCAGCCATTTCTTTTATTCCTTCCTCCAAGTTCTCAATCATTTTCTTAAGATCTTCAATTTCAGTTTCAAGAAGAGCATTCTTATCATTCATATCATGATCATGCACAGAGAAGTTACTTTTCTTTTTCAATGATTTATTCTCCTTTTTGAACATGTCATATTTTTCCATGAGCTGTATATATGCTTTCTCCTAATCATCAAGTGTGTGATTTTCAAATGGAGAGTTTACTTCAGTTTCTTCATCACCTATGGCCATGAGACAAAGATCTTCTATTTTCTTATCCGAGGAGCTAGTTCCACCATCACTTTCTTCCTCATCACTCCAGGTGGACACCATGACCTTGTTCTTCTTCTTGCCCTTCCATTTGTCAGCCTTTTTGAATCTGTCAGGACAATCAGTCTTGAAATGCCCTAGTTTGTTGCAAGAATAACAAATGATTTTGTCAGATTTCTTAAAGTTTTTAGAATTAGATTTGAAACCATTTCTTACCTTTGACCTTCCTCTCATGAAGCTCTTACCATCCTTTCTCAGAAATTTTCTGAACTTACGTGTGAGCATGGCTACGTCATCCTCATCTCGCTCACTTACCGAATCCTCACCTTCATCAGAAGTGCCTTGACCGCTGGGTCCTGCTTTAAGAGCTAGTGGCTTTTTCTTAGGCACATCAGCCTCTTTGTTCTTAAGGTTGATCTCATAGGTCATCAATGACTCAATGAGTTCATCTACCTTGGTAGTTACGAGATCTCTCGATTCTTCAACCACAGTAACCTTTGTGTGCCATGCGGGAGTCAATGATCTGAGAATCTTTCTCACAATTTCCTGTTCTGAGTATTTCTTTCCCAAATCAGTTAGACTATTAGTAAGCACAGTTAACCGAGCATACATATTCTGAATTAACTCATCAGGCTTCATTCGGAACATTTCATATTCAGAAACTAAAATGTTGGCTTTAGTTTCTCGTACCTGAGAGGTTCCTTCGTAAATTACCTCTAACTTGTCCCACATTTATTTTACCATTGCGCAGGTAGCCACTGTGGACACCAGAAATTGCACATCGATATCATGCTTGGCCCGGCGTCAACAACGGCGTGAAAAAGCCCCGGAGAGACTGGTCATCCGGATCCCCCAAATGTCCACACTGTCGTGAAGCCATCTCCGGAGTCATGATAGTGAAGAGAAACCAATCACAAAAACCCCGCAATCCATGGGCCCCGAAGAAAATCAAATGGGCCACGACTCGTGCTCACAACGGGCTCAAAAGCTGCCCATTTAGCCGCTCAACGGCACGCCCCTGGCCCCTCTCCAGCGGTGCGCCCATGGGAGCCCTTCAGCGGCACACCCAAGCCCCCCCAGGGTTCAGCGGTACACCCCCCAGGGGTCTTCAGCGGTACGCCCGTCCTGGGCTTCAGCGGCACACCCCCTTGGGGGTCTTCAGCGACACACCCAGGGGGGGTTCAGCGGTACACGCCCCATGGCCCCCAGCGGCACGCCCCTTTGGGCCCTCAGCGGCACACTCTGCTGGGCCTTCGACGGCACGCCCGTTTTGTGCCCCAGCGGCACGCCCTTTTGGCCCTCCTACGGCACACTTGTTTAGCCCGCCAGCGGCACATCGTTAAGCCTTGTCAACGGCCGAACGACGTGGTGCCCATGCCCTACACATCTTCGGCGCGCAGTGGGCGGTCCGAGGTGTCGGCCAGGGGTTGGGCCACGCAAGCTACCACCTCGCCGCCCAGGACGGGAGAGGTCAAACGCAATCATGACGAGGCCGCTTCCCGCCTCCGACTGCCGTGCTCGAAGGCTCCCGTTGCTGGGAGTATAAATGACGCCCACTTCGACAGAGGGGGGGGGGGGAGGAGACAAACACACACACACAGACACACGCAGAGAGAAGAGAAGAAGAGGGAAGAGAGGAAGAGAAGAGGAAGAAGAGGGGAGGCTCCGCCTCCCCCCTTCCTGCCGCTCCGTCCGCCCACCGCCGTCCGCGCGAAGAGAAGAAGAGAAAGAGAAGAAGAGAAGAAGAGGGAAGAGCGGAAGAGAGGGGGAAGGGCTCGCCGCTCCACCCACCACCGCCACCTGAGCGAAGAGAAGAAGAAGAAGAAGAGGGGAGGCTCCGGCTTCCCCCCGTTGCTATCCCGTCCGCCACCGTCGGTGTGAAGAGAGGAAGAGAAGAAGAGTGAGTGGAGAGAGAGAATGAGGTCCGGGAAGGGAGGAGTCCATGCTTCCCCCCATTGTATCTTCTTTCTTTCTTTCTTTGTCCCCCTGTTTTCTTTTCTGTCGCCACGTATTAGCTCCCTTGGGGCACTCCTTTTGTGAGAATAAAAGTAGAAGGCTTACAAATATTTTCTTTGGACGTCTTTCTAAAGTATTTCTTCCGTGTTTGCATCCTTCGGTGTTTCACGCCCCTTCCCCTCTCTCCGTTTGTTAGGGCTTGCTTCCCCTTTGGCATTTTTGCCTTCGCTTACCCCTGCGTGCCCTCAGCGGTACACCCCAGCCTTTTACCTCCAACGGCACACCCTCCATATGCCTTCAGCGGCACACCCTGGACAAGCCTTCAGCGGCACACCCTGGACAAGCCTTCAGCGGCACACCCTCCTGTGCCCTTCCCCGGCACGGCCCTTTGGACCCTTGCCCGGCACGCCCTGGCCAAGCCTTCAGCGGCACGCCCTCTCGTGCGCCTTCAGCGGCACGCCCACTCGTGCGCCTTCACCGGCACGGTCCCCCTTTGACCTTTGCCCGGCACACCTCTCCAGCCCCTACAGGCTCCATGGCCGGCACGCTAGCCACCAGCCCCTTCTTTTTGCCTGATGCACACCCCCTAGCCAGTCCTAGAATAGTATTCCATTCGCCGTTCCCTCCGAGTTTTCCGAGGTTTTATTAAGGTGTTGCCGCTCTCGGGCGCCCACCTCCAGTTGTCGGGTTCCGCCACTCCATGTGGGCGCGTTCCCTGTATCTCCCTTACTCCCCGGGTCAAGGGGAGATGCTGCCGAATTTTTGTCAGAAAATAACAACATGTTGAATAAGGCAAAAGGGAGCAACAAACGAGCCGAATAATCAATGATGAAACCTTCCAACTAATCAAGCCACTGCCGGCACCATGATAAGAGCTGGACCGATTGACAACCCGGCAGCCCGAACATCCGGCTTGTAAAAGGGGCTGAACAGAACAAAGCAAGGATAAGTTTATATAAGATCGCATAAAATCAATAAACAGAAGAAAAGAAAAGCCTTAACGCAAATGATTAAAGACTGAATGAACCTTCACCACCACATTCTGATTGGCCCTTCAACAGTGCACCTTAATCACCTTCCAGCGGTGTGCTCATCCGATTCTTTCGCCGGCACACTTTTCCCAACCTTCAGTGGTACGCTTCAAAGTCCCTCCACCGGTACGCCCTTCTACCTTCGCCGGCACGCTCTTCCTGGGGCCTCCATCGGTACACCCTCTCCTACCCTCGCCGACACACTCCCCTGGCCTGTGCCGGCACACCGTTCAAC
Source organism: Amorphophallus konjac (assembly GCA_022559845.1). Taxonomy (NCBI): domain Eukaryota; kingdom Viridiplantae; phylum Streptophyta; class Magnoliopsida; order Alismatales; family Araceae; genus Amorphophallus; species Amorphophallus konjac. Next base: position 315,022,495 of record CM040119.1, on the reverse strand, counting down.
GCCCCTCGACGGCACGCTCCATACCGCCTTCACCAATACGCTCCCTGGCGCCCTCAGCGGTACACCCCTCCTTGACCCTCCAGCGGCACACTCCCTTGGCCCTCAGCGGCACGCTCTCTTGGCCCTCCAGCGGCACACTCCCATGACCCAGCGGTACACCCGAAATAATGATATTAATAAAGATAAGAAGCTAAAAGAAGATATAATAAATAAACAAATAATGATACACAACTTAAATAATGATAATAATAACAAACTCAAAAGAAAATAGAGAAATAATATCAAATAATAATGTTAAATAACAATAATAAATGATAATAATTTCAAAAAGGGTGAATAAATAAATAAGAATGATAAAGAAATAAGCAATAATAATAATAAGCTTAAAAGAAATAATTATAATGATAAATAGACAAATAAATGATAACAAAAATAAATAAATAATAATAACAAACTTAACAAAAATGACAAGCAAATGAATGATAATAAAACGAACAAAAATAATAACGAACCTAATAATAACAATAGTAAATGAATAAATCACAAGAAAAATGAATAAATAGTAATAAAGAATTCACTCAAAGATATGTATAAATTAACAAATGATAATGATAACGTTTCTTAAATAATAATAAAATAATGGGATCCGCTTCGCAACCCCGTCTCTCCCGTGACCCGGTGCCAAAGGAACAATGACGCCGCCCTTCCAGGTTGGGCCTGAGTCTTGGGAATTATCCCGAAATGGCCATAGCCCGACCTCGCCTCGGGCTGATATTTCGATTAAACCGGACTTATTTCTCCGGCCGGAGCCCTTCCGAGCCGCTACTAAAATTGCCGCACGTTCGGCAGACATTTGAACGGATTCACCTCGATTCCCGCCGCGTTCTTCTTACGGACCTACGTCTGAACACGAAAAGGCACGCGAGCGACCTGCATAGCCGGTGGTTCCTACCCCGATATGGTTGTGAGCCGGCATTGCTCCGGGCCAATAGCTCATCAATTCCGACCCGTTCCTATCGGGATTCGCTCCCGCTCTTTCATTGAAAATGCCGTAAACTCGGCACACATTTGTACGGGGCTGTTTCCGCCCGCGTCGCACTTTCGATATGGGCCCCTGCCCGAACATGAAAAGGTCCGCAAGCGACCGACAGAAACGGAATGGAACAAGATGGCCCTGGCCACCCCCGGACTCCTTCCGTGGGAATATCAATAAGACCTCCATGGGCCACACTCAGACCTCGGGCCTGTCTCGATCATGGTCATCGTCTGGCTCATATCCTCGGTCTATAGCCCGCTCCTTTCGAACGCGTTTCGGTTTTGAAATCCAGTCCCGGGACTCTCCCCCGTTGCCCCCGGGCACCGGGAATATTAATGATGCCCATGCAAGCCCTGTTCGGACCACGGGAGGCGCCCCCAATATGGTCCTGACTCAATCTTGCACTGGGCCAATAGGTTCACCGGTTTCCGGCTACAATAACCGAGATTCAACCGAATGTTTCAGTGTCTCGGAATAATATACTTGTCGTATCCCAGCATGCATATGCTCCAGGTCCTCCTGCGACGATTACAATATTCTCAAGCTGGACTCCCGTCCGAATATTAAACGGTCTTCCGAATGACCGGCATGTTTCGAACGCCCGCTTCTCCGGGACACAGGGCTCTTCAGCCAATTCAAGGGATACTCCCACGCCGCCCTTTGGCACCGAAAATATTAATGACGCTCATGCAAGTCTTGTTACGACCGCGGGGGGCCCACCGCAGTATGGTCGCAGCCTGCTCTTGCACCGGGCCAACAGGTTCACCGATTTCCGACCGCTCTAACCAAGGTTTAACCGAACGTCTTTCGTTCTTCCGAACAATAAACTTGCCGTACCTTGGCATACACACGCTCCGGTCTTCCCGCGACGATCGTGCTTTTCCCGAGACGGACACTTGTCCGAACATTAAATGGTCAGCACATGACCGACATGATCTCAAGTGGTTTTCTTCTTGCCCTTGCGCGAGGACTTCGATACCCCCTAATAGACCTTTTATACAATCAATCTCTTGGCCATGAGGCCCTGAATCTCGGCGATTAATCAAGGGTGTTCCCTCGTATGGGGGATGTAAATGACGTCGTGACCTTTATGGCGCGGCGGGTTTTGGTCCCGACACGAACCACACAATCGTCTGACGAAGTCAGATCGAGCGCACCATGGGCTCTTCGGAGTCCGAATAAATTGTCACTTCGGTGACTGGCACGCCCACGCACCCAATAAAACGCCAATAAAACGAACAAACCAACAAGAGAATAACAAGTGAAAAAAATGCGTCCACAAGTCTGGCACGCCCGGTGGGACCTAAACCACCCTTCATCTCTTCACCAGGATTTGGGGCCTCGTGGCCTCCTAATTAACGATGTTTGCCTGCTTTGATGAATGGCAGGTGCTGTCTTCGCCAGTCCTATGGGGAGAAAAGCCAGACTCGGTGCAGCTGCCTTTGTGGTCTCGGGGAGGCTGCTTCGAAGCATATGCAGCTTCCAGGAATCATGGGGGCTGTTATAAAAAAGGAGAAGAGAAAGAGAAGTTAGAAGGGAGGGGAAATTAAACACCCCCCTTTTCCTCAAAAAGAAAGAGAAGAAAAGAAGAAAGGAAGAAAAGAAGAAAAAGAGAAAAGAAAGAAGCAAAAGAAAGGAGAAAGAATTGGCAAGAGAGGGTTGTACGGTCATGTCCGCCAAGACCCGTGCTGAACAAAGATTACCATTGTGGGGTTGATGCGGTGGAGCGAACCACTCATCCCCTCCCTGAGGGGGTGAGCGCTCTCCTGCACCCCCACCCTGGTCAATCATACAAAAAAGAAGAGAAGAGAAGAAGGGACAAAAATAAGAGAGAAGAAAAAAAGAGAGAAAAAAAGGAGCAGAAAAAGAGAAAGAAGAAAAGTCGGCCAACATCACCGACCAGAAGAGCAAGAAGAAGCCCGGCGTCCCGCCCGACTCTAGGAGGTTCCGAGTCCGCGGTGCAATGACCCCGCTCGTTCCTCCTTCCTGCTGCCTCCATCTGGCACAAAACGGCCCCCGAATGGTTGTTAAAAGACCCAGCTAGCCACAATTGTAGCTTGGTGAATGGTTGCCGCTGTGGGGAATGTTTTGTAGCAATGAGGTCGAGCACGGCCACCACTCCCAAAGAGAGCATGTGCATACCCCTCCATGGGGATGAAAAGAATATATATACCCTGCTACGGGGCATAGGAGGCAAAAAAAAAGAAATACACCCCGTTCCCAGGGGCACATGAAGAGAATCCGCCCCGACTGAGGGGCACACAAAGCAAAAGCTACACCCCGGCTTCGGGGCATTTAAAGAAGAATCCGCCCCGACCTGGGGACGTAAGAAGAAATAGAGCTGCACCCCGACTTAGGGGCATTTGAAGGGGAAATACACCCCGATATGGGGGCACCTGAAGCAGAAGACATACCCCGCCATGGGGACATAAGAAGAAAGGGATACACCCCGGCTTGGGGACGCTCAAAAAAAGGAGCCACACCCCGGACTGGGGGCATACAAAGAAAGAAATCCACCCCACCTTGAGGGCACAAGAAGCAAAAGATACACCCCTCGCCAGGGGCATACGAAGAGGATACACCCCGGCCTGGGGGCATAAGAAGCAGAAGAAACACACTCCACCAAGGGCATAATAAGCATGTGATTGGTTTTAATGCCTACTGAGTCTTTGGACTCACTTTCGTTGCCTAACCATTTCAGGAAATTGACCAGTGTGCGTCTTGACTCCGACGAACAGTAGGTCAGAGGATGATCCCAGGTTTAGTTTGGTTTCCGCCGCGCAGAATAAATAGATTTAATTTTCCTTTGAATAATGAATGTAAATATGACTTTTGGATAGAGATATGTAGTACTCCATATACGATGTAAATTATGAGTGTTTATCTTATGGAAATGGTATGGTTATGTTTCTTTTGGAATATGTGATGGTTTGGCCTTTATTGCCTAGCAAATATTCGGCGCACAACACTTCCGTACATCCGCTGTGACGTCCCCGAACACGATACGGGATCGCGGGAAGGGGGCGTCACAATATCAGACAGTTAATGGGTCATGACACTGACGCTCCGTCAAATCTCTGGCCAGTGTAATGCCCTGCTATTTTATATCATTTTATTTGGTTGTATAAAAAATTTTTGTGTATGCCTAAATGTTTAAACTACCTATTTTAATATATTTATTTTAGACATTGACAAAAAAAGGAGGTTTAAAAGTTAAAGAAAGTGAAGAAAGGAAAGAATATAATAAATAAAGTTTAAAACAAAAATTATAGAAGGTTAATGGGTTTATAAATTTTTTTAAAGGGTTTAAAACAAAAAAAACTAAAAGAAAGGATGTAAATATAAATAAAAAAGAAAGAAGGTTAAAAATGAAAAAATTTAAAAAATTTAAAAAAAAAAGAGGGGGGGGCGGCAAGGCACCGCCCACGCGCCCCCGCGCGCTCGCTCGCACGTGCGCTGGTGCGGGCAGGCGGGCGCCGTCCGCCCCTTTCAGCCGCAATTTACGGCAACGATTAATTTTTTTTATATATTAGTTCTAATCAAAATCTTAAGTTCTTCTTAAAGTCAAAATTCCAAATGCTTTATGTAAAAAAATGAAAAGAAAAAAAATACAGGATAGTCAAAATATGTTAGGTGAATGGGTAGGTGGGGTTTGAATGTCAAATGTGAATTAAATAATAGTAATATAATTGTTTAAATCTTAACCCTTGATTTATCTTAACCCTTGATTTAAATGGATGGTTAGGATTGATTAAGTCAAAAACCTAAATAGAGGAGTATAGGGGGCTTATTTGCTCCTCTTGGAAGTTGAGTTCATGGAGTGCAGTAGGGGGAGGGGTAAAGGTCATTAAGGAGTGTTTAAGTATTTTTAAGGTAAGGGATTAACACTTTATCTCCTAGATTAGCATGTATTAGCGTATTTAGAATGATTTATGGCATGTAATTAGCATCTATATAGGTAGTTAAGTCCATAGATCGTAGTTTCCTAATCTGTAATCTTATCTTGGTCGGATTAGTATTAAATCATTAAGTTAAAGCATGTGATTAATGGTATAATTAAGTGATTAATGTCTTAAAATTAGCAACGATGTATGATAAATTGAGAGAGTTTCCAGAATCCTGAAACCTGATGTTATGAACTTTCTGTAAAAATTCCTTTGTCTGATTTAATTTATTTTCATGTTTAAAGATATTTTAATGTTGTTCTAAAGGTGTTTAAATTATATTAAAATATCAAATGATGATATAAAATTACAATAAATTGTCAGAAGGTACCTTACTATGAGATCCATGTGTAGAAATTTTTTATAGTTTCTGGATCATGATATTTGTTTTAATGAATTTTCATACATGATAAAATATATAAATAATCGTATAGAAATTATGAAAATTAAAAACCATGTTCACAAAAGTCTTATAATTTTACAGTATGGTCCAGACATTGAGTGTGTTGTATTATGAAAATATCAATAATTATTGATATCGGCAAGTAATATTAGATAATATTTGATATTTTAATAGAAGTCTAAAATTATGTGAAAAATAGAAATAATACATGAAAAATCTTGAAACTTTACCAGAAGACTTAAATGTTTGTTAGAACTAATGTATGAAAATATCATCTCATTAGGATAACAGATCCATCACTGGTATAAGTATCAATATTTAAATAAATAATTAGAAAATTTGAAAAAATACTAATATTCTGTGAAAAATCTAAAAAAATCACAGAACTGATATTTTGATATCTGTAAGTTAAATTTCAGTATATTTTGACCATTGTAAGTATTCTGGATAATTGTATCCATTTAAAAGTTATTATTGTAAATTATTATAAATTTTAGAAATTGATATAAAAAAATTAAAAAATAGACATACTGAATGCAAAATGATAAATTTTTTTACATATGATACTTCTGTCTGACACAACATTCTGTAAATTTTTAAAAATTATCTGATCATTTTAGATATATTTCGTTGATTTATTATTCATGATATCCTTTTCTTACTTAGTATGAAAAATAGTAATATAGTGTTAAAAATAGTAATGCAGTGTGAAAAATAATGAAAAGTTTGAAGAATGATATTTCTATTATGAATGATGGTTTGAAAAATTATGGTGACTTGTAGAGTGTTGTGGATAAATTTAGTTAATATTCCATATATTGGATAATTTAAATAATTCTGTGAAAATTTTAATTCATGCATGTAAAATTATGAAAAAAATTTCTATGCATTGTTACAAACAAATGTAAGTTTCTGTAAAAGTTTAAGGGTCTTATAAATTTATTAGCTAAATTTAGTCAATTTATGATCCATGTTGGAATATAAGTAATTTCAGAAAAATTATAACTACTGTTTAAAAAATAATGAAAAAAAATTTTGTTCTGATCTTTCCTGTAAATGTATTAGATTCTGAAATTACAATGTATTCTGAGTTTGGATAACAGAATTATAAATTTTTGATGTATAAATGGATTATAAATAATTCTGTAAAAATATTAAATACTTTCTGAAAAATTATGAAAATTTACTTTTTTGATCCTTTCTGTAAGTATATTGATTTCCTGAAATTTTAAGGCATTCTGATACATATAAATATATTTAGTAAATTTTGATATATAGATATGTCATTATATTTGAATAACTTGAAAATTTTAGAAAAAGAAAAATGATTTTCAGTATTGGTATATTAATATTCGCAGCATGAATTTTGAGTGGCATGTGTCCATTTCATATAAGTCATATTTATATTTTTACCGTACCGTTAGTAATGCCAAGTGGACACTGCCACCATAGGGGGAGACTGGAACCAAACTGTAGAAATGCCCCTATAGGGAGGTTCACACTGTACTGGCCCCGAGGGTAACGGGGATTGAAATCTTGGAGGTGGACAAATACCACTGGTTAAGGTGGAGGGGACTTCTCCCGTTCTGCGCAGTAACCAAGACTCATCACTATTTACCTAGGTGATCGACTACCGACTGACTGTCCTTCTAGTTGTGGTTTGAGCACTGTGTCTGACTATTTATACCACTGTTACTGTTTATTGAACTGAAATTGAACAACTGTTATTACCGACTGAATTGACACTGAACTACTGTTACTGTTCACTGAGTCGTTATTAATACGACTATTAATGCTCACTGAATTGATACTGAAACTGTTATTACTGTTCATTAATTCATTACTGGAACTACTGTTACTACTCAATGAAATTATATTGAACTGTCATTACATTTTACTGTTATCACACTGTAAATGCTTACTGCTAATGAATCTCCAGTATATCGAATGGTGATTTGAAAAAGGGCAGATTACATCTGTCTGGATCCTTTCACTATGCGTGAGACTACTCCGCCTAGTACTGGAATCATTAGTTAATGGTTATAAATGATGAATCCTTATTTACTTTGTCATGGGTAGGAGAAATTTTAATGTACATGCTTTCTTTGTCAAATGATAATAGAATGACTTATGAAATAAATTACTGTAAATCACTTTGGATATGTTGATACATGTTTTGACTGGGGACTATGCTTAGTCTCTTACTGGGTCTATTTGTAGATTCACCCCGTTGAACAATTTCAGGAGAAGCAGTAGAAGGAAGCGAGGAGTGATCTCGCAGTGTTTGACCGCGGCTCGGATTTTACTACCAGTCTTTATCTTAGGTAGTTATGTTATGAGTTATATCTTATGTAAGAAAAAAAGTGTGTGAAATTTGGTTATGTAATAAAAGACGTGTGAAATTGTTATCGTTATTTCTATCTATGTGGGTGTAGTCATTTGACTGTAAGATGATGAATTGAGTATTTTCATTTCCGCTGCAATGATATCTCAGTGTTTATGTGTAATTCTCAATTGTAATTGTACCGCTTGGGTTGTTCCCACTGTGACGTTCCGATCGGGATCTAACGCGAGTCTTTACGACTGGACCGGGTTTGCGAGTCGGGGCGTTACAGAGAGTGGTATCAGAGCCCAAGATTGAGAATTTACATAAATGGTCATCAGCTTAATCCACATTCTAAAAATCTTAAATTAGTAGGGAGTTATGATGAAAACTTAACGAATATTGTATTGTCAGACTATGGCGGGAGGAGGTCATCGTGCAGCTCAGAATGACGATAATAAGGAGGAGCCGAGAGGACCCCCAGCTCGCCCCCACCACCTTTGGTGGACTATGAGATGTTCATGCAAGGCCTGGTTCAGGCTATGCAGACCCAGGCGCAGATGCAGGCAGCACTACAGGCGTAACTCCAGACTCAGGCAGCATCACCCCAGGAGCAGGCTTTAGGTGGGGTGACTATGATGGAGGGGTTTCGGCGGATGGCACCACCCTCTTTTAAGGGAGAGTGTCAGCCAATCATGGCTGAAAACTGGCTCCGCGAGATTGAAAAGATTTTCAGGTCATCCAGTGTGCGGATGAAGACAAGACAAGCTTGGCGGCGTACATGCTATAAGAGAGAGCGGACGTTTGATGGGCGTATGTTCTAAGGAATTAACCAGATAGATTGGAGCATGAAATTACGTGGGAAGAATTCACGGAGCTGTTTACGGCAAAGTACATACCAGAACATATACAAGACAAACTGGAGCAAGAGTTTCTGGCCCTAACTCAGGGGTCGAAGACCGTGCTCGAGTACAAAGCAAAGTTCGCGAAATTAGCAAAATATGCACCACACATTGCTACAGATGAAAAGAGGAAGGTCAAAAAGTTCGTGGCGGGACTTCGACCGTCGCTTCGGACCCGCCTAGTTGCACTGAATCTTACTACGACGGAGGCGGCTCTTGGCGCGGCATGTCGTCAAGAGAGCGACATGGAATTATATCAAGAAGAGAAGAGGACGTCAACAAAAAGACCATCATCACCATTTCACCGGAATGACAAGGGCAAGAAGGTGATGAGCAATGCATCACGACCGTTCGTGGCAAGGAAGACCACGCCACGAATTTGGGGCAGCAACAAATCGGAATGCAAGCAATGTGGCAAGCGTCATGACGGGGAAGTATGCTGGATCGCCACCGGCAGATGTCTCCGTTGTGGTGAGAAGGGCCACATGATTCGAGATTGTCCGAAGATGATGCAACATGTAGCAGCTCGGCCAGTAGTAGCAACAGCAGCTCCAGTGGCATCCAGACCAGCAATAGTAGCAGCCAGACCAGGAGCAGCGAGACCCGCGGGGAGACCCCGAGCGCCAGCTCGGGTATTTGCACTTGGGAGAGAGGATGCCGAGCAGGCGGAGGACCTTACAGAAGGTACTATTTCTATCAATGGTATTCATGCTAGAGTATTGTTTGACAGCGGTGCCACACATACTTTCATCTCTGAGAAGTTTGCTAGTCAATTGCATGAAGAATTTAGAATTGAATCAGTAGAATTAGACGTGCCCCTTTTGGTACACACACCTGCAGGAGTAGTGTCTACCAAGAGGCACATCCCCTCACTATCAGTTAATATAGAAGGAAGAACTCTGCCTGGTTATTTTTATTATTTACCTATGCAAGACTTTGATGCTATCCTAGGACTAGATTGGTTATAAGAGCATTACGCTTTGATAGATTGCCGAAGGAAGAGAGTAATTTTTCGCATCCCTAGAGAGAAAGAGTTTTCTCATCCCTTACTGAAGCATATGGCTGGGAATAAGTTAGTAGTTTCAGCAATGAAGACTGTGCGAATGTTGAGGAAGGGCTACGATGCATTCTTGGTAAGCGTAGTCACGAAGTCGGATGTTGATCAATCACCGACTATAGCGGAGATCAAGGTTGTTCGGGAATTCCTTGACGTGTTTCCAGATGATTTGCCCGGGTTACTACCTACAAGGGAGTTAGAGTTTGCCATTGACTTGTTACATGGCACAGCACCTGTCTCTAAGGCACCCTACAAAATAGCCCCATCAGAATTGTCAGAGTTAAAAAAAGTAACTTCAAGACTTGTTAGACAAGGGGTTTATCCGTCCAAGTGTGTCATCACGGGGAGCTCCAGTTCAATTTGTGAAGAAGAAGGATGGTTCTCTTAGGTTATGCGTTGACTATCACAAACTTAATGAGGTGACCATTAAAAATAAATATCCTTTACCCCGCATTGATGACCTGTTTGACCAGTTGCAAGGAGCCACAGTGTTCTTAAAGATTGATCTGTGTTCGGGATACCATCAATTGAGGATAAAGAAAGATGACACATCCAAGACAGCATTCCGAACGATATATGGTCATTATGAATTCTTGGTGCTACCTTTTGGTCTGACAAATGCCCCTGCTGTTTTTATGGACTTGATGAATCGGATGTTTAAACCGTATCTTGACACCTTTGTGGTTGTCTTTATTGATGATGTGCTAATATATTCTCCTGATGAAGCTTCACACCGGGAACACTTGAGAATCGTCCTCGAGACGCTAAGAGCGCATGAGCTGTATGCTAAGTTCAGCAAATGTGACTTTTGGCTGACGGAGGTTCATTTCCTCGGGCATGTAATCTCAGGCAATGGTGTTGCCATTGACCCCGCAAAGTCCAGGCAGTTCTGGAATGGGAGACTCCTAAATCTCCCAAAGAGATTCGGAGTTTCTTAGGGTTAGCTGGTTACTATCGTCGCTTTATTGAGGGATTTGCATCTCTAGCGGCGCCACTAACCAAGTTGACCCGAAAGGGAGTCAAATATATATGGTCTGAGAGCTGTGAGAAGAGTTTCCAAGAGCTGAAGGCTAGGCTGACATCGGCACCAATTCTTATTTTGCCTAACAATGAGGATGACTTTGCTATCTATTCTGATACATCGAAGGTTGGGCTAGGCAGTGTATTGATGCAAAATGGAAGGGTGGTCGCTTATGCTTCTCGCCAACTAAAGGAGCATGAGCGAAATTACCCGACTCATGATTTGGAATTGACTGCAGTGGTTCATGCATTGAAGATCTGGCGTCATTATCTTTACGGCGTCAAGTTCGAAGTGTTCACTGACCACAAGAGTCTGAAGTACTATTCTCTCAGAAGGAGTTGAATCTAAGACAAAGAAGATGTGTCAAATTCTTGAAAGATTATGACTTCGAATTGCGATACCATCCAGGAAAGGCAAATGTAGTAGCCGATGCTCTCAGCAGGAAAAGAGTTATGATGCAGCAAGATTGGAAGATGATCGAAGATGCAGCGCAACTTATGGTTGTGATCGAGCCTCAACTGTGTCAAGCATTTGTGTCTCAACTGACCATTAGGTCAACAGTGCTTGACAAGATAATAGAGGTGCAAAAAGATGATCCCCAGCTGCAAGGATTGATCGGGAAGACCGACTTTGCTCGTGATGAAGATGGAGTGATTCGGTTTCAGCACCGTATCTGTGTACCTGATATAGCCGATTTGAGAAGGCAGATTCTGGAGGAAGCACACCGATCAATGTTCTCTATTCATCCAGGAGGTGGTAAAATGTACCAAGACTTGAAACGGTCTTTCTGGTGGCAGGGAATGAAGAAGGATGTAGCTGACTTTGTGGCTAGATGCTTGGTTTGTCAGCAGGTAAAAGCAGAGCACCAAAGGCCATCAGGGCTAATGCAGAAAATGGAAATTCCTCAGTGGAAATGGGAAGCAATCACTATGGACTTTGTGACCGGGTTACCCAGATCGGTAAAAGGCAATGACTCTATATGGGTGATCGTGGACCGATTTTCAAAGTCTACACATTTCCTTCCTATGAAGGTAAAGCAATCGGTGGAAAGCTTGACAAGACTATATGTTGATAACATTGTCAGACTTCACGGGATTCCAAAGTCTATCATCTCCGACAGGGATCCCCGGTTCACATCCAGACTGTGGCAAGGGTTGCATGAAGCTTTTGGTTCGCGGCTCAAGCTCAGTTCAGCTTTTCACCCGCAAACTGACGGTCAGTCCGAAAGGACGATTCAGACACTGGAGGACATGCTTCGGGCTTGTGTTCTTGATTGGAAGGGCGATTGGGAGCGACATCTACCTCTCGTGGAATTTTCTTATAATAATAGCTTCCACGCGAGTATAGGCATGGCTCCATTCGAGGCACTATATGGTAGACCTTGTAGGTCTCCGTTGTACTGGGAGGAAACAGGAGACATGCAGTATGTGGGGCCCGAAGTTGTTCAAGAAACTATCGAAAAAATCAGGCTGATCCGACAGAGATTGATGACATCACAAGACCGACAGAAGAGCTATGCTGATAACCGAACGAAGGAACTGTCATTCGAAGTTGGTGATCACGTTTTTCTCAAGGTGTCTCCGTCAAAGGGAATCGTTTGGTTCGACAAGTGTGGAAAATTAAATCCACGATTCGCCGGACCATTCGAAATTCTGGAGAGATTAGGAAATGTGGCATATCGGTTGGCTTTACCTCCGTCTCTGGAGGGAGTACATCCGGTGTTCCACGTATCTATGTTGAGGAGGTACGTGCATGATCCGGCGCACGTGATCAGTACTGAGCAGATGCAGTTCCAGCAGAACCTATCCTACGAGGAGCAACCTGTTCGAATTCTTGACCGCAAGGAGCAAGTGCTGAGAACTAAAGTCATCCCACTGGTGAAGGTACTATGGAGGAACTTCTCGCATGAGGAGGCCACGTGGGAACGAGAGGAAGCAATGAAGAAGAAGTATCATCATCTATTCAGTATGTGACCTAACCCCAAACTTCGAGGATGAAGTTTTCTTTAAGGGGGAGAGGATGTAATGCCCTGCTATTTTATAGCATTTTATTTGGTTGTATAAAAAATTTTATGTATGCCTAAATGTTTAAACTACCTATTTTGTTATATTTATTTTAGACATAGACGAAAAAAAGGAAGTTTAAAAGTTAAAGAAAGTGAAGAAAGGAAAGAATAGAATAAATAAAGTTTAAAACAAAAATTATAGGAGGTTAATGGGTTTATAAACTTTTTAAAGGGTTTAAAACAAAAAAAACAAAAGAAAGGATGTAAATATAAATAAAAAAGAAAAAAGGTTAAAAATGAAAAAATATAAAAAATTAAAAAAAAGAGGGGGGCGGCAGGGCGCCGCCCACGCGCGCTCGCGCTCGGGAGCGGGAGGGCGGGCGCCGCCCGCCCCTTTCGGCCGCAATTTGCGGCAACGATTTAAATTTTTTTTTTTGATTAGTTCTAATCAAAATCTTAAGTTCTTCTTAAAGTTAAAAGTCCACATGCTTTATTCAAAAAAAAAAAATACAGGATAGTCAAAAGATATTAGGTGAATGGGTAGGTGGGGTTTGAATGTCAAATGTGAATTAAATAATAGTAATATAATTGTTTAAATCTTAACCCTTGATTTAAGTGGATGGTTAGGATTGATTAAGCCAAAAACCCCTATAAATAGAGGGGTATAGGGGGCTCATTTGCTCCTCTTGGAAATTGAGTTCGTGGAGTGTAGCAGGGGGAGGTGTGAAGGTAATTAAAGAGTGTTTAAGTATTTCCAAGGTAATGGATTAACACTTTATCCCCTAGATTAGCATGTATTAACGTATTTAGAATGATTTATGGTGTGTAATTAGCATCTATATAGGTAGTTAAGTCCATAGATAGTAGTTTTCTAATCTTTAATCTTATCTTGGTCAGATTAGTATTAAATCATTAAGTTAAAGTATGTGATTAATGATATAATTAAGTGATTAATGTCTTAAAATTAGCAACGGTGTATGATAAATTGAGAGAGTTTCCAGAATCATGAAACTTGATGTTATGAACTTTCTGTAAAAATTTCTTTGTCTGATTTAATTTATTTTCACGTTTAAAGATATTTTATTGTTATCCTAAAGGTGCTTAAATTATATTAAAATGTCAAAGGATGATATAAAATTACAATAAATTGTCAGAATGTACCTTACTGTGAGATCCATGTGCAGAAAAATTTTCATAGTTTCTGGATCATGATATTTATTTAATGAATTTTCATACATGATAAAATATATAAATAATCGTATAGAAATTATGAAAATTAGAAACCATGTTCACACAAGTTTTATAATTTTATAGTATAGTCCATACATTGAGTGTGTTGTATTCTGAAAATATCAATAATTATTGATATCTACAAGTAATATTAGATAATTTTTGATATTTTAATAGAAGTCTAAAATTATGTGAAAAAATAGAAATAATACATGAAAAATGTTGAAACTTTACCAGAAGACTTAAATATTTGTTAGAACTAATGTATGAAAATATCATCTCATTAGGATAACAGAACCATCACTGGTATAATTATCAATATTTAAATAAATAGTTAAAAAATTTGAATAAATACTAATATTCTGTGAAAAATCTAAAAAATCACAGAACTGATGTTTTGATATCTGTAATTTAATTTTCAGTATATTTTGGCCATTGTAAGTATTCTGGATAATTGTCTCCATTTAAAAGTTATTATTGTAATTTATTGTAAATTTGTAAATTGATAAAGAAATTAGAAAATAGACATACTGAATGAAAAATGATGAAAATTTTTATATATGATACTTCTGTCTGACACAATATTTGTAAATTTTTAAAAATTATCTGATCATTTTAGATATATTTGGTTGATTTATTATTCATGATATCTTTTTCTTACTTAGTATGAAAAATAGTAATATAGTGTTAAAAATAGTAATGCATTGTGAAAAATAATGAAAAGTTTTAAGAATGATATTTCTGTTATGAATGATGGTTTGAAAAATTATGGTGACTTGTAGAGTGTTGTTGATATATTTAGTTAATATTCCATGTATTGGATAATTTAAATAATTCTGTGAAAATTTTAATTCATGCATGCAAAATTATGAAAAAAAATTCTATACATTGTTACAAACAAATGTAAGTTTCTGTAAAATTTTAAGGGTCTTATAATTTTATTAGCTAAATTTAGTCAATTTATGATGCATGTTGGAATATAAGTAATTTCAGAAAAATTATAACTATTGTCTGAAAAATAATGAAAAAAAAATTCTGTTCTGATCTTTTCTGTAAATGTATTAGATTCCTGAAATTACAATGTATTCTGAGTTTGGATAACAGAATTATAAATTTTTGATGTATAAATGGATTATAAATAATTCTGTAAAAATATTAAATACTTTCTGAAAAATTATGACAAATTATTGTTTTGATCCTTTCTGTAAATATATTGATTTCCTGAAATTTCAAGATATTTTGATAGATGTAAACAGATTTAGTAAATTTTGATATATAGATATGTCATTATATTTGAATAACTTGAAAATTTTAGAAAAAGAAAAATGATTTTCAGTATTGGTATATTAATATTCACAGCATAAATTTTGAGTGGCATGTGTCCATTTCATATAAGTCATATTTATATTTTTACCGTACCGTTAGTAATGCCAAGTGGACACTGCCACCATAGGGGGAGACTGGAACCAAACTGTAGAAATGCCCCTATAGGGAGGTTCACGCTGTACTGGCCCCGAGGATAACGGGGATTGAAATCCTGGAGGTGGACAAGTACCACTGGTTAAGGTGGAGAGGACTTCTCCCGGTTCTGCGCAGTAACCAAGACTCATCACTATTTACCTAGGTGATCGAGTACCGACTGACTGTCCTTCTAGTGGTGGTTTGGGCACTGTGTCTGACTATTTATACCACTGTTACTGTTTATTGAACTGAAATTGAACAACTGCTATTGTCGACTGAATTGACACTGAACTACTGTTACTGTTCACTGAGTCGTTATTAATACGACTATTAATGCTCACTGAATTGATACTGAAACTGTTATTACTGTTCATTAATTCATTACTGGAACTACTGTTACTACTCAATGAAATTATATTGAACTGTCATTATATTTTACTGTTATCACACTGTAAATGCTTACTGCTAATGAATCTCCAGTATATCGAATGGTGATTTGGAAAAAGGCAGATTACGTCTGTCTGGATCCTTTCACTATGCGTGAGACTACTCCGCCTAGTACTGGAATCATTAGTTAATGGTTACAAATGATGAATCCTTATTTACTTTGTCATGGGTAGGATAAATTTTAATGTACATGCTTTCTTTGTCAAATGATAATAGAATGACTTATGAAATTACCGTAAATCACTTTGGATATGTTGATACATGTTTTGACTGGGGACTATGCTTGGTCTCTTACTGGGTCTATTCGTAGATTCACCCCGTTGAACAATTTCAGGAGAAGCAGTAGAAGGAAGCGAGGCGTGATCTCGCAGTGTTTAACCGCGGCTCGGATTTTACTACCGGTCTTTATCTTAGGTAGTTATGTTATGAGTTATGTCTTATGTAAGAAAAAAAAGTGTGTGAAATTTGGTTATGTAATAAAAGACGTGTGAAATTGTTATCGTTATTTCTATCTATGTAGATGTAGTCATTTGACTGTAAGCTGATGAATTGAGTATTTTCATTTCCGCTGTAATGATATCTTAGTGTTTATGTGTAATTCTCAATTGTAATTGTACCACTTGGGTTGTTCCCACTGTGACGTTCCGATCGAGATCCGACGCGAGTCTTTACGACTGGACCGGGTTTGCGAGTCGGGGCGTCACAGCCAGGGTCGTGTGAGTTCCTTTTGAACGGACGTCATACACTTTAAGGAGGTCATGGTCGAATGGCACGATCATGGGAGTTTGGCAGTTACCATACCCTCGATCGATCCAGACCCATAGAAGGAGTGAGGGATTATAGCGATGCGGTAACTGTAGACTTATAGGTACCAGATAGGGTGGTTTGAATCCGGCGTCCTCTAGGATCACGCAGATTTGCTTGACCCAACGTGATCAAAGGTTTGGAATAAATTAAACTATTATTCGGCTCTAGTAGAAGCGAATAATAAGTTTAATTTACTTCTAATTGGGAATTAGAAGTTAATAGGCCGTAAACTAGAGTGACTATGGGCCTAGAGGATCACACACAATGGATTCTCGGGTGACGGAGTATTATTGTACAAATGTATATGTTAAAAGCCTTAAATTTTTTTTGGAAAGGAATATAAGAAGGGCTTAATGTATATGTACAATAATAAGAAGGATACATATACAATATTGATTATTATGGGTCCTTTTGAAAAGCACCCAACTATTATATATATGCAACCTACGTAGGAAGCCTTCTTCTTCTCTTCCTTTAACCAAGCATTATAAGGAAAGAATAAAAGCTTCTCTCCTCCCCTCTCCTCCCTCTTGCTCTCTCTCTCTCCCTTGTTTCTCTCTCTCTCTCTCCCTCTCAAGGGAGAAAGGCTTAAAAGAGAAGAACGGGGTTTTGAGCATCCATGGTTTGTGCGGGGGGGAAAGAACGAGAGGATACCGTCACTGTGCGAGGATCCGTGTAGATCAGCTCTAGAGACCGTACATCTGTGCGGCTCGACATTCATGAAAATCTGCATCAGGCACTGCGGACATCGTCATTCCACGCAAGGTAAAATCTACAACTCGCAGTTAGGGGTTGGGAGTAATTGTTGCATCGATTAGAGCACGGTTCTAGGATTCCACAAAGCCCAGGTTCGGATTACAAAATTTTATTATCCGCTGCGTTGTCCGAACTAGGCTGATCGAATCCTTACAATTATGACTAGTGGGAAAGCCACTCGATGTAAGACTCTCAAAAGAAACTACCAAAGTATTGACAGGCTACACCTAGGCCCGTCGCGAGTAACTCAGAACACGGGACGTCACGGTACCACCAAACTCAGGATGACTAGCTAGACTCGCTAATCCAACGGCCATAGAGTCACGCGACTCATCCCATGGCCCTTGTACCATCTGGCACCACGCCATTAAAACCATCATAGTCCAAGAGTCAAAAATCACAGTCAAAAGAATCCTTAAGGCAGCTCATAATCGCCGAGTCCATTCCCTTTCCAAGGGAGACCAAGAAGTCCCCAGCCTCAGGCTGGGTCACGGGATTCACGGTCAATGGCCATACTCATGGCCCACATGGAAACTACTTTCTGAAGAAGCTAACATTGTGCGGGGACACCTCTCCGCACCTACACAGGTACACAGTGACTCGATCTAGCACAACAAGGAAACCCAGAATACACGGGGTCACCCGGACCCTCAAAATCACACGGGCACGCTAATCTAGGTAACATGATTCCTTCGGACACCTAAAAACATAGTCACGGTCCCCACAAGGTGTCCAGGACATCCACGGGGCCAAAGGTCGACCAATGGGTCTCAACCGGGTCGACTCGAGGCCAAAACGGGCGAAGAGAATGTGTTTACGTCGACCAGCCCACTAGGTCGGTCGACCAACACAGGGGGTCGGTCGACAAGGGGGTCGGTCGACCAACACAGGGGGTCCGTCGATCGGTCCATTAGGTTGGCCGACCGGACCACTGCTAGCCCATCTACTAGGCATGGGTCGGTCGACCGAATCACCAGGTCAGTCGACCGAACCATGCTAGCCTGCCCTGTTAGTGGTGAACGTGCCATCAGTCGACCAAATTGCCCATTCGATCAACCGATTCCGGCGACGCACATGCGGGAGCTCCACCGTGGGAGCTTAAACTACGCCCCACTCACTCCAAATGAGGGGGAAAACATGGGGAAACTCTTCCCCAACCTCCAAATTATCGGGAGGTCCCATTCAAACCACGAAAATCCCGCCGAATCGGTGAATTCGTCGCTCACCCCAAAAACATGCATTTTTCACCCCGGCGTGAAAGAAACCCACTATCGGCCTCACCTCGGCCTATAAACCACGAGAAAAGGGAATGCACAGGCTAGGAATTCGTCCCCCTACCTCCGCCGATGATTTCCCATGCCGAGGATACTGATTCCATGTGAAAATGGCACTCGAACTGGCGCTGACGTCTCGAATCCGTGAATGGGTTTCACTGCGCCACCGCGTCATTCCTTTCTCCATCCTCGTCGCTCACCACCCCCGTGTCGCCTCCGCCTCGCCCGCCTCCAACTCCGTCGGCCGCCCAAAAAAGAGTGGGAGAGAAAGAGAGAAACGAGAGGAGAGAGGGAGAGAGTGTGAGAATGAGGGTGAGAGGGTGTAATATCATATATTTTTCAGATCGTTATTGGAGAGCTTTCGGAACGCTTTTGTGGGTCCCGACACGTGTTTTACGATCCACTAGGGTTTTTCCTTGTATAACTTGCGGAACCCTGTGGAGAGTGAACCGTTGAGTTTTGCGACTCCGGGACGCTATAGGGGTGTTGTGCTCATTCCGAAGATCGCGGAGACTATTTTTCTATTTTTTTCTGAGTTTATGAAATTTCGTGAAAAAAAATCAGATTTTAAGAAAATTGTTAATTTCCTATTTTTTGTTTCTTCTTGGCCCTTTCTCTCTCCTCTCTCCTCCTTACTATCTCTCACTTTCTCTCCTTCCGTTCTCTCCCCTCTCTTCTCCTCTCCCCCGGACGCACGACCGGTGCGGAGCTGGGTGAGGTGGCGACGGCGTGGAGCTGACCTGAGGCGTGATGTCACGAGTATCAGAGCGTGACGTTGGCGCGATCCCGTTCGTGGATTCAAATCCGGTGTGGGTTGTTCCTGTGATGGTTTTTGACGTGGATTGGTCGTCTCGGCGCGTGAGATCTTCGGTAGAGGTAGGGGGACAGATGCCCTACTATTTTCCTACATCCTCTCGCGATTTGGAGCCGTACGGTGTGAGTTTGAGGACTTTTGCCATGTTTGGGCGAAATGCATATTCGGGAGGTGTGAGCCGCGTTCGCCATTCCAGGTGACGATTTGTAGTTTAAATGGATTCATATAAACCCCTGACATGTTGGGAATCATTTCCCACCAGTTTTACTGCGTTTGGTTGCAAATCAGGGCCGGTATGAGCCCGACTGTCCATGTGAGTCATTTTGGGTCGATTCATGGGAATCGCATGTTTCTTACGTTTTTGTGCATGGTTTGATCCCTTCCGGCTTGTGGAAGATGGATATTGACGTTAGGGTTGTTTCCTCGTCGTTCAGACGCGATTGGGGCGTGGAAAGACGTGGTTTTGGGTGGTCCTATGGTTTTCTCGCCGAAACCGTTTAGCGGCCTTACCAGTGACCGCTATTACTGCTTGGCGGCCCTTTGGAGACCGCTAGGCCGAGTTCCATTGTTGGTTTGGTTTAGTGGTCTCGTGACCGACCGCAAAGCTGGTTTAGGGGCCCTTGGGCGACCGCTATTCGACATTTTGTGTCGATTAATCATTTTAAGTCGGTTCGGGCTAGCGGTCTAGCTCCGACCGCAAGGTGGCTTTGGCGGCCCTAGGGTGACCACTATTCCCTGGAAACGGTCCAATGGAGAGCGTTATTTGGTTTTACTGTTCTAAGTCGGTTCCTAATGACGGCCTTGCGACTAACGGCCGTATGAAGTAACAGTCAGGCAAAGGACCGCCAAAGGGATGGCTTATCATGTTTCGAGGTTGTTTGGATTTGGCGGTCTGGCCATGACCGCTAAAGCCTAGAAACGGCCTTGAGCAGACCGTTTTATGTCTATTTTACCCTGCGAATATCGACCCTGATAAGACCGCCAATGAGCATTAGCGGCCAAGGGTAACACTGCCATTTGTTTGGGAGTTTCTTTCGTGTTGGTTTGGTTTCGGTTAATGTGACTTCGACCCCTTGGTTAGCCCATTGTTCCGTGGATGTCTAGGAAGTCCTATGAGGGCTGTGACCGTGTTATAGGGTGTTCGGGAGTGCCACTATACCGAGCAGTGTTTTGTGTTATTTCGAGGGTCATTATGATTTCTGATCAATCCGGTTGTGACCCAGTGGTTGACACGTGACCTTGTGAGTGCCTCATCTATCTGTGAGGATCGAGACATGGTTTTAGACACTTGAAGGTATTATCGTGCCTCGATTGATGTGTCCATGTGGTTTGAGGGTTTTGGTGATCCCTCATGTTCCGTGTTTCGTGTTATACGGAATTGTGAGTCCGTTGTGCGGCTTGGAGGCCGAGGACTCATGGTTAATGTGTGGATGCGGCTATTCTATGCTGTCTTCCATAATGTGTTTCCCGTGATTTTTGGCTTAGGGACTAGGCTAATTAACAGTGTGTTGCTGTGATGTGTGACGATCTTGACTTGAGTCTCGTAACTCAAGGATCGTTGTTAGCAGGTCTAGTTGATTGTCCTGAGTCTGACGGTAGTCTGGTGTGCTGACATGTGCTCCATAGTACGTGCGATAGGTGCGTGTTTTCCCTGTCTATACTTCGGTGTTCATTGTTTTGAGTCTCTGTGTCTAGTGAGCCTCCACTAGTCGTAGCTGTAGACACGCCATTCCTGACGTCTCCTGAGAAAGTCTCATATTACTATACGACGCCCCGCGACGGCTTACGCATTTTGAATCGCTTGAGTGCTTCCTTTTCTTGAGTCTTCTTCCGCCCTTCTCAGCATCTGGAATCGTCTCGTCACGGCATTCGGACGGCATCAACACCAGTCGGACGCATCAGAGGTTCCGAAACCAGGAAGGGTGTCTGCCGGGCGGCCGCCAACGCCTGAACTGAGGACCCGGGTGGATCTTTATGGGGGCGTCCAGGCCCCTGGACGCCCCCATTCTTTTAATTTATTTTTCAAAGCCCAAAACCAAATAAAAATAATATATTAATGGAGGCGTCCAGGCCCCTGGACGCCTCCATAAAAACAAATATAAAAAATATAAAATGCCAGTTGGCATAAAAGACAAAACACAAATAATAATAATATATTTTCTTGGAGGCGTCCAGGCCCCTGGACGCCTCCATCAACTCACTCACGGGGCGCCGCCCACCGAACGACAGTTTGTCGTGTGTGAAAGAATCCAAAATGTGGAGACGTCCAGTCGTCTGGACGCGCCCATTTCTAAATCACGGGTCGCCGCTCCAAAACCACGCGTTGTGTTAAACCGCGTGCGACTTTCGGTGGAGTTCGGTGGACCTTATTGAGGCGTCCGGGACTCTGGACGCCTCCATGAAAATATTCAGAAAAAATGAATAAAAATAGAATAAAATATCTTTTTTACCCTGATGGAGGTGTCCAGGGTCCTGGACGCCTCCACCCTCCGGAGCCCTATAAATAGAGGCCCACCCCCTCAGTTCTGGAGGAGCTTCTAAGAGGTCCGATAGGCTGCCGGAGCCCATAGGCTACCGGAGTCATTTCTAACCCGTGGGGTCTTTTGTAGGTGGAGGTTCTGCCGACTTCTCGGGTGCCCACGCTCGCGAGAGGAAGGTCGTCTTCATCCACCGCGCTTCCACGTCGTCCCTACGCTGCTGGAGCTCTGCCGGATTTCACAATCGGCACATCCAATAAGCCAATCCTTTCCTTTTCTTCGTAGTTCTTTTACATTCATCATCTCGCATCCTCTATCCCCTTTCATAAGGGCGCCCCTTCTTATATACTTCTTGCATCCATCATCTCATTTTCCTCCTACTCGAGTCCGAGAGGGGTTTAAAAGACAACACCAACCAGGTGTGTGTCTTGCCATCATTTCATTATTTTTGTCGCAAGGATTTGAATACTACACCTTCATCTTTCTAATCCACTCGTTACTTGTTTGTCGTTGTTTTGCAAGGGTACCCAAGGAAAGCCCTCTCCGTCGGCCGGCCGAAGAGGGAGGAAGAAGCAACCCACCATCTCCCGCTCTTGAGGTAGGCGCGATCACTTTCTTTATTTTGGGGTCTTTTGGCCCCTGGCGATCACATTATGTTCTCGAGGCCGTGGCGAGTCACTTCCCCAATGGCCGTTTAAATTCCCGTTCTTATAATCTCTTTATATTCTGTTATATTCTTATCTGCTCATATTCTCGAGGCCGCGGTGAGTCACTTCCCCAATGGCCGTTTAAATTTCCGTTCTTATATTCTCTTTATATTCTGTTATATTCTTATCTGCTCATATTCTCGAGGCCGCGGCGAGTCACTTCCCCAATGGCCGTTTAAATTCCCGTTCTTATATTCTCTTTATATTTTGTTATATTCTTATCTATTCATATTCTCGAGGCCGCGGCGAGTCACTTCCCCAATGGCCGTTTAAATTCCCGTTCTTTATATTCTCCTTACATTCTGTTATATTCTTATCTGCTCATATTCTCGAGGCCGCGGCGAGTCACTTCCCCAATGGCCGTTTCAATTATTGCTATTTGATTTCTGCACCATTCCCGTCCCCCCGAGGCCGCGGCGAGTCACTTCCCGCTATGGCCGTTTAACCCCCATATCTTGCTATATTATAGTTGTCCCGCTCGCCCCGCCGGAGCAATCTCCCGTGGTGGCCCCTTCTCTTTTCTCTTATTTCTGTGTTGCAGCAAACAAAGAGGAGCCCGCGCGCTCCGCGTCTTCTCCGCTCCTCGAACCGCATGACGTCGCTCACAGATTGACGATCACGGTGGGACATCTACTGCTTCCTTTTGGCTACCCTTTCAAGTTCGGCACCGTCCGTGCCTCTCCACCTTGGCGCCCTCGCGCGCCCCCGTTGTGCTCACGGCAGCACTGTCAATTTGATTGGTTGGGTGTTTATTATATGTTTGTTATTTCTGTTGTTTTCTTACTCTATATCTTTGTCGGCATTCCATTGCATACATCCATTCCTCTTTTATATCCTTTTTCATTTTTTCTAAGGATCACCCTTTCCCGGTGAAGGAAGGACTCTCCGTTTGAGAATTCCTCTCAACGGACTAGAATCTCCTCCACTGGGACCTCCGTAAGTCCCCGACATCGAAGAATCTCCTCTTCGTTCACTGGGCTGGTTGTACCACTGAAGTTCCCCGGAGTTAGTCATCCCATTCGTGGTGAGACGAGAGACCCTAGCTGACATGGCGGTGAAACAAAAATAAACTAGGGTCCCTATTTTTTGTGAACTTCGGATCTCGTTAAAAATAAAAAAATCATCAAAATCAAAACACAAAAAAGGCGTAAAGGCATCCACTTGTTTGATAATCTCTGCTACCTGCTTGCTAGTGTATGTTTTTGCGTTCTGGGAAAACTGTGTGCATGGCTCACGAGTCTTTTGAGGAGAACCACCCTAGTCGTGGTTTGTCAGCCGACCCGCGAGTCTATGCTATGGACTCGGGTCCTTCTCATGAGCCCTCACATGAGGTGCAGGTTATTACCGGGGACACGTCCCCACCACATGATATCTCTTCCTTACTGGGCGTCCTCGCCAACACGGAGCTTACCTCTGAACAGCTCCGGGACTTCCAGGCCATTCTGAAGGGGAAATCTGTTTCCCCCACGCCCCAGGAATCAACTCCGGCCATCGCACCTCTCCAAGAGTCCGTACAGGCCATTCCATCTCCTTCATTGGCGCAAGCCATCCAGTCTCCCTCGCTTCAAGGACAAGCGAGCCAACAACCACCCTCATTCCAGTTCCCGTCACAATCTCAAACTCCCGTTGTTCCCCACATACCGCTTCAGCCGGGGCCAACTGTCAGCGGTCCGACAGCTCCATCTCATTCGGGGTTCCCCCCTCAAGTCTCCGGGAGACAGTTTCTCCCCCAGTCGCAAGTGCCACCTTCACCTCCAGAGGAGCTCGCCCAATCGCTCCTCAATAGGTTCAATCGCATGGACGAACAGTTTCAAAATCTGAGAAGAATGGTGGACGTGAAAGCCACCCCGGAGGTTGCTTTGCCAATCCTTCCCGTCATTCATCTTCCTCCCTCCGAAATGCCCACGTACCGCAGATACAATGGTACCGGCAACCCCTTCATTCACCTCAAGGATTTCATGTATGAATCCTCCTATTGGCAAAACGATCAGAGGTCCCTGGCATACCTCTTTCGGAGATCATTGGATGGTCCCGCGCTTGAGTGGTTCTATTCCTTGGAGCCCCGCGAGGCCGATAATTTTAAAATAGTCCAGAGAAGGTTCTTGCAGAAATATAGGGATAGGGTCGGTCCCTCACTCTCCATTACCAACCTAGTGGCCGAAAAGATGAAGCCCGACGAAGATTTTGTCCGCTATGCTGATAGATGGAGGTCTCTGGCGAAAAGAATAAGGGATACCCTCTCCGATCCCGAACAAGTGAAGATGATTGTGTCTAATGCAACCCCACAGTTCAGACACGTCCTGGTCATGAATAAACTTACTACAATGGAGGAACTCTATGAAAGGGCCCGGTACATCAAAACCCAGTTAAAAGACTCCCCCATTATGAACATGTTTGAGTCACCGAAGCCCAAAGTGGTCAGAAAGACAGGCGCTGGTGTCCCGGGCGGAGCCACAGAAGGGGTCGTGACAAATGAGCAAGTGGGTGCGGTCAACAATGCCAACTATGCAGTCAACCCAAGGCCTCCATAAATGCCCCGACTTCCCCTCCAACCAGGTCCTTTCCCTCTTCGTCCTCCACCCCAAAATAATCCACCCCAGGATAATATGCCTCCATTACGTCAACCCCAGCAACAACAACCACAACCTCAGCAACAACAACCACCGCTTCAGTACAACCAAGTTCCACCCCCGGGGAACTATGGTCCCCAACAGCAACAAAGGAGGCCGGTCGGTCCTAAGAGAGCCTACTATCCACCATTGCCAGAAACCTTAGCAGACATTTTTAATGCCCTCATGGCATCAAACCAACTCGCCCTACCCAGAGAAAGGCCCGTGTGGCCCCCGAATGTTGATACCTCCAAATACTGCGTCTACCACAGGCAGCCAGGACACACAGTAGATTACTGCTTCCATTTCAAAGATTACATCCACGATATGAATGATGAACATCAAATAGATTGGGATGAAATGAGACGATACGTCGCCGCTCTCAAGGCTAGGAGACATCCTCATAGACCACCGCAGCAGTTACAACAGCAGCAGCAGCAGCAGCAACCACAACAACAACAACAGCCTCAGCAGGCCCCACAACAACAGCCCAACATGGGCATAATCCAGAATCCATTACCGGAGCACCAACAGCCCAATCATCAGGTTAACCCCATCTCCTCCTTCCCGGAAGTCGGGAGAGAGCAGGTGTGGCACCAGGAAAGTACCTCCATTCTTTCTACCGCCAATCCTATCATCACGCAACACCCTTGCCTTGCCCGGGTAGTACCTCTCTCTCATCAACCCGCGTCAGTATCACCTTCACCATTTCCACTACCATTACGCCCTCTCATCCGTACCCCGATCCCCTATCAACCGACACTCTCCACTACGCCTTCACACCCTCTCATCTTCTCCCACTCCCCCACTTTACCATCCACCTCTACCACATTTACCCCTACGCCTTCTAAACCCCTTATCATCCGTCAACCATACATAACCCCGTCTTTCTCTACCATATCACCACTAATGCCTTCAAAACCACTCATTACCCATCACCCACCTCAAAATCATTGCCCGCTTCAAGCCCTACCCACTTCTACGTCATCTCCACCTTCCAGACCCCTTATCCTTCATAATCCGCGCGATATCCCCTCTACCTCCACCATGCCTCCACCTAACAAACCCCTCATCAGAATCCCTACTCCCGTCATCACCCCTACTTCATCAACCATTCCTCCACCACTACCCCTCAAATCCCTGTTAAAACCCACTGCTACCCCCACAGAGGTACAAAAGCCGCAGGCAATGGTGCTCCGGAGTGGAAGGATTTTCCACAGGGTTTTCCCCCACAACAGTCAAAATCCTGAGCAATCTCAGCCAGAGAAGGATGATGGAGAACAACCAGAAAGAGCTATCCCTGGAACACAGTATGATCTATTGAAACACTTGGACAAGACGCCTGCTCGGATCTCCATCCTGGAGCTACTTCAAAGATCCACATCCCACCAGGTAGCCTTAATGGAGTATCTTCAAAGGGTCATGGTGAATGAGGACCTCCCTGTAGAAAAGATCTCTACCGTCCTGACCCCAACGGACACACAACCGGCCATCATGTTTCACAACTACGAGCTCGCTCCCAAGGAAGCTCGAAAATATGCACCGTGCATTTCAATAAAAATTAATGGGGTATCCATAAACCCGTGTCTTGTGGAAATGGGTGCGTCCATAAATGTGATCTCCATGAGCACTCTTCAGTTGTGTGGGATCGACGAGGAACAAATAAGACCTTCCTCGATCACGGTCACGGCTTATGACAATAGCAAAAGGCCGCCGCAGGGGATGATTATTCTGAAGGCAGAAATAGGCCCCATGTCAATTCCCACAGAATTCCATGTCTTCGACATGGACCCCACATTCAAGGCTATACTGGGTCGCCCTTACATCGAAGCCATGGACGCTGTGCCTTCCACCAACCATCAGTGCCTGAAGTTTCCTTACAATGGGAGGATTATTAAAGTGGTCAGCACTCCTGTCCTTCACACAGTGGATGCTATCAACACCTCTCTGCCCTCCGTTTGGCCGTCTCATCGGCCCATATTGTCACTACTGGACGTACGTGATTCATCTCACGTTCCACTAGCACCAAAGGAGCCGGTCAGGACAACCGCAACATCATATCTCCCTTTTCACTCCAAAGGGTGGGAGATTATGAGGAACATCGGCTACCAACAGGGTAAAGGTCTGGGCGCACAGTTACAGGGTAGGCTCAAACCGCCAAAGGAAATTAGGACGAACCGCAGGTTTGGCCTAGACTTCAAAGGACCGTTCAAGGCGGATTGGAAGCCCCTCACATGGACTCTATCAAATCACTTCAACAGAGGGCCCATTGTTCAGATGGGAGATTACCCACGAGAAGCATATGGGAGAACACATGTTGTATATTTGGCTGAAAAATGTCCGAGGATCACCAAAAGAGGCAAGATCAAAGATCCGGAATGCGAGTGGAACAAATGGTTCGACATACGGGACATTTCCGTTGCACTGGAAAGGATGTTCTCGTCTCCGCAGCTTGAAGGACCACCATTGATCTCCGGAATACCAGAGAATATTACCACTCTTGCCAAGGTTCCAAACTATCCTCGTCCTCGCCAGAAGGACCCTGTCATCAACGGATCTTCATCCGTCCTCAACATTGCCGTCGACGGCTCATTAGCCGCCATCTTCTCCATCTACTCGTCTCAGCCTTTGCTGATATCGTCTTCCTGGGCCAGATAATTATCTGATGATCTTCCCAGATCCCCTTCTCTGCTTACATACCTACGCGGGCTTCTCAACCCGCGCCAGGTCCTCAACCATGATCTGCTCTATGAGCCTCACAATTCTCTAGCCATAACCACTTTTCTCTCTCCTCCAATCTCTTTTCACTGCTTTGTCATTAAAAATGAAAACGAAAAAAAAACGTCAATTTTAAAACTCCCCAACAACACATCTTCGTTGAGGAAACCTCCTACATCTCCCACGGGTGCGTACCGCCCTGTGGACCACCCGTCCAAGGTCCTATGAGCGACCTTTTCTACCCCTCCTCTGAGAGGTCTTCTCCTGTACATTCTACACCATCCTCTTCATCTTCCTCTTCTTCTGTAAATATTGTCAGTCAATGTAGGAATGATAGGCCAAGGGTAGTACCTAGGAAGAAATCCAAGGGTAGGCAGATCCCTCGTCGATTCCTTCTGGATTTAGCCGCCAGGTGTCAGGCCCTTCTTGCCATCCCCCAGTTGTTAGAAAATTCCATCCGGCTACCGAAAATAGAATGTGAGGGTGACTGTGCATTTGATGAAGGGTATGGAGTCTACGAGATCACGGATGAAGAATGCCCCACTGAAGATGAGGGTGAAGAATATGAGGATGCGGCGGGCGCATACGCTAGTGGAATGAGGAGATTCGACGAGCCGTCAACCGCCGTAGAAGAATCCACCAAAGAAGTCAACTTGGGAACTGAGGAAGACCCTAGGATCATCCTCATAAGTGACAACCTACCACCCTCTGAAGAAGAGGCATTAATTGAGGTTCTCAAGGAATATAAGGACACGTTTGCATGGAGCTACGAGGATATGCCGGGTCTAGATTCAACCTTGGTCGAACACCGTTTAACCTTAAAACCAGGGTCCGTCTCGGTAAAACAAAGGTTAAGGCGTTTCCACCCTCAGATGGCTTTGAAAATGAAAGAAGAGGTCGATAAGCTCCATAAAGCCAGGTTCATTAGAGTCGTTCTTTATCCTCAATGGGTGGCGAACATTGTCCCGGTCATGAAAAAAGATGGCAAAGTCAGGATTTGCATCGACTTCCGGGACCTTAACCGCGCGTGTCTAAAAGATGATTTTCCCTTACCTCACATTGATGTGTTGATTGATAACACGGCAGGCTACGAAACCCTCTCATTCATGGATGGATTTTCAGGATACAATCAAATTCGTTTGGCAGAAGAGGATCAGGAAAAGACGTCATTCACTACCCCTTGGGGAACATATTGTTATGTGGTCATGCCGTTCGGATTAAAGAATGCTGGAGCTACCTACCAAAGAGCGATGATGGCCATATTTCATGACATGATGCACATATATCTGGAAGTGTATGTGGATGACCTATTGGTGAAATCAAGGACCAGGATGGAACATCCAGAAGTTTTGGCTAAGGTCTTGCAGAGGTCAAGGGAGTTCCAATTGAAAATGAACCCAAAAAAGTGTGTGTTTGGTGTGTCATCGGGTAAATTGCTGGGGTTCATTGTGAGTAAAAGAGGGATCGAGATAGATCCCGACAAAGCTAAGGCCATCAGGGATATGCCGCCTCCCAAGAATTTGAGGGAAGTCCGAGGTTTAATCGGGAGGTTGCAGTTTATTCGTCGGTTTGTGTCCCAACATTCACAAAGGTGTAGACCTCTCTACGAGTTGACCAAGCCAGGAGTAGAATTCCACTGGAATTCTAAATGTCAGAAAGCTTTTGAAGGGTTGAAAGAATATCATGCTAGTCCACCCGTTCTCATTCCACCCAAACCAGAAAAACCCTTGATCCTTTACGTCTCAGTCTTGGATGACTCCGTGGGAGCCGTCCTCGCACAAGCTGATGAAGAAGGCAAGGAACGGGCAACCTATTACTTGTCCAAACTTCTCAATCCCTGTGAGCAGAAGTACACCGTCATGGAGAAAACATGTGCTGCACTCGTTTGGGTAGTGCAGAAATTGAAGCACTACTTCTTGGCTCATGAAGTCCACTTGATTGCTCGAATGAATCCTATCAAATTCCTTCTAGAGAAATCCGTCCTTACGGATAGGCTAGCACGCTGGCAAAGTTTTCTCTCTCAGTTCGACATCACCTACGTCCAGCAAAAGGCGATTAAAGGCTATGCCATAGCCGAGCATCTCGCTCACCATCCTCTTCCCAAGTTCGATCCCGTCCAATCAGAGTTTCCAGATGAGGAACTAATGTCTGTCAACCAATCAGATGAGCCAATGTGGACGCTATAATTTGATGGAGCTCTGAATTCTCAAGGGAGAGGAATCGGCGTCGCCCTCCTGTCGCCTGAAGGCCTCACATTCCCATTGGCATACCAGCTCAAATTTTCAGTTACCAACAATATAGCCGAATATGAAGCTCTTCTAGCTGGCCTAGAACTCGCTCATTCTTTTCGTATCACTGAGTTGCGAGTCGTACGTGATAGTCAACTCATCCTTCGCCAGGTGCTCACTAAATATCGCACTCGCGATCCCAAACTCAAGCCATACCAAGAACTCACTGTTACCTTTGCCAAACTGTTCACCAAACTGATCTTTGTTCATGTCCCTCGTCATCAGAATATTCTCGCCGATGCCCTCGCCTCATTGGCATCATCCATAAGGTTCCCTCTAGGAAGATGGTTTGAGTCTATTTCCATCTACAAACTTCACGCCCCTGCAATCGATGATGCTTCCTACGTAAATATCAAAGACAGGATAGCAAGGAAGATCCTGCAGGAAGATATCCTTGAGAAGAGGGAAATCATGTTGGCAGAGGCTGAAGAAGAACTGGCTGATGAAGAGAAACCATGGTTCTATGAAATCGTCAAATACTGCCAAGATCAGTCTTATCCTGAAGGGGCCACCACAGAGGACAAGAAAGCCATAAGAAGGGTGGCTCAGAAATATATTTTGGTTGGAGGTCTACTCTATAGGAGGAGCCTTACTGGTATTCTGTTAAGATGTCTTGGTGACGATGAGGTTTGGAAATGTGTAGAGGAGACGCACTCGGGTGTGTGCGGTGGCCATGTGAATAGTCAGATGCTCGCCAAGAAGATCATTCGCCAAGGCTTTTATTGGCCCACTATGGAAGAAGATTGTGCTGTCTATGTCCGTAGGTGTGTCAAGTGTCAACTTCACGCCGATAAAATCCATTCACCATCTTCCTCACTTCATCCAATATCCTCCCCGTGGCCTTTCTCCATGTGGGCATTCGACATCATTGGTCCCCTAGGTGATCCCAATTCCCTCACCAAGCAGAAATCTTTCATCCTTACTGCGACGGAATACTTCACCAAATGGGCCGAAGCTGAAGCTTACGCGGAAATCAAGGCGTCAACAGTCTGCAAGTTCATCATGAAGAACATCCTCGCCAGATTCGGCGTCCAAAGCACAATCGTCACCGACAATGGGCCACAGTTCATTTCTCAAGACCTACAGGACCTCTGCAAAAGGTACGCAATTGCATTGCATCATTCATCGCCTTATTACACACAAGGTAATGGCCAAGCGGAGGCCACCAATAAAACATTACTCAAAATCATCAAAAAAACATGCGAGTCTAGTAAGTTTTTAGACTGGCCAGAAAAACTTATCGAAGCCCTATGGGCCTATCGCACTTCAATCCGTACCCCCACCGGGCAGACTCCATTTGCCCTTACTTATGGTATGGAAGCGGTAGTCCCGTACGAGACTCTGATCCCTTCTCTCAGGGTACAATTGGACGAGGAATTTCCCCTCGACGATCGTCGTAATTCACTCCTCGCCCAGTTGGAACTCTTGGATGAGAAGCTGCCGAACACGCGCGTGTGTATCAAAATAGACTCGCTCGCTTTTACCAAAAGAAAGTCATTGAGAGAAAATTCAAAGTCGGTGAGATGGTCGTAAAAAGAATTTTTGTCAAACCTGGAGGTCCGCGTTCTAAGCTCCAACCCAATTGGGAAGGACCATTTGTAATTCAAGCCGTGTACCCTGGCAATGCCTACAAGTTAGTCAACGCCGAAGGAATCGAGTTATCCCACCCTTGGAATGGGCTTTATCTTAAGAAATACTACCCTTAGCACAAAACAAAAAAATGATGAAAAGATAAAAAACATCAAAAACAAAGAAATACCAAAAACCACTAAAAATATGGAAAATTCAAAATGCCGATGCCTGGCAGTCACCATGTAGTTAAGTCCCTGCATCTAACCTTCAAGTTAGGATAGGGCCCATTAAGGCTTGGTAGGCACCGAGTCTTGGTTTGCCAGAACCGTGGAGATCCCTGTCTTGGTTTGACAGTCGGCGCCCTTAAAACGCTGAGCATGAGAAACCGAAACTCAAACCCCAAAGGCATGAGTAGGATCCATTTCCTCGAGCATCGATCAGAGCACGAGAAGAGGGCAGTGTCCCCGCAGGCATACAAAAAGGGAGCCCACAAATGTCAAACGACTATATCTCCCTCACAAAAAGAAATATAAAATCAAAATCAAGAGAAAAGCTTGGTCGTGACCGTGCCTGTTGCGATAAACGGAACCCCTCAAAGCAAAATTCTGAATCCACAAAAGGGGCCGTGGAATGTAAACGCTCGAGATTTGATCCGAAGTTGTCCGAAATGAAAGAGTTAATGGGCCCTTATTCGCTCGCCGGGTTAACGGCTTTGCCGATCCTCTCAGGAGGTTTATCCCACACGCTCTTCCTTCTTCCTTTGAAGATGAAAGCTAGATGGAGTTTCTAAAGGGCGAAACCCGCCAAGGTCTGCGACCTTATTTTAATATACACATATGATTGCCTACTTTGAAAAGCAAAAGATATCGCTGTGAAGGAGTCTCTGTGTTTCTGGCTGGCCAAGACCCCTGTTTACCACCTTGATGTCTTCTTATTTAACCTCGGGCTTAGGCCAAAGCAAGCGCGTCACCTATGGGTGCGACGGCGTCTGATTCCGGGTCAGCGTCGCGCGGTTGGTCATTGGGGTTCCAGGGTGTTCCATCAGATACCATCTAGAGTTGTGAGGAAACAGACCCGGGTCGGGCAAATCTCTTACCTCAAACACCTTTTGGGTGAATCCCTGTGGTCGGAAGTGACTGGGAGCCTAAGCATGGCATGACGGTATTGTCATCAGGGTAAGTCTTAGCCTGCGGGATCATCATTCGAGGGGTCTAGAGGCCCAAATAAACCTAGATGTGCACTTAGGATACCTGGGAGGTTAGTAAGAAACCCATGTTCTCACGTAGGTTAGGTGCCATTTGGGTGCTTGCCTGGCGTTAGCAACAAAAAAATTGAAATGATAAAAATAACAAAAAAGAAAAAAAAGAGAGAAAATGTACATAAAAAAAATCTTTTTTATGATAAAACAAAAAAATGCCAAATATAAAAAAGAAAACAAATCAATTTTGCATGATTGCATTTGCGTGCAGCATCTCACTTTAATACCGCTTGCATTCGTGTGCTTGCCTGTCGCATTTATCATCACCACATTTTTCCCTTGCCTTCGTTAATAAAGGCTTGGCCCCTTGACCAGTTATCAAGGACAGTCACATTGACCATTTACTTATTGAGCAAGGGGCCAAGACAGAACAGAAATTCTGATTTGTTTGTTTCAGTGATGTGTGCAGGGATTCAGGCAACAGAAGTAAAGGTGAAAACCAAACAAACCGAACCTTGTATTTTATTCCAAAAACTAAAAAATTTACATCAAGTTCCGCCCTCTCTCTCTGCATTACTCGTCCCACTACTCTTCGGATAAAACGCTCTCAAAGGTGCTACCCAACTACGAAAAGTGGTACTCCTACCGCTCTGTACTCCCCTTCCTATTCCCACACCCCGGCGTTGATCCACGGAAGCAGCAGAGAAGCTACCAACACGAAAGCCACGCTCTCGTGCTCTTCGGTAGCGCTCCTCACCATCTCTCAACCACTGTTCAACAAGACCAAGGCTGGTTCGGAGTTCGAACAACTGGGCCTCCATGGCCCTTCGTTCCTCCCTTTCAGTCAATCTGTTGGCTCTTTCTCTCTCTGCGTCTCTTTCTCTCTCTGCCCGTTCTCTCTCACGGTCTTCCCTCTCCAACTGGAGAGTGATCCTCAGTTCCACGGCATCCCTAGAGGAGTCGTCATCAGGATGACGCCGCAGTTCCCTCTCCAGTTCTGCTATCCTAGCCTCCCTCTGCGCAGCTTGGGCAAGCGCTTCTTCCATCTCCTTTTCCTGCCGAGTGTACCATCTCAGATACGCGATAAGGCGTAAGCAAAAAGAACTCAACACTGAAACTTTTACCTGTATACAGAGCATCCCTTCTGCCTCCGCAGCACGCTGCGTGGCGTGAGCAAGTTGCTCATGAAGCAAGTCAAGTTCTGAGGTGGGAATCCACAAGCTGGAAGAGGCACCACCTACTCCTATCGCTGGGGAAGCCGCGCCAATCTGGGCATGCTACGACCACGTGAATTAGCAGCCAACATCTGGAATCTGGGGTTTTAATTAGGAACGCAATGTACACCTACCAAGGCGCTCGTAGCTCCGCGGGCATCGCCCAACCGTTGCTCCATCTCTGCCAAGCGAGTTCGTAAAGTCGCTATCATCGTATCACGGATATCCTGCAGCCATACGAGTCAGCATTTCTACCAGAAAATCAAAAAGGGAGAAAGAAGAAAAGAGAAAAAGGGGAAACCTACCTCCACAAGTCCCCGGGGTTGGAGCCGCTCTGCGTACTTTATCCTATATAGACGCAAGTAGTCCTCGCTGTCCCGCGCATGTGATTCTACAATCGTGCCACCCCGTTGCCAGTCTTCGTACTGTTCAGGGAACCGCACGCGCCAGTCAATGCAGGTCGCCGGTCCTCGCGTCTCTCTCCCAACGCGAGGTGGCGCAGCTGAATCCACCCATTCTTGAGCCAGTCCCAAAGTCCTCATAACCAATCGTAGCCGAAGCAGCTCGATTTCATTCAGGCAGTGCATCCACAGTTCCCGTCCGAACCGGGCACGACTTGCTAGAACCCACGGCTGGTCGGCATCGACCATGTCTGAGTAGGGTCTCCAGTTTACCATCGCTGCAGGGAACTCCTGTAGCTCCCGCCTCAGCACCATCAGTTGGTAGGTCAGGGGTGCCGCACTCATGATGGGTTCCCACCGCCTGGCTAGCGGCACCATCGCGGGTCGCCAATGCCGAGCTCTCCCCATGGGGAGGTAATCATAGTTCCACAGCTGCTCGGCGCAGGTCATCAGTACCTTGCAAAAATATAAAAAAAAATACAAAATAAGCAAAACCAAAAATACCTGGATAAATGGTGTAAAACCACTCACAGCTATCTCACGATCCGCTTCTTGGAACAGGCCTACAAACAAGTGTGCCAGCATGGCAGCTCCCCAGGCATAGTACCCTACTCTTTCAAGGTATGATAGCAGCTCCAGGAAGCGACATTGGATACCGTCCCCTTTCGAGCTCAGTACCAATCTTCCCAAAAGGAAGAGGAGAAATCTCCTCAAATCTATGTTGCATCTTTCCCAGTTGCCGAAATCTGTGCAGTACACGGCACGTCATCCTATTTCCATCCTTTCCATGAACTCTTCTGAGGATTCGTCATCCCGCCGACGAGTGTCGGTGAGCCCTAATGCATCCATGAGGGACGCCCTAGCTACCGACCTATTTTTCCGACCATCTAGGTCCAAACCCAGGAGCTTCGGAGCACCTTCTCGATAATCCGCATAAGTGACCCCGGTCACTGCCTCGCCCTCCACCTTCAGGCTTGTGATCCGGACCACATCCTCCAAGCTGGGCACCATGTGCCCCCAGGGCATCAGGAATGCCCGACTCACTGGGTCCCATCTCTCACACAAGGCTTGGATCAGAACCAGGTCGAGCTCGAGCGGCTCAATCCGAAGAAAGGTGCCAAATCCCATCACGTCTAGCCTGGCCTTCTGAAAATCTGGGAGACCTCGGTATGCTGCCACTACCAACTCCCATGAGATCTGTGATTTCATCACACTCTACGCATGCAGGGAATGGAGAGGAGGTTTGGTCAGAAAGAAAGGAAAAAAAAGAAAGAAAAAAGGGGGCAGGAAAACTTGACTTACGAGTTGCGATCGGGTCCTTTCGCTGAAGTGCCCTTCGAGGTCCGAAAGTCTCCTGGAACTACTACCACTGGACCTGCTTCTCTTCGAGGAGTGGGAAGATTCGCCCTCCATCCAACTCTCAGAATTTTGAACTCCTCCTCTCCCGTGAGAACTTGTGCTCCTCGAGTTAGCTCTCGATATACCTGGGAGGATAAAAGGGACAAGAATTTATAAGAAATGGAAGGAGTGCAGGCCAAGATTGCCTCCATCACCTTTAATGATAGCCCTCGCGATGAGGCACCTACCATGCGGTCCCGTGTGTCACTTCACCGCTCGCACATGGTGATTGATTGGACGAAGAATATGACGACTAGTCCCCTATGTTGTCTAGGGATACCCTATCGTGTTTTGGAGGACGCCCGCAAAACTTGACACAACATCCGGGAAAAGGGACTAGGGCCGTCATTATTGACCTCGACGGTAGATTCCCGTGGAAAATGGTCACAACAAGACGCGATTCTCCGCTCGGGGTGGAGTCTCGACAGACCCATCACATGGGAACAGTGCAAAGGAGAAGAAGTGTAGGGAAGAAGGAACGCACAAGAGAACAAACAAGCAGCAGAAAATCAAATCACTCCATTCATAATTCTATATAAGCTATCATAAACACTACAATCATAGAGATGAGGCGGGTCCACTGGCTCGCCAACTTGCGCCATTATCTTCATGCTCGTCCCTCTAGGCGTCCCTCTCCTCTCCCCTGAGGTGAGGGTCCCTCAGAAGCCTCCGGGATCCCCGTGCAGTAGCACCCGCCTCGCCTCGTGGCGCCGGCTCCACAGCAATGACTCGCTGCTCCTCCCCTGGCGTGGCAAAGAAGCCACTAGCGGCAAAGCGACCAGACTGGCGCAGTCGCTCCCCGAACTCTCGCGCTCTCTCGTAGCGCGTCTCCATCCCTCCTAGCCTCTTCACGACGGCCTGAAGGCCCAGCTGGAGCTCCCTCACTTGGGCCTCCAAGGCCCTCCTCTCGGTCTGATCCCGCTGTCGCTCGGACCTTCTCTCGGCTTTCTCTCTCTCTGCCTCTCTCCTCATCATCTGCAGAAGAACCCTTAACTCCAGGATGTCTGGAGAAGGTCTTTCCTCACCGCGATGTCGCAGCTCTGCTACAGTCGCCACCCAGACATCACGCTCCTCTTCCGCCCAGGCAGCCCGAGCCACCGCACCAGCAAGTTGCTCCCGAAGGGAGGTAATCTCGAGAAAAGGGGCCGAGGAACTGGAAGATGCGCCACCAGTCACTCCCACCATCGCTGTCTGCTGGGCACGCTGGAACGAACAAACAACAGCCGTCAGCTAAGCTCCACATTTAAAAACAGAAAATGCAGCACTTAGCTTACCAGGAGCGACAGTTCCTGTTGAGTGGCGGCCAGCTGCCGCCTGACCTCGGCTAATTGGGCACGCGACCCATCGACGTCGCGCGTATCCCCGGCTTGGGGAAGTCCCGCATAACTCTCTCTCTGCCGCCGCAGGAAGTCGACACTATCCTGCACCAGTACGCTCCCTTGCTGCCCAGGGAGACGTATGCGCCAATCTTCAAGCTTCGCCTTGCCGCGACTCTCCTTCCTGACGCGGCTCGGCTCGTCTGCACTCGCCCACTCATCGGCCAGACCCAGGGTCCTCGCCATGTCCTGCACCAAGAAAGAAGGGCCTCGCATCATAACAAAGAACGCGTCCCATGTCTAGGACGCGTCCATCATTTGAGTGCAACACTCGCCGAACCCTTTCCCCCCTCGCGCGGCCCGCTTCAAAACTCAAAATAGATCAAAGAAGGGGAAACCGAAGCACTCACCAAGCCGTGTTCACTTCCTTCCGCGCCATTGGGCCCCTCGGGTCCCTCGGGGGCCCAAGCGGCCCTTCCTCCTCCATGGACGCCGTTCCGTGCTCTGGCGCGTCCCTCCTCAGGCGAGGGGTCCCGTGTCCCTCTCCACCTTCGTCGTGGTCCAGACCGCCGAACTCCATCGATCGAGGGGAAGAAGACAAAGACGGGCGAGTGAGTTTCGACGGAAGGCGAGCTCGTTTGCGGGTAAGGCACGGGAGAAGAAAGGCCACCCGGCGCTTTAAATTTGAATTCAAGAATTAAGACGCGTCCTCACGCCTGGACGCGCCCAAAAAGGGAGAAAGGAAACAGAATCCCCCCGTGCAAAGTGCAGTTCCCCGATGTTCAGGGCAAAGTCTCATAAGGCATGCCTCGAAACAACTCGGTGCAGTAGAAAAGTGAGAGAGGAAAGGTACACACAACACAAGAAAGCCATTTTCATTTCATATAATAGTCGAAAGTACATCATGCAATAAGGAGGGTGGAGCGTACAAGTAACTCTCTAACTCTCACCATCACCCTCCTGGTCATCTCTCTCCTCCCTCCTCTGACGGGGATCCCTAGGGGGCCTCTGCGACCTCTGTGAACCCTGAGAAGCCGTGCTTGCCTCCCCAGGGGGCACCATGCCGGCCTCCAAGGTGCGGCGACGCTCCTCGGCCAAAGAAACTAGAAAGATGCCCACGGAAAAGGAACCAGACTGACGAAGTCGCGCCCCGCGCTCCTTCGCCCTCTGATACCGCTCCTCACTCTCCCGAAGTCTCCCCTCCGCCGTGCCAAGACTCAGTCGGAGCTCCCTCACCTGAGCCTCCAAGGCCCTCCTCTCGTCCCAATCTCTATGTCGCTCTGCCCTCATGTACTCCCTCTCTTTCTCCATGATCTCCCTATCCCTCTCCCTCTCTCTCTCTAGGATCTCCCTATCTCTCTCCCTCTCTCTCTCTAGGATCTCCCTATCCCTCTCCCTCTCCTCTCTCTCTCTCATCGCCTCTCTCCTCGACAGCTCGAGGGCAATCCGCAGATCCAACACGTCACGAGGGAGCTCCTCAGCCTCCCGTCGCCGCTCCTCCTCCAGCTCCACAATCCGGGCGTCACGCTCTGCCACCCGAGCATCGCGCTCCTGCTCAGCACGAATAGCACGGGCCAGGGCCTCCTGAATCTCGGCCACCTGTCCAAACACGCATACACCATAAGAGAGCAGTGATAAAAGGAAAGCAGCTAGAAGGAGAGCCGGAGTCAGGCAGACACTCACTCGAGCCGCGCGGTCACGCTCGGCCTCCTCAGCCCAAGCCACCGCATACGCCAGCTGCTCCTGAAGGGCAGAGATCTCCGAGGGAGGGCCCCACGAACTGGAACCCGCTCCACCAGCCGTCCCGGCTGCTGCCGCCTGGTGGGCCAGCTGAAACACGGGGCAAACGACAGTCAGAGGCTAAGTATCAAAAATCCAGGTCACAAAATGCATTGCATAGACTCACCAGGATCTCCAACTCCTGTCGGATGGCCACCAACTGCCGCCTGGCGTCCGCCAACTGGGCCCTCAGCTCGGCGATCATGTTGTCACGAGCATCCTGCATTACACATAAGTTAGTGCCACAAGCATATACATATAGAAGGGTGAAGCATTTTCATTTCACTTACCCCTGCCATACCACCAAGGAAGAGGCGGTCCCCGTACGTAGCCCGGTACCGTCTCAGGTAATCAGAACTGTCCTGTACATGGGACACCACTGGGACCCCACCCTGCTGCCAGTCCTGGTACTGTGCCAAGAAGCGCGTGCGCCAGTCCACAATCTTCGCCTTCCCCTTGGTCTTCCACCCGATGCGGGCCGGCTCATCTACATCAACCCACTCCTGGGCTAGCCCCAATGTCCTCATAACCAGCCTCAGCCGAAGCGGCTCGATCTCGTTCAGGCAATGGACCCATACGTCCCGCCCGAAACGAGGAAGACCCGCTACAACCCAAGGCTGGCCAGCGTCGCCCATGCCCAGGTAGGGTCTCCACACCACCTGCATCACCATACATACATCATGTTAGTTACCATTCAGTCACATGCATAAAAACATAAAAAATCATACGCATCATACCATGGCCTTGGGATACTCGCTCAGCTCCCGACGAAGTGATGCCAGCTGGTAGCTGTGTGGTGCCGCTACCACGACCGGCCTCCACTGTCGCGCTAGAGGAACGGCTCTCCTATTCCTTTGCCTGGCCCTCCCCATCGGGAAGTAGTAATAACTCCACACCTGCATCCATCATACATCATTAGCACGAGTAATTGCATATTTAATTACGGAAAAATGCATAAATAAATTGTGTACCTGGAGAAAAGGTGCGAAGCCGCTGACTGTCGTTTCCCTCTCTGAAGTCTGGGAGAGATCAGCAATCAAATGGGCAAGCAGAGCCGCTCCCCACGCATAGTGCCCCACTCTGTCAAGGTCCGCCAAGATCCCGAGGAAGCGGCAGTGGATGCCATCCCCAGCAGAAGGCGGCCCAGGAAGAAGAAAAGAAACCTCCGGAGGTCTAAATCCACCAGCTCCCGCTCGC
Source organism: Amorphophallus konjac (assembly GCA_022559845.1). Classification (NCBI taxonomy): domain Eukaryota; kingdom Viridiplantae; phylum Streptophyta; class Magnoliopsida; order Alismatales; family Araceae; genus Amorphophallus; species Amorphophallus konjac. Next base: position 314,982,141 of record CM040119.1, on the reverse strand, counting down.
TCGGGTCCTAGGTGAAAGCTGCACGGGCATCTCCCTCCAGTCGTGCCAGAAACTCCGCTCCAGTCTCGCTAACCCGCTGGCGCGGGTCGACGAATCCGAGCGCCTTCATGATCTCCACTCGGCCGACTACCCTGCTGTCTCTATCAGTCACGCTCGTCTCTAACCACAGCAGGTCCAGGGCACTCTCTCGGTAGTCGGGGTAGGTGACCCCGCTGACCGCCTCTCCGTCAACTCGTAGCCCGGTGATCCGAGCTACGTCTTCAAGCGTCGGCACCATGTGCCCCCAGGGCATCAGAAACGCCCGACTCGGCGCATGCCACCGCACCCTCAATGCCTGGATAAGAGGAAGGTCGAGCCAGAAGGGCTCGATCCTGAGGAAGGCTCCAAAGCCCATGGCGTCCACACGCGTCCTCTGGAAGTCTAGCAGCCCACGGTACGCTGCCACCACTAGAGACCAGCTGATCCGGCCCTTCATCACGCCCTGCACACCACAAAACCAACAGGGCAACACATCAGCATCATGGATAGTAATAAACAATAACACTGTATATGCTACTTATTTATTTTATTTTATTTTATTTTTTAAATATTTATGTTTTTTAGTGGCGTCCAACACCTTGGACACCTCCTCTTTATTTTCTTTATTTTATTTTTAGAAAAACCCAAAAACAAAAACAAAAAAAAATAAAAAAATATATATTTTATCATGGAGGCGTCCTAAGTCCTGGACGCCTCCTTATTTTTAATCCTATTTTATTATTTACGTGAATAAATAAATAAATAAAAAGAAAAAAAAAGAAAATGTGGAGGCGTCCAGGCCCCTGGACGCCTCCTTCCCTCACTCACCGCCCCTCACCACACGGCCTCTCGTCCGCCTATCCAACCTATTAAACCAACAGATCGAAGTTCCGAAGGGCTTACCGGGTCGTGATCGTCCTCTCCCGCGTCGCCAGCATCTACTGCAGCCTCTACGGCCAAAGGAGGAGCCTCCTCCTCCACGGCAATCTCCTCCGCCGCAGCAGCCTCCTCGGCATCATCCCTCAGCCTCCTCGGACGACGAGCCCATCGTTTCCGCTTCTCTCCACCCTGGCTTGGGCCTCCTTGCTCCATTTGGACTAAGAATGGGTCGTCTGGTTTGACTGGGTCGTCTGAATGAACAGTAAATGAGCTAGGGGGGAGGCCCCCCATATATATAGAGAATCCACCTTATTTGGGGCGTCCAGGCGCCTGGACGCCCCCCACATTTTTTATTTTTATTTTTCAAAATTCAAAAAATTAGGGGCATCCAGGCGCCTAGACGCCCCCAAAACAAAAACTAAAAAAACTAAAAAATAAAAAATTAGGGGCGTCCAGGACCCCGGACGCCCAAAAAAAAAATAAAAATTTCAAAACGAAAAATTAAAACTTAGGGGCGTCCAGGCCCCTGGACGCTCCCATAGTAAAAATTTCAAAAAAATAATAAAAGAGAAATAAGACAATAATATGTATATAATCCAAACAAAAGCACAAAATAAAAACACAAAGAAAAAGAAAAATCACCAAAAAAATAATAATTAAGGGGACAAGGGTCCAAAACATCCAAATGCTAGATTTTATTCTATCAGAAAAGCAGAATGAGCTACATCAGGGGTTTAGACGCCTTAGACCTTAACTTCCCCAGTTCGATTACATAAGCCCTCCACACCTCGCACTCTTCCCCCACGTGCGCTAAGGCCTTTCCCGCAACACTTGTCTTCCAGGGTGCTTTGACGGCCTTCGCTTCCTTCGCATCCGCTTCAGTGCCCAACTCTCTCTTCTTCAAAGGAACGATGCCAGTCGGTAGTGGGAACGAATGATGTGGAATGCCGATCTGGAGGCAGCACCGATGCGCGTTGTAAAGGACAAACTCGGTCGCACCAATCAGTTGGAGATCAACTTCACAAGAAGACCCCATGAGGAGCTCAAGCGAGAGTAGACATGCCGGTGCGCAAGTGAAGAAGCTTTGTGTCACGGTGCGAAAGTGAGACCGCCAGTCTTCACGTTTCTTCAGCCACGGAACACGGTTCGCTACAGTGCCACCAAAGCCTAACACGTCGGCTAGGTGGTGAAGCGGGCTTTGTTGGAAAAGCTTCGAAGCCGTCGGCATTCCCTCGCGGTGGTCGAATTTGAAATGCAAATCAAGCCAGCAATTCAAGACAAGTGCGCAACCAAATGGAGGCTTACCCATGCTCGAGGCAGTAAGACCGCTGTAAAGATAGGCAAGGACGGCGGGTCCTACCCTCTTTCCACTCCAGATCCCACGAATGGCACTTAGTTGGTCTTCCTCCACCATGTTGTCGGTATAAGGAAACAAGAGAGCACCCGCCAGACAAATGGTGAACCCCTTCATGATTCCCTCCAAATAGTCATCGTCTGGTGACCCTCTCAGGGCGTCCATGACCCACTCCGCGAGCTTTTGGAGATCGATCCCCTTTTGAGTACGGACCTTTCGGGCTGCGTCGGGCGGCATGAAGCTTCCAAGGACGCTTTCGGAAGTCCCCCGTGTCAGCATCCGCATAGCCTTCACTTTCCCGTCACTCTTGAATTTCTTCAATCCGAGCAGAAGTTCCACCTCCTCGAGGAGGATGGTCGCCTCGAAGGTCGGGAAGATAAAAGTGTGGGTCTGGGGATGCCAGATCTCCACTAGTGCGCCCATAGCCGCCCAGTCCATACGAATCTTCTCGTAGTGTTTGGCGTGAATAAGGAGCCCCTGCAGATGCCACTTCGAGAGTATGGCCCTCATGCCGATGGAGATGTTGGAAGTTAGCTTTGAAAGCCATGGCAATTTGGAAAACTTCCTCGGGCCCGGGAAGAGTGGATATGGCTGGAAGAGAAAAGAAAGAAGAAGAAAGGAAGGAAGTAAGAAGAAGGTTCACGTGGAGAAATTTGAAATGAATCAGCTTACCATATGCGACATGATCGTCCCACTCAGATGACCCTCGAGGTCGGAGAGTCGCCTGATCTCGCTGCTAGGCCTGCTCCTCTTCATAACGCAGGAAGACTCTCCTTCCATCCTAAATCTCTAGATTCTCCTCTCCTTCCTCTCCTGAGCTTCCAAAACCCACCTTGGTGCATTTGAATGGACTAGCCTAAGGGGAGTTCTTATAGGAAGGGAAGATCGCTACATGACAGAACATGTCACATCAGCAGTCAATGTCAGGATTTTGGCTAGATCTCCCTTCCATTGTGGTGCGATTCTGTTACGATTCTATTACTTTCTGATGTTATTAATCCATGCTGGCCTGTGCAGGTTTTTACTAACAGACGTCTTTATCCTATCTCCTGTCCCGCCTTTCATTGGTTGGTCCCACCTTGTCATGCATCGTAGTATATGATACCTACGCTACTAGAACATGTCAAGGACCTTACGGCCCGAACGAATCTGGGATTTGAGTTCCCCTTCAACAAAAAACGGTGATGATCCCGGAAGAATTTGGGTTGTACGGATAGGCCGTTAATTTGTGGTAGCATGGGGACGACGGTTCCATTCAGTGAGTTGGTGCACGGATAAACGGGCCCCAGCCCAGTGTCGGGTCACCGGATCGGTATCCTGACTCGTTCTTAACAAGTTGACAATATTATCCATGGCTATTTTCTATTTTAGTTTGTTTTAAACTTTTATTTTAACCCAGCATGCATTCATATAGGACTTTGATTTATTGCGGAAGATCATTCAAGTGATTCGATTGCGAAAGCCGCTGTGCTTCAATTCTTACAAATATGAGATGTTCCACTCCGAATGAAATGATGAGTTTCCTTGAAACGGCCCTACGCTGCTCTTCCAAAAGAGACCCTTGTTTGGACAGACCCTCAGATATTCCTTTACTGTTTACCTTGTTTGACCCACCTTGGCCGCATCACTTCCACACTGGCTGGTAACCGCTCACCAAAGGTGAAACCTGCAGGTTTATGACCCAGGTACTTCCACACCGAGAAGTTGGTCTCTTTTTCGTGCCTGAGCGCACATCTCACCCTCCCTTATTTGATCTCCGTCCAAGCAATCATCAAGATTTGAAAGACCTTCTTCAAAGGTCGCCTCATTGAAACTTCAGGAAAGATTCCAAACAGTAACGTCAAAAGCGTGTGTCATCACACCTTGGCATCAACTTATCAGTCCGCTCGCACTTCATTTCACTCCACTTCGATACCATTCCACTACGTGTCCCTCCCTTGCAAAGCAGACGCCAAGGCGGGGCAGCTGTAGACACGCCATTCCTGACGTCTCCTGAGAAAGTCTCATATTACTATACGACGCCCCGCGACGGCTTACGCATTTTGAATCGCTCGAGTGCTTCCTTTTCTTGAGTCTTCTTCCGCCCTTCTCAGTATCCGGAATCGTCTCGTCACGGCATTCGGACGGCATCAACACCAGTCGGACGCATCAGAGGTTCCGAAACTAGGAAGGGTGTCTGCCGGGCGGCCGCCAACGCCTGAACTGAGGACCAGGGTGGGTCTTTATGGGGGCATCCAGGCCCCTGGACACCCCCATTCTTTTAATTTATTTTTCAAAGCCCAAAACCAAATAAAAAATAATATATTAATGGAGGCGTCCAGGCCCCTGGACGCCTCCATAAAAACAAATATAAAAAATATAAAATGCCAGTTGGCATAAAAGATAAAACACAAATAATAATAATATATTTTCTTGGAGGCGTCTAGGCCCCTGGACGCCTCCATCAACTCACTCACGGGGCGCCGCCCACCGAACGACGGTTTGTCGTGTGTGAAAGAATCCAAATTGTGGAGACGTCCAACCGTCTGGACGCGCCCATTTCCAAATCACGGGTCACCGCTCCAAAACCACGCGTTGTGTTAAACCGCGTGCGACTTTCGGTGGAGTTCGGTGGACCTTATTGAGGCGTCCGGGACTCTGGACGCCTCCATGAAAATATTTGAAAAAAATGAATAAAAATAGAATAAAATATCTTTTTTACCCTGATGGAGGTGTCCAAGGTCCTGGACGCCTCCACCCTCCGGAGCCCTATAAATAGAGGCCCACCCCCTCAGTTCTGGAGGAGCTTCTAAGAGGTCCGATAGGCTGCCGGAGCCCAGAGGCTACCGGAGTCATTTCTAACCCGTGGGGTCTTTTGTAGGTGGAGGTTCTGCCGACTTCTCGGGTGCCCACGCTCGCGAGAGGAATGTCATCTTCATCCACCGCGCTTCCACGTCGTCCCTACGATGCCGAGCTCCGCCGGATTTCACCATCGGCACATCCAATAAGTCAATCCTTTCTTTTTCTTCGTAGTTCTTTTGCATTCATCATCTCGCATCCTCTATCCCCTTTCATAAGGGCGCCCCTTCTTATATACTTCTTGCATCCATCATCTCATTTTCCTCCTACTCGAGTCCGAGAGGGGTTTAAAAGACGACACCAACCAGGTGTGTGTCTTGCCATCATTTCGTTATTTTTGTTGCAAGGATTTGAATACTACACCTTCATCTTTCTAATCCACTTGTTACTTGTTTGTCGTTGTTTTGTAAGGGTACCCAAGGAAAGCCCTCTCCGTTGGCCGGCCGAAGGGGGAGGAAGAAGTAACCCACCATCTCCCGCTCTTGAGGTAGGCGCGATCACTTTCTTTATTTTGGGGTCTTTTGGCCCCTGGCGATCACATCATGTTCTCGAGGCCGCGGCGAGTCACTTCCCCAATGGCCGTTTAAATTCCCGTTCTTATATTCTCTTTATATTCTGTTATATTCTTATCTGCTCATATTCTCGAGGCCGCAGCGAGTCACTTCCCCAATGGCCGTTTAAATTTCCGTTCTTATATTCTCTTTATATTCTGTTATATTCTTATCTGCTCATATTCTCGAGGCCGCGGCGAGTCACTTCCCCAATGACCGTTTAAATTCCCGTTCTTATATTCTCTTTATATTTTGTTATATTCTTATCTATTCATATTCTCGAGGCCGCGGCGAGTCACTTCCCCAATGGCCGTTTAAATTTCCGTTCTTTATATTCTCCTTACATTCTGTTATATTCTTATCTGCTCATATTCTCGAGGCCGCGGCGAGTCACTTCCCCAATGGCCGTTTCAATTCTTGCTATTTGATTTCTGCACCATTCCCGTCCCCCCGAGGCCGCGGCGAGTCACTTCCTGCTATGACCGTTTAACCCCCATATCTTGCTATATTACAGTTGTCCCGCTCGCCCCGCCAGAGTAATCTCCCGTGGTGGCCCCTTCTCTTTTCTCTTATTTCTGTGTTGCAGCAAACAAAGAGGAGCCCGCGCGCTCATCGTCTTCTTCGCTCCTCGAACCGCGTGACGTCGCTCACAGTAGCCTGATGACACTTTCCCTGTGTCGGCCCACTTGGGAGTGGTGACGGGGCGAGTCCCGGTTGAGACAGTTTGTAGGCTGGTTGCCGTGGGCCCCTTTGTCTTGCCGTGAGAGTCCTACGAGAGGGAAAAATCAACTTGAGACATGGCTCAAGATATTGAGCTTGTGTGTGCACACGTGGTCAGGGGCGTTGGATGAGCGCCGACGGGCGTGACCCTGACTAGTCACTCGTTACTTGGTACTTAGTTCCTTTTGAGTGTCTTAGTTAACGTCGTTCCAGGCGTGTGGGAGATACCTGTGGCGCAATGTAAGACGTCAGTGGATGCATCTTGTTGTTCTTCTAGTGAGGAGGTGCTTCTGTCACTTGACGCGTGACTTGTGTTTTCGTGACTTCCCGGGTAGCCTGTGTTTGGCTTCACCCGAGGTCGGTGTAGCGTACATGACGGTGAGATCATGTATGTCTTGTGCCTGTGACCGTGTAGGTCTTTTGTAAGGCTTTTGCCTATTTATGTAGGCTTTCACGATAGGGTTTCGTGATTTGTCAATGGATCGGTAACACCCGACTTTGTGAGATCGGGGTTCACCTTTCTGTTGCTGTTCGGAGTAGTTTAGAGGGCTGAGGTTCCTTTGGCTGCCGTGTACTGTGGTACGGCTGCATTCCTCCTTACTGTTGTTCCTGCTCCTGTTGTTACTGTTTTGCTTTAGTTTAGCACTGATGTTACTGCGTTGTTTTCTGGTAGGGTTCTGCGGGATCCCTACTGAGCCAGTGATAGGAGGCTCACCCCTGACTTTTCAAGTGTAGCTGTTCTTCCTCGTGCTTGGAGGTGCAGTGCATGGTTCTTAGTTGCCAGCGTTGCTAGTGTCGGGCTTCCCCTGACTTGAGAGTACGTTCTCTTGCCTATTATACTATACTTTGGTTGGACTGGACTCTGCTAGCTCTACTAGTTTTAATTGTTATAGAAAATATAATATTATTTCTGCTATTTTAGCAATCCCGATCATTAAAATTTAATTGCTTACTGCTTTATCTGGAAGTTCAATGTACTCACATACCTTTCTATCCCTTCGGAGCTTTTCCGCTCTTGGGAGGCCTCGTAGGTTCCAAGTAGTATCGGGTTTACCCGGTATCCGGAGTCTGGGTCATCATAATTGGTATTAGAGCAGAGTTCAGAGTTGTTCGGAGTTTTTCTGAGCTAGCTGAGCTTGTGTTTGTGAAGTATATGGGAATTCGAGATATTGCAGTGCTCAGAGTCCATAAGGTCCAGTACAGTCGGCAGCTAGCATAGGTTTTGCGATTGATTATCGTTGTGCTTCTCGCGTATAGTCTTGTGCGTGCTGTGTTGGCACTGTGCGAGATGATTTTGCTCTTGTCAGATTCTGATGGAGCGCTCTTCTTTTGTCATGGTGTTTGTCTTGGTTGTGCTGTGCTTGGCAGAGTTCGTCGGCAGCCATGAATCTATGGTGGGGTGTTTGAGATTTTTCCGTGGTTTGTTCAGGTGGCTGGTGACTTTATTATTGGGGTGATGGCCGTGCACATTCTCATGTTGTTTTGGCCATCCCAGTTTGAGGTTTGGTCAGCCCCTGAGGTGTTAAGGTTGTGTTGAGGTGGTCGATTGGATGCCTTGTTTGAGAGAATGCTCGGGCGAACCTAGGATTTTCCTTCCTGGTGAGCTGCTGTTAGTCAAGCTTGATCTTTCTCATCATGTCTTGTGGCGTCTTTTCGAGGTAAGCTTTGGAAGTGCTATCTCCGTGAAGCCTTTGTCTTGTGTCTGCTTATGTGTGGACTGTGTTAGTTCTGAACTTGATCTGCTCTTGTTCGGCGGTGGCTTGGCTTTGGACCCAATTTTTGGAATTGGGGGCTGTTATGCACCGTGTTCGACATGCCGTGTTTGGCGGCTGTTGTGCTGTGAAGGTTCAATAATTATTTCGAGACTAGAGGATAAGCTGAGATTAGCGTTCTTTGTGGCTTGTGATGTGGCTCTTGGCACGATGGTTTACACTTTGGCGACTTGTGATCGGCTGTTAGCAGGATCAGTACTCGAGGCGTGGTATATTGTAGTTTCGTAAATTACGATGGCACCGTGTGTGTGTTGAGATGCGGATGCCGAGTTGTTTGTGATGCATGTGCGATGCGTTGAGTGCGCATCAGAAGCATGGTGGGCTTATAACCCACAGTTCGAGGATCGTTTGGTTGGAAGATTCTGACCGGCCGAGAGGTTTGTTTCCTCGGTGCGACATCATCTTGGCTATGTGTGCCTTGATACTGTTGGTTGCCTTGCCGTTGCTTGAGGCATTGTGATTGTTGGCACCGGCGAGTTTGAGAATTGGGGAAATTTTTCGGCGTATATGCTGGTTGAGTACCCTTTCTTTCTCTGTATTTCTTGGGAGTTGTGCTCTCGGGACAGATCATGGTCCTTGAGATACGTTCTCCGAGATTATTGTTGTGGGTCCTTGTTGGTAAGCTGCGAGCGGCTTGTATATGTCAGCCGTGTGTTCAGCTGTAATTGTGCCTTAATGTGACCCAACTTACAGTTGTATCATGTGGTTCTGTGTTGAGGACGGAGCTGGGATTCTGCATGTGTTGTCGGTGGTTTGCATTTGTGGTCAGCTTGGGAGGAGTTCCCTATGAGTCTGAGTTTCGCATTGTGTGGACCGAGGTCTTATCGGGTGGTTTTGTTGTACTCTTCTATCGTGGTAGAGTTGGCATGCGACTCAAATCAGATGTAATGTCTGAGTGAAGACTGACTTGATTGTGCTCGTGGTCCAGTGCTGTGATTGGCGTTCTGCGTGCCAATTTCGTTGTTGTTCATGGCGCAGAAGCCAATGGTAGGAGCAGTCAGCTAAGAGGACTGTGTTTTCTTGTCTAAGCTGATGCTTGTTGTGTCTGCCGAGTGTGTTGTTATCGGTAGCTATTTTCATGACATGGGTCGTGACTCCTTCCATTGTGAGACGAAAGTGATGATGCCCTATTTTTCGGAGGTGCCGACTTGTGTTCCTTTGTATGCCATGCTCATTCTGTGGATCGAAGTGTCTTGAGATCCGGAGCGTGTGCCTATGTTGTGGTCTGGAAGTGTCCCACTGAATTGTATCTTTCGAGAATTGTGTTATCGTGTTTTGTGTTTGAGGTTTGGCTGATGCTTGGAGAGCGTGGCCAATGTTTGGGTTTGTTCTTCCCTTGTTCCCTTGTTGACTCCTTGAATTTCGAGGATGAAATTCCTTAAAGGGGAGAGGACTGTAATATCCTGGATTCTTCGGATCGTTATCGGAGAGCTTTCGGAGCCCTTTCGTGGGTCCTAAAGCGTGTTTTACGATCCACTCGGGTTTTTCCCTTGTATAACTTGCGGAACCCTATGGAGAGTGAACTATTGAGTTTTGCGACTCCGGGACACTACAGGTGCGTTGTGCTCGTTCTGAGGATCGCTCAGACTATTTTTCTATATTTTTTTGAGTTTACAAAATTTCGTGCAAAAATCAAATTTTAAGAAAATTTCTAATTTCCTAATTTTCTTTTCTTCTTAACCCTCTCTCTCTCCTCTCTCCTCCTCATGATCTATCACTTTCTCTCCCTCCGTTCTCTCTCCTCTCTTCTCCTCTCCCCCGGGCGTGCGACTGGTGCAGAGCTGGGTGAGGTGGCGATGGCGTGGAGCTGACCTGAGGCATGATGGCGCGAGTATCAGAGCGTGGCATTGGTGCGATCCTGTTCGTGGATTCAAAGACGGCGTGGGTTGTTCTGTGATGGTTTTTTACGTGGATTGGTCGTCTCGGCGCGTGAGATCTTCGGTGGAGGTAGGGAGACAGATACCTTACTCTTTTCCTGCATCCTCTCACGAGTTGGAGCCGAACGGTGTGAGTTTGAGCGGATTTTGCCATGTTTGGGCGAGATGCATGTTCGGGGGGTGTGATCCATGTTTGCCATTCTAGGCGACGGTTTGTAGTTTAAATGGATTCATTTGAACCCCTGGCATGTTGGGAATCATTTCCCGCCAGTTTTACTACGTTTGGTTGAGAATCGGGGCCGGTATGATCCCGACTGTCCATGTGAGTCATTTTGGGTCAATTCATGGGAATCGCCTGTTTCTTGCATTTTTTTGCATGGTTTGATCCCTTCCGACTTGTAGAAGATGGATATTGACGTTAGGGTTGTTTCCCCATCATTTAGACGCGATTGGGGGGTGGAAAGATCGAGTTTTGGGTAGTCCTACGATTTTCCCGTCGGAACGGTTTAGCGGCCTTACCAGTGACCGCTATTAGTGCTTGGCGGCCCTTTGGAAACCGCTTGGCGGAGTTCCATTATCTGTTTGGTTTAGCGGTCTCGCGACTGACCGCAAAGCTGGTTTAGCGGCCCTTAGGCGACCGATATTCAACATTTTATGTCGATTAATCGTTTTAAGTCTGTTCGGGATAGCGGTCTACCTCTAATCGCAGGGTGGCTTTGGTAGCCCTGGGGTGATCGCCATTCCCTGGAAACGGTCCAAGGGAGACCGTTAATTGGTTTTACTGTTCTAAGTTGGTTCCTAATGACGGCCTTGCGACTAATGGCCGTATGAAGTAACAGTCAGGCAAAGGGCCGCCAAAGGGATGGCTTATCGTATTTTGAGGCGGTTTGGATTTGGTGGTCGGGCCATGACCGCTAAAGCCTAGAAACTTGAGCATATCGTTTTATGTCTGTTTCACCCTGTGAATATCGGCCCTGATAAGACCACCAATGAGCATTAGCGGCCAAGGGTAAGACCGCCATTTGTTTGGGAGTTTCTTTCGTGTTGGTTTGGTTTTCGATTAATGTGGCTTCGACCCCTTGGTTAGCCCAATGTTCCGTGGATATCTTGGATGTCCTATGAGGGCTGTGACCCTGTTATAGGGTGTTCGGGAGTGCCACTGTATCGAGCAGTATTTTATGTTATTTCGAGGGTCATTATGGTTTCTAGTCAACCTGGTTGTGACCCAGTGGTTCACACGTGACCTCGTGAGTGTCTCGTCTATCCTATGAGGATTGAGACATGATTTTGGATGTTTGGAGGTATTGTCATGTCTCGGTTGGCGTGTCCATGTGGTTTGAGGGTTTTTGTGATCCCTCATGTTCTGTGTTTCATGTTATGCGGAATTGTGAGTCCGTTGTGTGGCTTGGAGGCCGAGGACTCATGGTTAATGTTTGGATGCGGCTATTCTGTGTTGTCTTCCATAATGTGTTTCCCGTGGTTTTTGGCTTAGGGACTAGGCTAATTAACAGTGTGTTGCTGTGATGTGCGATGATCTTGACCTAAGTCTCGTGACTCAAGGATCGTGTTTAGCAGGTCTAGTTGACCGTCCTGAGTCTGGTGGCAGTCTGGTGTGCTGCCATGTGCTCCGTAGTACGTGCGATAGGTGCATGTTTTCCCTATCTGTACTTCAATGTTCGCTATTTTGAGTCTCTATGTCTAGTGTGTTTCCACTAGTCGTAGCCTGACGACCCTTTCCGTGTGTCGGCCCACCTGGGAGTGGTGGCGGGGCGAGTCCCAGTTGAGACGGTTTGTAGGCTGGTTGCCGTGGGCCCCTTTGTCTTGCCGTGAGAGTCCTATGGAAGGGGAAAACCAGCTAGAGGCCTGGCTCAAGACATTGAGCTTGTGTGTGCATACGTGGTCGGGGGTGTTGGACGAGTGTCGACGGGCGTGACCCTGACTAGTCACTCGTTACTTGGCACTTAGTTCCTATTGAGTGTCTCAGTTACCATCGTTCCAGGCGTGTGGGAGATACTTGTGGCGCAATGTAAGATGTCAGTGGACGCATCAACCTATTCTTCTAGCGAGAAGGTGCTTCTGTCACTTGATGCAAGACTTGTGTTTTCGTGACTTGCCGGGTAGCCTATGTTTGGCTTCACCTGAGGTCGGTGTAGTGTACACGACGGTGAGATGGTGTATGTCTTGTACCTTTGACCGTGTAGGTCTTTTGTAAGGCTTTTGCCTATTTCTGTAGGCTTTCACGATAGGGTTTTGTGATTTGTCAATGGATCGGTAACGCCCGACTTTGTGAGATTAGGGTTCACCTTTCTGTTGCTGTTCGGAGTAGTTTAGAGGGTCGAGGTTCCTTCGGCTACCGTATACCGTGGTACGACTGCTTTTCCTCTTTACTATTGTTCCTACTCCTGCTGTTACTATTTTGCTTTAGTTTAGCACTGCTGTTACTGCGTTGTTTTGTGGTTGGGTTCTGTGGGATCCCTATTGAGCCAACGATAGGAGGCTCACCCCTAACTTTTCAGGTGTAGCTGTTCTTCCTCGTGCTTGGAGGTGCAGTGCGTGGTTCTTAGTTGCCAGTGTTGCGAGTGTCTGGCTTCCCCGGACTTGAGAGTACGTTCTCTTTCCCATTGTACTGTACTTTGGTTGGACTGGACTCTGCTAGCTCTGTTAGTTTTAATTGTTATAGAAAATATAATTTTATTTCTACTATTTTAGCAATTCTGATCATTGAAATTTAATTGCTTACTGCTTTATCTGGAAGTTCAATGTACTCTCACATACCTTTCTATCCCTTCGGAGCTTTTCTGCACTTGGGAGGCCTCGCAGGTTCCAAGTGGTATCGGGTTTACCCGGTATCCGGAGTCTGGGTCGTCACAGAGGGGTTGGGGGGTTTGTTTATATAGAAAAACTTTTGAGATTTAAAAACCCAGAAATTAATAGAAAAATAGGAAAAAATCATCCCCATGGTCCTCGAAAAATGCACAACGCGCTTGCAACGTCCCAGAGCCTGAAAACACAACGGTTCATCCCACACGGAGATCCGAAGGTCCGATAGTCAAAAATTCAATTTAATCACAAGACTCGATCCGAGACTCACGAAAGTGCTATGAAACCCACAGATTCTGATAAAAAAAAATCCTGGGTGTTACAGCCCTCCCTTCCTTACAAAAATTTCATCCTCAAAATTTAAGGCAACCATCATGTCACAGGGGAAGAACGACTTATCCAGCTGGCAACGCTCCCAGAGCTCTAGCAAACCACCTCTCCTGAGGGACACAGCCAGACTATGATCATAAACAAAATCATCCCACTCCATATCCCAATACACACCGATTCTCAGAGTGAGCATAGCATACAAAAGAGTACAAGTTTGGCACCACCTCAACTACAATGGAACTCCAACCATGGCATCGTTGCCGCCATCTCGCATACTGAGGAGACGTGACCCGCGTCATGAAAACCTGTCACCAATAAAATTCATGCTCGGCGGACCAACCAAACATCATCTTCTCATCCTGCTGACTAACCTTACGCCCTCCACAAGGGATAACCATCTATGGGCCTCAACCGGCTCACGCAGCCACCTCGATTGACTGCCACAATTCCGTCGGCTCCATGCCATGAGCACTCTTATATCTAGCGAGCTGAACACCAATAACACCATTGGACCAACTTCGGTCCCAACATAAGCCTTCTATGAACCCAGATCCAATCCGGGGAAATGGTATATTATGATCGACCACCCATAGCCTCGCCTGCACACGGCTCTCACCATTCTCGATTCACTACAACTAGCATCTTCCGGCTATGAAAACCCATCCGCCAGCCACCAGTTACTCGTCAACAGGGAAACTCTTACTTGCTCAACTTCCTCTTACATGATCCTTCACCAGGCCCAATAATCTCACTCTAAATCACAACGGCCCATCCGTTGACTCTTACACTGACCATTATCACCTCTCGAGTCGGTTCTCACTCGGACATCGCATCCGATTTTGATTCTCACCCCAACTCTACCCTCTCAGGGGAGCATGGCGAAATCAAACGGCAAGACTCCACAATCCTTGGTCCACACCGAATCTAGACTCAGACTTTCAGGGAACTCCTCCCATGCTGGTCATGAGACCAAGGCTCTCATTTGACTGTAGATCATGAAAATCCACAAAGAGATTTATAAAATAAAAAGAAAGGATATAAATGGGGAAAGGGGAAGCATGTAGATGCTAAATAGGAGTTGTGATCGTTAGAGACACGTGGGCCTCGAAAGAATATAACAATAAAGAAAAGAGGTGATCGCGTGATAAATACCTTTTAAGAAGCGTGAGAGATTGTGAGTGGTACCTTCTCTTTCAATAGGTCGGCTGATGAAGAGAGCTTCTCTTTAGATTACCCTTACAAAACAAATAATAAACAACAAAAGAGGATATGGAATTGATTCAACAAAGCCTTGTAAGATAACATCATTTTTCCTGAAACAAAGTGACTTACCTGAGGTGCCTTTTAGGTATCTCAGAATCCACTTCACTGCCTCCCATGTTGCTTACCCGGATCTACCATATGTCTGCTCACAACTCTCACTGCATGTGCTATGTCCGGCCTAGTATAAATCATGACATACATCAGACTTCCTACAGCTGATGCATAAGGAATTTTCTTCATGGACTCACGCTCTTCAGCAGACTTTGGTGACTGCTCTTTAGACAGCTTGAAGTGACTCGCTAGAGGGGTGTTGACTAGTTTTACATCATGCATGTTGAATCTGCCCAACACCTTCTGGATGTAACTTTCTTGAGATAGCTTCACAGTGCCAGTTGATCTATCCCTCACAATTCTCATCCCAAGAATTTGCTTTGCTGCTCCTAAGTCCTTCATAGCAAATTTCTTTGATAAATACATTTCCAGATTGTTAATCTCTGTCATACTTGATCCTGCAATATGCATATCATCCATGTACAACAGTAATATGATATAACAATTATCAAACCTCTTAAGATAACAACAATGGTCCATGTTGTATCTAATGAAACCACTGTTACATATGAATCCATCAAATTTCTTGTACCACTGTCTGGGGGCTTGTTTCAGACTATATAAGCTTTTGTTTAATTTGCAAACAAAGTTTTCTTTACCATGTTCATGAAAACCTTCCGATTGTACCATATAGATATCCTCATCCAAATTACCATGGAGGAAAGCGGTCTGAACATCAAGTTGTTTTAGGTGCAAGTTTTCAGCAGTGGCAATACTCAACACCAATCTAATGGTAGTTAACTTGACAACTGGAGAGAAAATTTCAGTATAATCGATACCTTCCTTCTGTTGGAAGCCTTTCACAACCAGCCTTGCTTTGTACCTCTTGTTGCTATCATGTTCTTCTTTTATTCGATAAACCCATTTGTTGTGTAAAGCACTCTTGCCAAGTGGTAATTCAGTCCACACCCAAGTTTTATTTTTGTGTAAGGAGTTCATCTCATCTTTTATTGCCAACTCCTACTTGATAGAATCTTCCACCTGCATAACTTCATCAAAACACTCAGGTTCACCAGCATCTGTCAACAACAAATAGTACAAAGAAGGAGAAAATCCCTCAGTAGATTTAGGCAATCTGCTCGATCTTCTCGGTTGAACCTTGGGTGTGACTAACTGTGGTTGCACTATAGTGTTTTCAGGATTTCCTTGAAATCCCTGCAACACATCATCTTCTGAAATTTCCTCCAACTCAACATGTTCAGATTTCTGAGTTTCTTGACCTACATCTTCAGATTTCATAACAAATTTGTGCTTATAAAATAAATTTTCATTGAATATAACATTCCTTTCTCTAATGATTTTCCTATTCTCATTATCCCAGAAACGATATCCAAAATCATTAGAACCATATCCAATGAAAAAACATGTTTTTCACTTAGGGTCTAACTTGTCTCTATCATTGGAATCAATATGCACATGTGAAACACAACCAAATACTCTTAAGTGCAAAAGAATTACCTCCTTACCGGTCCAAGCCTCTTCTGGTATCTCACCATTTAGAGGAACACTAGGTCCTCTATTAATCAGGTAAACGGCACAGCTGATTGCATCTGCCCAGAAGGTCTTCGGTAGGCCAGCATGTAACATCATGCTCCTAGCTCTCTCATTCAGGGTTCTGTTCATGCGTTCAGCAACCCCGTTCTGTTGTGGAGTATTTGGAATTATTTTCTCTATACGAAGGCCATGTAGTGCACAAAAATCTTTGAATTCCTTGCTGCTGTACTCTCCGCCATTATCTGACCTCAGACACTTGATCTTTGCGCCAGTTTGATTCTCCACTTCTGCCTTCCACTTCACAAAGGTAGAGAAAACAGCATATTTATTTTTAAGAAAACAAACCCATACCTTCCGAGTAGAATCATCGATGAATGTGACATAATAGAGTGAGCCTCCAAGAGATCGAACATGGACTGGTCCCCACACATCTGTGTGTACAAGTTCTAACCTTTCTATCTTAGAACTTCTTCCTACTTTGGAGAAGGTGACTCTTTTCTGCTTTCCAAAAATACAGTCTTCGCATAGCCTAATGTCTATAGACTTCAAATCACCCAACTTCCCATTTGCTACAAGTACCTTCATTCCTTTCTCACTCATGTGTCCAAGTCTGCAGTGCCATATCTTGGATTCAACTTCTGAATTTGCCACTTCCACTGTATCTTTGTTGTTTGTGGTCATATAAAGGGTTCCTGTCTTGTTACCTCATGCTATAACTATGGCACCTTCGGTTATTTTCCAGCACCCACTAACAAAGGTAGTGACATATCTTTCATCATCAAGTTGACCAATAGAGATCAAGTTTCTTCTCAAACCTATAACATGTCTGACATTCTTCAACTTTCACACAGTCCCGTTTGCTATCTTCAATTGAGCATCACTCTTCCCCACAATGTCTAATGGCTCATCATCAGCAAGATAAACCTTCCCAAAATTTCCAGCAACATAATTTTACATACTTTCTTTATGTGAGGTAGAGTGGAAAGATGCTACGGAGTCTAAGATCCACGATTCAATAGGACTGTCAACGCTCAAAAATAAGTGCATCATGGACCTCCTCTGTCGTAGCATTCACAGACTCTTCTTCATGTTTCTGACCTTGATTCTTTTTCTTCAGGAGCCTGCAGTCCCTTTTGAAATGTCCTCTTTTACCACAATTCCAACAACCATCTCCGTGGGGCTTAGACTGACTCCTTTTCTTAGACTTAGACCTATTCCGATCTTGTCCGCGTTGATTTGATCTTCCCCTGCTTTCAGTGTTTAAAGCAGAGTCTGAGACTTCACCTGATTCCCTTATGTGAATATCTTCACTTAGAATCAAGTCCCGAACCTCATTGAGCTTCAATTTGCTTGAACTGGAAGAGCTACTTACAGCCGTCACAATAGCACCCAAACTTTCGGGTAAGGAGGATAAAAGAATCAAGGCACAAATGTCATCATCAAAATTTATTTCTACAGAACTCAACTGAGTTGTAATCACGTTGAATTCGTTGATGAAATCTGTAACAGAAGCACCTTCGACCATCTTCAAATTAAACAAATGACACATCAAATATACCTTGTTTGAGGCCGAGAGTTTTTCATACATATTTGATAGCGCCTTCATCAATCCTATCGTGGTCTTCTCGTTCACGATGTTAAAGGCGACGTTTCTGGTCAATGTCAAGCGAACAACTCCGAGTGCTTATCTGTCTAGTAGATCCCAATCTTCTTTTTTCATCCATGTCGGCATCGTTCCAAGAAGCGGCTTGTCCAGCTTCTTCTGATACAAGTAGTCTTCGATTTGCATCTTCCAGAAATCGAAGTCCTTGCCATCGAACTTGTCGATCCTCACTTTTCCTTCATCCGCCGTCATTGCTCCTACTATTCTCCTCGAACGAGACTCTGATACCAGTTGTTAGGAAAAAAACGGCGACCCTCTCTCTTGCTCACGACCCACTAATCGAGATCAGAACAGAGAAATAAAGAAAAGTAGAATAGACAATCACACAGGAACACATAGATTTTACATGGTTTGGAGGCGATGTGCCTTCCTACGTCCACGACCGCAGCAGAATTCCACTAGGATAATCACTCACCGATATAATACAAAGAGAGAGTCCACACCCTATTATATAAGGATATTAGGGTGCCATTAGTCAGGGTACCAAAGACAACAATGCCCCTGTTAAACAGAAATTCCCTTCCAGGGTTAACATATACATTGCTCTAAACCTTGGTCATACATGCCCCCCTGTCACCAAGGATGCTCAACTGAGGCCATGGATGGTCCCCAAAGACTACATATGCTTCCCCAAAGGGTTGACATCGAATTTCCTTGAACTCGGACTGCATTCTCCTCTGTCACCAAGGATGCTCTCCTGAGATAGTGGATGCTCCCAAGAGACAGCATGTGCTCGCGTGCGAGGGCGCACGATGGCGAGTTCGGGCTCCACACTTTAACAGTTAAATATTTAATTATAAAAATATTATGTCCGAGAATGCATTATTAAATATATCCTTACTCTTATCAAAAAAGTGCAAAAATAACTTCGCCATAACCCACCGTTATCCGTCATGAATCTAACCCCGGTTAATTTTAACTCAAGGTGAGAAAGGTCGAAAATACCCATATGTTAAAAAATAGATAGAGGTGTCACGAAACCCCCCCACCCCCACTTCCACCTCCACCAAATCCCTAGTTTTGGCCCCCTCTCCATCGCGTGCCCCTCGCCCTTGACGCCCTACATGATCACAATGGTCACCGCTCCCACCCGCTATCGTCGCCATCACCGACCAAGGGATCTTCGATTGAGTCTGTCGTTGTCGCCAATACCAGCAGCACCATGGAGCCCTCCGCCCCACCCTAGCCACACCATAGACTTCAAGGTCGAAGCAGATAACTCCACCTCCCCTAACAGTGGGGTCGTCTAGGTCAGCTCCAGTCGGTGACATCGGTGCTGTCCTGGGGGCCTCCATCCTGCTGCTGGGGAGCACTCCAAATTCGGCACCTTCGATGCAGACATCAAAGTCGACGAAGACGGATCCACCTCTACTGACCGTGGGGTTTTCTAGGTCATCTCTAAATGCGAACCCTTCGGTCGCAACTAGAGTAAGCAGTACCCATCCCTCGCTACTGACCGTGGGGTTTTCTGGACCGCAACCAGCCCGAAACACACGGTCAAAGGGGCTGTCACCTCCCAGGCCACAACCCCCACGTAGCGGCCCTGGCCTGACCGCTATAAGCAAGTAGCGGTCAGTCGCGAGGCCGCTACTACACGGAACTTAGACGAAGAAGTGGCGGCCAGCCCCCTAGCCGCTAGCGCCATAAAACGATCGTGCCCGGACCGCAAGCTCCAGGTGGCGGTCCATCCCGTGGCCGCTACCTGGAATCGACTTACTGGGCCAAGAAACGGTCCCAATTGGACCACCATTACAGGTAGCGGTCTCTGGTACGACCTCTACCTGCCTCCGAGCCCAGAAATGGCGAACACGGCGGAAAACCCCATTTCACACCCATGTGAAGGGAAAAATAAGGGGAAACCATTCCCCAACCTCTCTAACACCGAGAGGACCCATTTAAACCCCAAAAATGCAATCAAAACATGAAATCCGGCTCACACCCCAAAATCATGTATTTAAACCCCGACGGGAATATAAACCCTCTCGGCTCGCCTCGGGCTACCAAACTCCCGAGAAATGAACTACATGGGTTAAGGAAGCATCCCCCTACTTCCACCGAAGATTCGGCGCACCAAGGACGTCGATCCGCCAAGAAAACGCAGTTTAAACCCTCGTCGGCTCGCGATCTCACGAACCGCCTCCACCATCGCGATCCTCGTCCCGCGCTCGTCGCTCCTCGCCCCACAAGCATCACTGCCCCGCCCTCGTCCGCCCAGAGAAGAGAGGGGGAGAGGGGAGAACGTGAGAGAAGAGAGAGGGAGAGTGATGTGACACCACCTATGGACCTATTTTGCAAGCATTCAAGTTTGAGCAGCAGACTCACACTAGCGAGCTCACCCGTATGGCGCACACTAGTGCCCGATGGCGACTAGGCGATGTTGGAGAGGGTCCGAGGCGGGACCTTGAGGCTCCAATGGTTGGCTAGCTTGGGGAGAACCCCAAATGGGCCTAGGATGCCCAAATCATGGGCGGCCACCACACCAAGGGTGTGGGTTAAGTGGATGCTCTCACAACTCGCCCGCGGTGGTCACTCAGTTTGGGTAGCAATTTAAAATCGGACACTCTCTTACCGCCGACGGAGTAACTATAGCAATACTAAGCTAAGCAAGTCCATTACAGCAATGAGAGATGTTCAGGAGCTCACCTAGCCGGCGTGAAGACGCCGACTCCGGCCGGAGACGGGGGCGAGCGGGGAGGCGAGGGTATGCACCCGCACGCCGCGTCGTTGTCGCTTCAACCTGAAATGGAAAGATTACACCACTACACCTCTCGCAGGAGGGGTGATCTTGGGGTGGGGATTAATCTTATTACATCCAATACTACCTCCATGCAGGGAGGGGCCTTCAGCCGGCCAAGCGGGGTGGGGACTTATGCTAAGGAAACCCGATTTGCCGATCCCCGCCGGTTCTGCCAACCTTCAGAATTGTTGGACAGGGGGCCGGTGATGTCACTGCCACAAATTCCACATAGCTCAGATCTTGACGAAACCTGTGCCAAAAGTTTCCCAACTGATAGAGGATGATGCCTGAATTTTTTGGGAAGCTCTAGACCTCGGGGCTGATCGGACCGGCGACTGGAGCAGGACAGCAACACTCTGCTTCGGACTGATGCAGAACTGATGCAGTGGATTGCAGAAGGTGCTACGGTCGCTCCCGAACTTCAATTTGAACGAAACTGACGGTGACGCGATCGTGGTCGGAGTAGCTTCGAGCAGAAGTTGACGTGGCCACCATCGAGGTCGGAGATGAGAATGGTGGCCAGATAAATGAAGACAGGTCAAACCTGAGTCCACTGGTGGCAGACTGCACACTCCGACGAAATAATTCAGAACAAATAGCTCGGGAAGGCGATTGGCATCGTTCTTTCTGCTACTGATGGAGGACTAGACGAAGAAGAATTTTATAGAAGAAAGTGTGCTCTAATTCCTCCAAGGTTGACCGCAGAACATCTTCCAAGGTCGCTCTGATCTTCAGTCTGGGACAGATTGCGCAGTCATTGAAGATGACGCTCCTCCGGACAGCTCCGAACTTGGAAGCCGGCGAGACCACCACCGTTTGAAAGCTATCTCGATGATGATTCCAGAAATGTAGGTCTTGCCACCTGAATCTTTGAGAGACGGTCGTGGCTGCCTCTGCAAGTCGCTGCAACTCTGCTGCCTGAAACAGAGGTTGAATGAGAAGAAGATGAGGGGGTGGGGAAGGGGATGGCCAAGAGAGTAAGAGGTGGAGGGTGAACTTGACTGGTATGGGGAAGGGGGGCTGCGACTTTGGGTGGTTTGGGAGGTGGGGAGATGGAAGGGCACTGCCCTAGGGAGAGGGAAATTTGAATTTGGGCTTAGGGAAGAGCCCCTTCAACCTTGGGGAGAGGAAGGGGTGCTTAGGAAGTGGTGTTGGGTAGTTGGGGGTTGGGAGGTGGGGTGTGGATTGGAGGATGTCACCTTGGGTTGGGGGGGAGTTAAATGGGTGGATGGAGAAGGGGAGAGGTCTTAATGAGGGGTGAATGGGGAGGAGAGAGAAAATTCTGAAAATTGGGGTGGAGGGAGAGAGAGAGAGAGAGAGGGGGGGACCCCTTAGAGAGAGAGAGAGTGAGAGAGAGAGAGATCTAGTGGGATTTGGAAGTGGATTTCAATTTTCATTCAATTGTTCATTACTTCAAAATGAGGGGAATGGGGTCCTATATATAGGCAACCCACATTTCTACAAAAGTCCCTGACATTTGACTCAATGACAAATAACCGAAGGGATAGGGGTGCCCTTGGGCCAAGCCCAATGAATTGGGCCCACTAGCCTAACAAACCAACCTAATGACACAATACTTAGGAAAATGACTCACTAACCTAGGTACATGACTCAAATAAAGGGAAAATTACATGATATTGACTCAAATAAAATGTGAAGATTACATGACTAGACTCAAAAATACATGACTAACATAATGGCGCTTGTCGACGAACAATCGAGTCCGGAGAAAATATGGAGGGGCAAGGGATGCCCTCATCAGAGAGGGAGAGAAATGAGAGATGGGGAGAGAGAAAAAGGGTTAGGTTTATATAGAAAGTCTGTAATTTCTAAAAAATATAAAAAATAGGAAAAAATACTCCCCACGATCCTCGAAAAATGCACAAAGTGCTGATAATGTCACGGAGTTGGAGAACGCAACGGTTCACCCTGTACAGGATTCCGAAGGCTCGTAAGGAAAAAACACGCGTAAACCACAAAACGCTCTCCAGGACCCCCGAAAGCGATCCGAAACCCACGGAAGTAGGGGGAGAACACCTTAACCAACTGACAACGTTGTCAGAGTCCCAGCACAGAAAAACCTTGATTCTCACGAAAGCACCGATCCTGAGGGACACAACTGTAGACACGGCATTTTAAGCATTACGCTGAGCAAACCCCGTATCACGCCAAGACGCCCCAAAGCGGCTCGCACAGTTAAACCATTTGAATGATTTCCAATCTTTTATTCGATCTCGCGGAAAGTCAAGTGTTGTTTGTCAAAATGAGCGAAACCCTCGCCAATGGGCTTGTGGCCATCCCTCTCCTACACAAGAAGATAAAAATGTCAATGAGCTTGGCCCATCTCTTAATGTTAAAAAAGGAAGGGGGGGGGGGGAGAAATAAAGATTTTAGTGGGCTTGGCCCATTCTACCTTATATATATATATATATATATATATATATATATATATATACATAAATATATATACGTACATATCTATACATATATATATATATAAATATATATATACAAACAAAAATAAAAAGGATAAAATATATAATAACACTAAATAGGTGGCCCATCATTTATTTTGTATAAATAAACATATATGCAAATATTGATAAATATAAATGACTTGGGCCCATCTCTAAACAAAAATAAAATAAATATTTTTCTTTTATTTTTATTAACTCCTCTCCTTAAATCCCTCCTCATTTCTTGGATCTGGTCTCCCCCATTCAATACACCGACCCCACTCCCTCTCTCTCTCTCTCTCCCATTCTCCCCTCCCATCGAAGCCACGGCCACCTTCCCCATTCCCCCGGTCTCTCCTGGGACCTCCTTCACACACAACTGTTGGCCATCTGTAGCAACCCTGATGAATTTAAAAGGAATAAATAAATCAAAATAGATTAAAAGATTTAGTAAATAAATGAAAGAGCTTGGAATAAAAATAATTAAACCCTGATGAAAATAACGCCTCAGATATAGGCGCTAATTTACAATAAAACGCCCTCACCTAAGGCGTGAATTAAAGAAAGGACGCCCAAATAATAATGCGTCAAATTTTAAACGACCAAAATAAGCAAGAGTAATAAAAATACAATAAAAAGGTTAACGCCCTTGACATAGACGCGTTTTAACATAAAACGACGCAGGAAAAGGCGTCAATTTAAATTCGACGCCCTTGATCAGGACGCTAATTCAGTTTGAGTTTCGTTCGACCCAGGAGTCTATCCAGGGTAAGGTGATAACTACGAGGAAGAGTTCGAATGTAGTAATAACTATAATATGGAAGTATTACTTCCAATCAAACACAAACTCTATTAGGATTCTAGAAATCCTATAAATAACCTACTGCTTGAACCGAGAACGCTATTTGGCGTTCGGAGTATTCTAAGGTATGTGAAGAACAGCAGGTTCTTCTTGTATCTCTGTTCATACGATTATCGATTTCATGAAAGAATACTAAATATTCTTATTCTTCTTCTCTTCTTACAGGTTAAGAAGATTAACGGGTAAGTTTTTCTTTCCTCCACCTTCAGTTAAGTATTATGAAGAAAAACTGATGTTTCTTCATCTTATTTCTCTGTAGAGAAGTCATCTTAACCTACTGAAGAACGTGGGTTCTTCATCGATGAACGTCTGCTTCTGATCGTGCCAAAAAGAGAACCTGTCGATACATCTACACCAAGACTTCTGCCCCTTTCATCCAACTCTGTTGATAGCAGAGTACCGTGTCTTCATCAGTTCTCCAGTTGATCTTCATAAAGGTAGGATTTTCTCATGGAACGTAGCCCAAACTACCATATAATTTATAGATAATTATCATCGATAGTTCATGCATATAGTTTTCATGCGTTCTGGTTATTTTCTACAGAATTTTTGAAAGTAACGACCCTAATAAGGGCGTTAATTTAAAAGACACGACCATTAACAAGGTCGTCAATTCCATATTTGACGCCCTGCACACGGACGTTAATTCCTGTTAATTAATAAATAGCATGTTTAAAAATTATATATCAAAGCAAACATGATTCTAAATAAATGCATGACTATTTTATTGAGATCCTGATATTTTTCTGGTCCTGACCATAGACCATGTTCTTGAAATATTCAATGTCTCGAAATTCATAAAAATGTGAATTAACGACCTTATCAAGGTCGTCTTGTATTGAACTAACGCCCCAGACAAGGGCGCGTGCTTAAAACTAACGCCCCTCTACAAGGCGCATTTTATTACAATTTCCAGATTTATAATATTATGCAAAACTAGAAATATTGAAAGGACGACTGCTGTAGACGTCGTCAAAATTAATATAAACGCCCCTGGTTAAGGCGTTAATTAAATGAAAAATGACTTTACCAAAGTCGCTATTTTCTGCATTACTGTTTTCAATGACTACTGTTATCCGAAAGTTTCATTATATTTATATACATATATAGGCACTATTACTCCACTCCGTGAGTATAGTCCCACGTTTTCTACGACGATTTATCGCATTACACATTCAATTCTCATTGACATATAAGCTCTCCATTGGACATTCCGTTCCTTTGGACTAGCGAGTTAGTCATAGAGACCTCCGTAAGACTCCTCGTAGCCTTGGATTCCCTCAAGGCCGATTGAGCTGGTTGTACCCTAAAAACCCATTACACTATTGAATGCCATGTCACTCTAAAGAAACATGGTATACCGGCCCTTATGATATGCAAAGAGTATATCATGAGAATTCTTAATGGGATGATGATATCATGCCATTGTTGATGTTCTTTTGGACCTCAATCCTATCTTAAGAATGAGGATGTTTTACCATTGAGGTGCTATCCATATGGGCCTCAATTCTGTATAAAAGAGTGTCTATACTTGTGTGTCATGGTACCCGAGTTAAGGGAACCTATTCTACCTAGTTTTATCGAATTCGTGAATTGAACCGTTATTATCACCTATTGGTGTCAAAAGTCATATTTTTGGACTCCAATCAGTCAAAGTTGTCTTACATGTCTATAAGCTTTGTTATTGAAATTCCATGATGGCTATACACAAAAATGTGGATGTTAAAATACATGACTAATGCCTGCGCATATAGGGCCCGATCTGGTCCTGGGAGGAGCACCCGAAAGTACTAGTGCCCATGGGAGTTGAATGATAATGGTATTGGCATTATACCAAAGTGCATGACTAGCTTGATTGAACATTCCATAAATCTTGTACTTGACTTGATATTACATGACTTGCGTGGCCCGAAAAAGGGTAATTACTTGCGTGCTTGAACGTAATAGCCAGATTTCATCTTGACATGATAAAGTACTTACTTGACTATCTTGATATCATTTGATATAAGTTCTTGAAAGTTCATAACTAGTTCTTCTTGTTATCTCATTGTGATATTCTCTTTCTATCTTGTCGTTTTATGCGAGCATGCATAGCTATAGTGCATTCATGAAAGATGTAACTACTTAAACCCCTTGCTAGTTCCTGAGATATAATTTCCTACTGAGCGTTCGCTCACTCCGTGTTTGTCCCTTACTTTTCAGGTAAGTCCGACGAGGAAGGTCAAACTGATGGGGAAAGTCAAGAGTGAAAGAGCTAGAGATTTTCCAAGTGTCATCTAGTCTTTTTCCTATTTTCTTGAGTCAACTATGTACTTTTCCTTTTTAATTGAATAGAGTATTGGATTTGTAATAGTCTATCCATTATGAAATAAAAGATTGGGTTATCTTTCTATTTTGCGCATCTCTGTTTTAGTGTCGAATACACTACTACTCTGATTGACATGATTGATATAAACTCGTCGCGCACATCCGAGTATCTTCCGCGCTCGGGGCGTGACAGTTTTTGTGGTATCAGAGCCTAGGGTATTCAATTCCTAGGAAAACCCAAGTCCAAGGATATGTTCAAACCTTTAACCAGTGAGATTGGGTAGAACCAAGGGTTAAAGTTAACATAGAATGCTAGTCTTTAAGATACAAATCACGTATTAATCTAGTTATTATAATTATAGGATAATGGCTGCCGAACGTGCTCAATGGAGCAACATGCAGCGTACACTGCAAGGCATGACTCAAGTGCTGCAACAAGTAACACTAGGAGGTGGACAACGAGCAGGAAGTCTCCACCAGACTTTCAAGAACATGAACCCGCCCAAGTTCACGGGTTCTACTGATCCAGATGACGCTGAACACTGGATTAGGGAAACAGAACGAATATTCCGTGTTATGCAATGCACAGATCAAGATAAGGTCTTATTAGCTACTTTTCAGTTAGAAAGGGATGCTAGATGCTGGTGGGAATCAATAGAGGCTACTATAAATCAAGATCAGGTTTCGTGGGAGGAATTCGTTGAACACTTCAACGCAAAATATTTCTCGGACCGAGTTCAGGAAAAGAAGGCTGTAGAATTTGCTGCATTAAAGCAACGATCTTTGTCAGTGGCCGAGTATGAGGCCCAATTCTCTAGATTATCTCGGTATGCTAAGCATCTAGTTAGCACCGAGAAAATGAAAGCTAGAAGGTTTCTTAATGGGATTAGGCCCCAAGCTATTACCCAACTGGCGCCGATGGACATTCAAGTCTACTCGGAGATAGTACGCCGAGCTCAACTATTAGAAGATGCCATGGAACTGTCTGATAGGATTCGTGGTAAGGATAAGAAGGAACAAGTTACAGGTTTGGGTTCCTTTAAACCCAACTTCAAGAAAAGGCCTAGCAATGGAGGAGCATCCTCACAAGACCAAAAGTTCAAGAAGACCAAGCCCTTCTCTATCACCACTACCTCTCCAAATACAGTGTGCAAACATTGTGATAAAGCGGGTCATAGAGCAGAAGAATGCTGGAGGAAACTAGGAGCATGTCTCCGTTGTGGGAGTCGTGAGCATCGGATTCCCGATTGCCCATTACTTAACGATCAAGCCGATGTCGGGAAACGCCCAGTAACCAAGAATGCTCGTCTTCATGCAATCAAGGAGACCGAGCAAGTAGAAGAAGGCGGCTTAGTGGAAGGTACATTGAAAGTTTGTTCCAAGAATGCATATGTCTTAATTGATACTGGTGCATCACATTCTATTATTTCTAAGAAGTTTGCTGACCCATTACCCCTAGAACCGGAATGGATAAAGTTAGTTTTGTCTACTCCTCTGGGTAATGAGACTGATATTACACATCATTACCAAAACTGCGAAGTATTGGTTCAGGGTAGAAATCTCCCTATTGATCTCATATGTTTAGATCTGAAAGAGTATGATGTTATTCTAGGAGCAGATTGGTTATCCAAGTATCAGGCAACGGTTGATTGCCGCAATAGCAAGGTTACATTCAAGGAATTTCCAGAACTAATCTTGTCTAGCCCCAAGGGTCGGAGCAGATCCCCTCTTATTTCAGCTCTCCGAGCTAGCAAGCTCATCAGGAAAGGATGTACATCTTTCCTTGCCTTTGTCACAGTTAAAGAAGCTAAGGAAGCTAAGCTAGAAGACATTCCAGTGGTACAAGAATTTCTGGACGTGTTTCCGGAAGATTTGCCGGGATTACCCCCGCAAAGAGAAGTGGCCTTCACCATTGACTTAGTCCCTGGTGCTGGTCCGATTTCAAAGGCACCTTATAGGATGTCACCTGCTGAACTCAAGGAGTTAAAAGAGCAATTAATGGAACTCATCAAGAAAGGATTCATTAGACCAAGTACTTCCCCGTGGGGAGCGCCTGTGTTATTTGTAAAGAAGAAAGACGGATCCATGAGGTTATGCGTCGACTATCGACAGTTGAATCATCTCACTATAAAGAACAAGTATCCACTGCCGAGAATCGATGAATTGTTTGATCAAATTTCAGGATCCATGTACTTTTCCAAAATTGATCTTAGGTCAGGATATCACCAACTAAGAATCAAGGACGAGGATATTCATAAAACCGCATTCAGAAGCAGGTATGGCCATTATGAATTTGTTGTTATGCCTTTCGGACTAACGAATGGCCCTGCTGCCTTTATGCAGTTAATGAATAGTATATTCAGGCCTTATTTGGATCAATTCGTGGTGGTCTTTATTGATGATATATTGATTTATTCCAAGACCAAGGAAGAACATGAGGAACATTTGAGGATTGCATTACAAATATTGAGGACAAACCAATTATATGCAAAACTTAGCAAGTGTGAATTCTGGCTTCAAGAAGTGACTTTTCTCGGACATGTTATATCAAAGGATGGCTTGTCTGTAGACCCATCAAAGGTTGAAGCTGTAAGGAACTGGAAAGACCGACCAATGCTAGCGAGATCCGAAGTTTCTTAGGTCTTGCCGGCTATTACAGGCGATTCATCAAGGATTTCTCAAAAATCGCCGTGCCACTTACGAGGTTAACTCGCAAGGAGATCCGTTATGAATGGGATGAGGAATGTGAAAGAAGCTTCCAAACTCTCAAGGATCATCTTACTACAGCTCCTATCTTAGCATTGCCAATTGAAGGAGAAAAGTTTGAGGTATACACTGATGCTTCTGGCATTGGCCTCGGGTGTGTTCTAATGCAACGAGGGAAGGTTATAGCCTACTCTTCTCGTCAATTAAAGAAGCATGAAGAGAACTATCCCGTCCACGACTTAGAATTGGCCGCGGTAGTATTTGCACTCAAAATATGGAGACATTATCTTTATGGAGTATAGTTTACTGTATACTCCGATCACAAGAGTCTCAAATATCTTTTCTCACAGAAGGAACTAAATATGAGGCAAAGACGATGGCTGGAATATCTCAAGGACTTTGACTTCAATATACAATACCATCCCGGAAAGGGTAATCATGTAGCAGATGCCCTTAGTCGAAAGCCGAGAGCACTGTTAGCCAATTGTCTGATTCAAGAATGGAAATTGCTGGAACAATTCTCTGAACTCAATATAAGCATGGACACGAACCCTAGATGTGTCACATTATCTCATGTAAGCATACAGTCAGATTTATTGTCTGAAATACAAGCACTTCAGAATGATGATCCTACATTAGTAGAAATCAAGGGCAGATTAGAAGGACAATCGGATTTCCAATTAGCTTCTGATAGAAGATTAATGTTCAAGAATAGAACTTGTATACCGGACTGCCCAGAATTGAAGAGGAAGGTCTTAGATGAAGCTCATAGATCAAGGTACACGATTCATCCTGGATCTACCAAAATGTACCAAGATGTAAAGAGAAATTTTTGGTGGCCCAACATGAAAAGAGAAATAGCGGACTACGTATCACGCTGTCTCACGTGCCAACAAGTCAAGGCGGAACACCAAAAGCCTGCTGGAAAACTACATCCTCTAGATATCCCTAAATGGAAGTGGGAGGATATTCGTATGGATTTCATCATGGGTTTATCTAAATCAAAAAGAGGACATGATGGAATATGGGCTATCATTGACCGATTGACTAAATCAGCGCATTTCTTGCCAATCAAGAGTCGATGGTCAGTTGATGTCTTAGCTGCACTATACATCAAGGAAATAGTCAGACTACATGGTATTCCTGTTTCAATCGTGTCTGACAGAGATCCCCGTTTTACTTCTCATTTTTAGAAAGGACTACAACATTCGTTGGGGACAAGGCTTAACTTTAGTACAGCTTTTCACCCTCAAACGGATGGTCAGACCGAGAGAACCAATCAAGTAGTCGAGGATATGCTTAGAGCTTGCATTATTGATTTTGATGGAAACTGGCATGATCACTTGCCTCTGGTCGAATTTGCATACAATAATAGCTACCAGGCAAGTATACGAATGGCACCTTTCGAAGCCTTATACGGAAGGAGTTGTCGATCACCCTTATGCTGGGACGAAGTTGGAGAGAAACAACTGTTAGGTCCAGACATGGTAAGGGACACTACCGAGAAGATACAATTGATCAAAGAAAGACTGCAAACTGCTCAGTCTAGGCAAAAGGCTTATGCTGACACAAGAAGAGAGATCTTGAATTCCAAGTTGGAGATCATGTATTTCTCAAGATATCACCTGGACGTGGAATACGAAGATTTCAGTGGTATTGCTTCTACCACTGAAAAAATGGGTGGTTCCTTTTCTTCTACCAATGCAATGACAGATTTTCAGGGATTTATGTCAGCTACAGGTTTTGCAGATGCAGGATTTACAAGATCTAAATTCACTTGGACCAATAATCAGGTTGGTCCTTCTCATATAAATGCAAGGTTGGATAGGGTATTATTAAATCCTTATTGGGTTCAATCTGGAACTTATTTGGCAGTTAAGCACTTGACCAGGGGTCCTTCAGATCATGCTCCTTTGCTGCTTTCGATGATTCATGCTTCTCCTGCTCCTGGTCGGTTCATGTATCAGCAAATGTGGCATTCCCATGATGATTTTAAAAGATTTGTCAGGGATCAATGGAACATGACTTTTCATTTAGATTCTAATCCATTTTACAACCTTCAGTTAAAGCTTAGAACATTGAAGATAGCTTTGCGGCAGTGGAATAAAGATGTTTTTGGCAACATCAATCTGGCTAAGGAATCTGCTTCTGTTCAATTGGCTGAAAGTCAATCTTTGTTTGATAATAACCCCACCCTGGAAAATCGTCAAAAATTACAACAGGCCAATGCTCTTATGAATTCTATTCTGGAGAAAGATGAAATTTTTTGGTATCAAAAATCAAGAGTGAAATGGCTATCATATGGTGATAAAAATACTAGCTATTTCCATCAGTATGTCAAAGTTCGGAGACAACAAAACTATGTTCACAGGTTAAAGATAAATGATGCATGGGTTGAAGACCAAGAAACCATTCTTAATGGTGCTGTCCAATTTTTTCAAAATCTACTCAAGTCTGATCCTCATTATATAGATGAAGATTTACTGTTTCCTATTCCTCAGTTGATTTCGGATGATCAGAATAAAATGCTGTGTGCAGTGCCTCAAAAGGCTGAGATCCAATATGCTGTATTTTCCCTTGCAGGGAACAGTTCCCCTGGTCCAGATGGCTTTAGTAGTATTTTTTATACACATTGCTGGGAAATAATAGAGGATGATGTTGTGAAGGCTGTTCAAAGCTTTTTTCAGGGCTGGGGTCTTCCTCAAGGAGTTACTTCTTCAATTCTATGTTTGATTCCTAAGCTAAAATCTCCATCTTCATTTACTGACTTTAGGCCCATCAGTCTGTGCAATTTCTCTTATAAAATTGTCTCTAAGGTGATATGTGACAGGATGAGGGATATTCTACCCCTTATTATATCTTCTGAGCAGAGTGGATTTGTTCATGGTAGGCAAATTATTGAAAACTGCTCTCTCGCTCAGGAAATGTTTGCTGAATTACATAGGCCTATACGAGGCCATAATATGTTGGTAAAATTGGATATGGCCAAGGCCTATGACAGGGTAGAATGGGATTTTCTGTATGCAGTTCTTAAGAAATTTGGATTTTCAAGCATATTTGTTTCCCTTTTAGCACAAATGGTTTCAAATTGCTGGTTTTCAATATCTTTGAATGGTGTTTCCCGTGGCTATTTTAAATCCTCTAGAGGGGTAAGACAAGGGGATCCCTTGGCTCCAGCTCTCTTTATTATTGCAGAAGAGGTCTTGAGTAGGGGTATCTCTTTATTGTTCAGCAGAGGTGTGTGTAAATATTACCATTTGCCTAGGGGGGTTCAGGAAATTACTCATTTGCTATTTGCTGACGATTCCATGGTATTTCTTAATGGTGGTCTGCCTTCCATCAACAATTTACTGCTTTTCTTGGCTGCATATGAAGATTCCTCTGGACAGAAAATCAATGCACAAAAGAGTTGCTTTGTAGTGTCAAAGCATATGCCTCGCAGCGCTATTGATAGAATTATTACCAAGACTGGATTTCAACATCGGATTGGTAGTATTTCTTATTTGGGCATTCCTCTTATATCAGGCCGTCAGAAAGTTATTCATTCCAAATTTTTGATTGACAAAATCCTTGCAAAATTAGAAGGTTGGCAAAGCAGTTTGCTGTCTCAAGCAGGCAGACTCACTCTTATTCGATCAGTATTGGACTCTTTCACTGTTTATAGTGCTAGTGCAACCTCCATTCCTCATTCTATTCTTAGACGCATTGAGAGTATCTGCTCTAATTTTTTTTGGCAGGGCTATGAATCCACCCACAGAAAACATTGGATATCTTGGGATAAAATCTGCAGGCCAGTGGCTGAAGGAGGGCTTGGGATTAGGAACTTATATGAAATGAAAATCTCTCTTTATGTGAAGTTGCTTTGGAATTCCTTGTATAGCAATTCTCTATGGGCTAATTTCATCAGGAGCAAATATATTACTGGTAAACACATTTCTGACTGCAAAAAGCCTTTCCCTGTGGGTTTTCGTACTGTAGATTTTGAGAGAGCTCGGTCTGTGCTTCTTTCAAATTCTAGAAAGGTAGTAATGTCAGGTGCCACCACCAATTTTCTGAAAGACAGCTGGCTGGTAGATAAACCTCTGTTAGATACATTTAATTTGTCTATACATTCAGAGTTTGGAAAATGCTCAGTTCAGGAGGTTCTATCTGATCCGACTCATGGCATTTGGCAGCTCCCTATTTCTAGACATCTAATGGATACTGCTAGGAATTATATCTTATGTCAGAGAGATGATATCCCTGTTTGGACCCTCACTAATTCTGGCCAATATAGCTCTAAATCCACTTATGTATTTTTTATGGATTCTGGCTCAAGGCAAAGTGGTCAAATTAGCAAGTTATGGAACTCTGCTTTTCCTATTAGAGCCTCACTGTTCTGTTGGAGACTTCTGAAGCAGGCAGTCCCGGTGGATTCTCAGGTTCAGAGTTGTGGAGTGCAATTAGCTTCTTCATGCGTTTGCTGTCGTGGCGCTCACTCGGTGGAGGACTTAGATCACCTGTTCATACATGGAGAGATTGCCAAGGTATTTTGGTCAGCCTTTTCCCCACTGCTTCCCTCCTCTTGGTCAGATATTCCACATATCAGAAATAGGCTGCACACTGCTTTGATAGATTCGGTTATGTGTTGTCCAAAGGATGTAGTTGCTCTTTTAGTTATGGAATTGGTTATCTGGCATATCTGGAAAATCCTATGTTCTATAAAGAATGATAATTCTTGGAGACCTTTAGATTATTTGGCAGAGCTGCTGGTTGAAGATCTTCAAATCCTCTTAAAGAGAATTCGATTCAAGCAGGAATTTGGAAGAGATTTCTACTCCAAGCTGCAGGCATTTGGTTTGGTGGCTAACAGCCCAAAGATTCTCTTTATTATTGTTCGATGGAAATATGCAGAGTTTGGTTATACCTTGAATGTCGATGGAGCTAGTAAGGGCAATCCGGGTCTGGCTGGTGGTGGAGGTTGTATCAGAGATCCAAGGGGTCAAGTTTGTTTGGGTTTCTCCTATTTTTATGGTTTCGGAACCAACACTGTTGCAGAAGGACGGGCCTTGCTGGACGGCCTTAGGCTTACTCAATTACATAACATTTCAATTTCTGCAATTTACACAGATTCAATGGTTTTATTAATGTTGATTCAATCCAAGCAATCTCCCCCTTGGTCTTTTCTTCCTTGGTGGGAGGCTTTAACAGAATTGATATCCCACTTTCACTGTCCAATTCGGCATGTTTATCGAGAAGGGAATCAATTAGCTGATGCTTTAGCAAATCATGCGGTTCATGTTGGGCATAATCAAGAGTTTGCTTCTCTTCAGGATCTTCCTCAGATGGCCAAAGGGTATGCAATTTCTGATGCCAATGGGCTTCCCAATTTTAGGAAAAGAATTGTTCAACAGGGTGCTGCGATGTGAGGGGTTCAAATTCTGATATTTCATATGAAGGAGCTCTTTTGTAGCTGCCAGGGGGTATGATTGCTATGACGGCATGAAGTAATGGCATCTCAGAGTTGTCAATATTGTGTGCTGCATTGAACTCATGGATGACAGACTTTGTCCTTTTTCTTTTGTCTTTGAGGCATTTGCCTTCCAGAATTGTATATAGTCTGATCAAAATCAATAAAAGCAAGCATCTTGTAACTAAGGTGGAGTGGGTCCATTCCCTTCCTTTGGAAAGGGGGTGCACTCTCCCTTATGTTCCTTGATGATTTGGATTTATATATAAAAAAAAAGCTTACACCAAGATTTATCGGACCTTTTGAAATACTAGAAAGAGTTGGCGAGGTTGCTTATCGCATCGCATTGCCACCTCAACTGTCCGAAGTACATAATGTGTTCCACATATCCATGTTGAAGAAGTATGTACACGATCCATCACATATTATCGAACATGGAGACCTAGTAATCCAGAAGGATCTCACGTACGAACAGAAGCCTATGAAGATCTTAGATCGAGAAGTACGTACCCTAAGGAATAAGGTTATTCCCATGCTTAAAGTACAATGGAATAAGAATTCAGAACATGAAGCTACATGGGAGACCGAGAATCTATGAAGAAACGATTTCCCGAATTATTCTAAGAGGTATTCACTCTACACTCTCCATATGTAAAGATATGATATGGAATTTGGGGACCAAATTCTTTTTAAGTGGGGGAGGGTGTAGCAACCCTGATGAATTTAAAAGGAATAAATAAATCAAAATAGATTAAAAGATTTAGTAAATAAATGAAAGAGCTTGGAATAAAAATAATTAAACCCTGATGAAAATAACGCCTCAGATATAGGCGCTAATTTACAATAAAACGCCCTCACCTAAGGCGTGAATTAAAGAAAGGATGCCCAAATAATAAGGCGTCAAATTTTAAACGACCAAAATAAGCAAGAGTAATAAAAATACAATAAAAAGGTTAACGCCCTTGACATAGACGCGTTTTAACATAAAACGACGCAGGAAAAGGCGTCAATTTAAATTCGACGCCCTTGATCAGGACGCTAATTCAGTTTGAGTTTCGTTCGACCCAGGAGTCTATCCAGGGTAAGGTGATAACTACGAGGAAGAGTTCGAATGTAGTAATAACTCTAATATGGAAGTATTACTTCCAATCAAACACTAACTCTATTAGGATTCTAGAAATCCTATAAATAACCTACTGCTTGAACCGAGAACGCTATTTGGCGTTCGGAGTATTCTAAGGTATGTGAAGAACATTAGGTTCTTCTTGTATCTCTGTTCATACGATTATCGATTTCATGAAAGAATACTAAATATTCTTATTCTTCTTCTCTTCTTACAGGTTAAGAAGATTAACGGGTAAGTTTTTCTTTCCTCCACCTTCAGTTAAGTATTATGAAGAAAAATTGATGTTTCTTCATCTTATTTCTCTGTAGAGAAGTCATCTTAACCTACTGAAGAACGTGGGTTCTTCATCGACGAACGTCTGCTTCTGATCGTGCCAAAAAGAGAACCTGTCGATACATCTACACCAAGACTTCTGCCCCTTTCATCCAACTCTGTTGATAGCAGAGTACCGTGTCTTCATCAGTTCTCCAGTTGATCTTCATAAAGGTAGGATTTTCTCATGGAACGTAGCCCAAACTACCATATAATTTATAGATAATTATCATCGATAGTTCATGCATATAGTTTTCATGCGTTCTGGTTATTTTATACAGAATTTTTGAAAGTAACGACCCTAATAAGGGCGTTAATTTAAAAGACACGACCATTAACAAGGTCGTCAATTCCATATTTGACGCCCTGCACACGGACGTTAATTCCTGTTAATTAATAAATAGCATGTTTAAAAATTATATATCAAAGCAAACATGATTCTAAATAAATGCATGACTATTTTATTGAGATCCTGATATTTTTCTGGTCCTGACCATATACCATGTTCTTGAAATATTCAATGTCTCGAAATTCGTAAAAATGTGAATTAACGACCTTATCAAGGTCGTCTTGTATTGAACTAACGCTCCAGACAAGGGCGCGTGCTTAAAACTAACGCCCCTCTACAAGGCGCGTTTTATTACAATTTCCAGATTTATAATATTATGCAAAACTAGAAATATTGAAAGGACGACTGCTGTAGACGTCGTCAAAATTAATATAAACGCCCCTGGTTAAGGCGTTAATTAAATGAAAAATGACTTTACCAAAGTCGCTATTTTCTGCATTACTGTTTTCAATGACTACTGTTATCCGAAAGTTTCATTATATTTATATACATATATAGGCACTATTACTCCACTCCGTGAGTATAGTCCCACATTTTCTACGACGATTTATCGCATTACACATTCAATTCTCATTGACATATAAGCTCTCCATTGGACATTCCGTTCCTTTGGACTAGCGAGTTAGTCATAGAGACCTCCGTAAGACTCCTCGTAGCCTTGGATTCCCTCAAGGCCGACTGAGCTGGTTGTACCCTAAAAACCCATTACACTATTGAATGCCATGTCACTCTAAAGAAACATGGTATACCGGCCCTTATGATATGCAAAGAGTATATCATGAGAATTCTTAATGGGATGATGATATCATGCCATTGTTGATGTTCTTGTGGACCTCAATCCTATCTTAAGAATGAGGATGTTTTACCATTGAGGTGCTATCCATATGGGCCTCAATTTTGTATAAAAGAGTGTCTATACTTGTGTGTCATGGTACCCGAGTTAAGGGAACCTATTCTACCTAGTTTTATCGAATTCGTGAATTGAACCGTTATTATCGCCTATTGGTGTCAAAAGTCATATTTTTGGACTCCAATCAGTCAAAGTTGTCTTACATGTCTATAAGCTTTGTTATTGAAATTCCATGATGGCTATACACAAAAATGTGGATGTTAAAATACATGACTAATGCCTGCGCATATAGGGCCCGATCTGGTCCTGGGAGGAGCACCCGAAAGTACTAGTGCCCATGGGAGTTGAATGATAATGGTATTGGCATTATACCAAAGTGCATGACTAGCTTGATTGAACATTCCACAAATCTTGTACTTGACTTGATATTACATGACTTGCGTGGCCCGAAAAAGGGTAATTACTTGCGTGCTTGAACGTAATAGCCAGATTTCATCTTGACATGATAAAGTACTTACTTGACTATCTTGATATCATTTGATATAAGTTCTTGAAAGTTCATAACTAGTTCTTCTTGTTATCTCATTGTGATATTCTCTTTCTATCTTGTCGTTTTATGCAAGCATGCATAGCTATAGTGCATTCATGAAAGATGTAACTACTTAAACCCCTTGCTAGTTCCTGAGATATAATTTCCTACTGAGCGTTCGCTCACTCCGTGTTTGTCCCTTACTTTTTAGGTAAGTCTGACGAGGAAGGTCAAACTGATGGGGAAAGTCAAGAGTGAAAGAGCTAGAGCTTTTCCAAGTGTCATCTAGTCTTTTTCCTATTTTCTTGAGTCAACTATGTACTTTTCCTTTTTAATTGAATAGAGTATTGGATTTGTAATAGTCTATCCATTATGAAATAAAGGATTGGGTTATCTTTCTATTTTGCGCATCTCTGTTTTGGTGTCGAATACACTACTACTCTGATTGACATGATTGATATAAACTCGTCGCGCACATCCGAGTATCTTCCGCGCTCGGGACGTGACACCATCCCACCTCTCTCTCGGCTACCCATGAACGCAACATCCTCTCCTTCTCACCAGTCCAGCCGCAGACCCCCCCTCACTCCCTCTCTTTCTCTTTCCCTCTTTCATTTTCTCTCCATCCCTCTGCTCCTTACACCATCGCAGTCACCCACGGCAGCCACCCTCAAAGTTTCATCTCCCACCTCATAGATAGACCTCCACACCCTCCCATGCATGCTCCCCACTGTCGCCCTCCTCTACCGTGTGAACCCCCACGCCGCACCGTAGGCCTCACTTCCTAACACACCACACCCTCTGCTCTGCCTTCTCTCTCCATCCCCTCTACGGCCATCCCAACACCCAGCAGACCCACCTCTCACCTCCACTGATCTCCATTCTCTCCCAACCGTGAGCATCCCCTCTCCATCTTTTCCTCCCTCTGATTCTACTCCTTCTCACCATCCCACCCACCACCATCGGCAACCGCGAGCATCTCCCCGTCGTCACCACGCATATCTCCCCAGTCCACTGTCGACTTCTCATTCCACCTCTACCGCATGCATACGTGCATGCCCCACAACCCCTACCTGCACCTCCCGCCACAGTGAGCCCGCTGCTATCACCAGTCCCACAGTCTGGGTGCTGTCACCACACCCGCACGCTGGTCGCCGTCGGCCACCCACGCTGTAGCCCTCCAGCCGCGAGACCACGAAAGCC
The DNA here is from genome assembly GCA_022559845.1 of Amorphophallus konjac. NCBI lineage: Eukaryota > Viridiplantae > Streptophyta > Magnoliopsida > Alismatales > Araceae > Amorphophallus > Amorphophallus konjac. Next base: position 314,943,565 of record CM040119.1, on the reverse strand, counting down.
ACGCCCGCTGCACCCTTCCACGTCCGTCGCGACCGCCACTGCCCTCCAGCCGCCGGCCACGTCCGTAGTAGTTCCGTCTCACCTCTGCTGCATACGCACCGACGTCATCGCCGCCCACCACCGCTGAGCTCGTCGCCGGAACACCCAGCCCGCCGCGACTGTCTATGCTCCCCACGCCGGAGCATCCCGCCGGCCGCACCTCCTTGCTGCGACACCACCGGGTCACCGTCGTCATTCCTCACCGGCCGCCGTCGCCGCTGGCCGTCGTCACCGTCCCCTCGCGTTTCTCTCTCCCCGATCGCAATCTCTCTTTCTCTCTGTTTTCTCTCTCTCTCCCTCTCTCTTCTCTTTCTCTCACCCTCTCTCACCCTCCCTCTCTCGATCTCTCTTTCTCCCACCTTTTTTTAATTTTATTTTAATCTACTCTCTTCCTCTCTCTCTCCCCCTCTCGATTCTCTCTCCCTCCGTTCTCTTCCTCTCTCTCTCTCCCTCTCACTTTCTGTTCCCCTCTCTGCCTTCGCCGCCCCCTTTCTTTCATGTTTTACTCTCGGTTCACTCTCCCTCTCTTATATATATATAACATATATATATATATACTATATACTATATATATATATATATATATATATCTTATATAGTTCATATTCTCTCTCTCTCTATATATATATGCTATATATATATAACTAAAATAAAAATCTCTAAAAAAAGAGTTCTTCTACTCTTTCTCCCTTTCTCTCTTTCCTTCTCTAACCCTCTCTCTTTCTATCTCTCATTTCATAGATATATTCTTATATATGTATATATAGGTGTGTATGCGTGAGTGTTCTTGCAGGTGCATGTGTAAGTGCTTGTATGTGTCCGTACGGAATGGAAAGAGATGCTCCGGTCCGATCGGTGTTGAAGTCCGTGAAACAAAGAAGGTCGAGTTCCCTGGGCGGTCGAGTGCACTAGGAAAGCAGTTCTGCTGTGCCGCGTGCCTGTTTCATCCTTACCTTGCTGAAGAAGCTCATCCAAAGCCCATCATCCACCTCTGAATAAGTTTTCTCCCCCTCCTTGTTGTCTTGTTTTCGTTCAGTTAGTCGCATATGCATGCATCATTTGTTGTCTATATTGCATCTCTCTCCCTGAGAGACCTTCATTTGGTTATTCATCATGTCATCTGCCTATCTTGGTGTCTAAAAGGGGTTTCAAACAACACCAACCAGGTGCGCGTTTGAATATGACTCTGCTATTTTCATATCAGGGGACCGGTACTACACTACTTTCATTCTAATCCACCATCCATTTGTTTCGTCTGATGTGTTTTGCAAGGGTAACCGAAGGAAGCCCTCTTCGTCGACCGACCGACAGAAGAGGAAGAGATGACCCGCACTGCTCCCGCTCTAGCGGCGAACGCGATCACAACTTTTCCGTGGGGTTCTCAGCCCCTGGCGATCATATCCCCCTCCCCCTTTCTTTTCTGTCACTTTTTCCTTTTGTTTAAACCCCCGTGGACGGAAGTAATTCCTCGCGGAGGTCCCTGCGACGGAAGTAATTCCTCGCAAAGGTGTACGTGACGGAAGTAATTCCTCGCGAAGCCTTTTCATTCTGTCATTTTATTCCTTTAATTTCTGTCTAAACCCTGCGACGGAAGTAATTCCTCGCGAAGGTGCACGTGACGGAAGTAATTCCTCGCGAAGCCTCTTCATTCTGTCATTTTATTCCTTTAATTTCTGTCTAAACCCTGCGACGGAAGTAATTCCTCGCGAAGGTGCACGTGACGGAAGTAATTCCTCGCGAAGCCTTTTCATTCTGTTATTTTATTCCTTTAATTTCTGTCTAAACCCTGCGACGGAAGTAATTCCTCGTGAAGGTGTACGTGACGGAAGTAATTCCTCGCGAAGCCTTTTCATTCCGCAATTTTATTCTTTTAATTTCTGCTAAAACCCCGTGGACGGAAGTAATTCCTCGCGGTGGTTTCCATTCTGTAATTTCCTTATGTCAATTCATTTCGTTGTACATTTCCATTCCGTGGGTTTTCTCGTTCTGTATATTTCCGCCGTTCGAGCCCGGTAGAGACAACCCTCTCCGGGAGTCCCTTTCCCACGTTTTCCCAGCGTAACGTGTTTCCACCCCCCTCTCCTTAACCCCGTGACGTCCGTCCACATCTCTGGCGATCACGGTGGGACCTCTTTTGCTTTTTGTTCGGTTACCCGTGTGATTTGGCACCTGCGTGTGCCCTTCCCTATTGCGCCCACATGCGCTACAGTTTCCCATTGGCACCCGCGTGTGCCCCTCCCCCATTGGCACCCACATGTGCCCCTCCCCATCGTGCCCGCGTGCGCTACAGTCGTGCTCCAAGCAACACCTTGCTTTGCATTTATCCCTCGTGCACCTCGTGCACTTCCCCCTCATTCCCTTGATTTCTCGAGAGATTCACGTTGTTCCATTTCTTTCCGTTGTTTTCCAAAAAATAGGCTTCAGCTCGAGGGCGCGCCTGGAGCCCCAGGTGCGTACTCAGCGTCATCGCCCTCAGCAACTGTCAGCCGTTGTGCGGACACGTCCTGACAAGTGGATGTGTTCTCCCAAAGGCACTTCCCATCTGGTATCCTCAAATTGAGAAAAGAAAAAAAAGTGGAGAAGATAGAAAAGAAAGAAAAAAAAACCTCAATGGTGCTCTATCAGGTACATTTCCTATTCTCCTTTACCTTGTGAAAATTCGTTTTGTTCTATTCCACCCTACCTAAATTCTATTCTTGTGAAAATTTGTTTAGTTCCATTTCCTGCATAGGTTTCGATCTTGTAAAAATTGTTTAATTATACTATGTCCTGCATAAGTTCTATCTTGTGGAAATTGTTTAGTTCTATTCTATCATGCATAAGTTCTATCCTGTGATAAATTGTCTAGTTCTAATCTATCTGTGGACACCAAAAAATTGTAAACCCAGATATCCTACTCGGCCTCGCATCAACAACGGCGCCGAGTGAAGAAGCCCCGGAGAGACTGGTCGTCCGGACTCCCCAAATATGCACACTGCCGTGAAGCCGTCCCCGGAGTCACGACAGCAAAGAGAAACCAACTCCCGGGAAGCTCATAATCTATGGGGCCTCGAAAAAAATCAAATGGGCCACAACTCGTGCTCACAACGGGCTCAAAACTACCCATTTAGCCCTTCAGCGGCACGCCCCTGGAGCCCTTCAGTGGCACACCCTCCAGGGTGCTCCAGCGGCACTCTCCCATGAACCCCCTTCAGCGGCACAGCCCCCAGCGGCACGCCCTTCAGACGCCCCAGCGGCATCGCCATTTGGCCCTCCAGCGGCACGGCCATCCAGCCCTTCCGCGGCACGCTTCATCGCACCGAGTCTATACAGCCATCAGCCCAAGTCTGTACGTTGGCTGAATGAACAAACGAAGTCTGTACAGCCAAGCCCCAAGTCTGTACATTGGCTGAATGCACAAACAAAGTCTATACGTCCAAGATCCAAGTCTGTACATTGGCTGGCTATTTTGAACGCAAAGTCTATACACTCGTGTGGCAAGTCCGTACAGAGTTCTGGCAAACGCGAAGTCTATACACTGGTGAAGTCTGTACATCCACCAGTTCAACGCAAAGTATGTACATCGATGAAGTCTATACATCAGCCCCTGCAAGTCTTTACGTTGCAGCTAGGTGAAGTATGTACAGCCCATGCCCTGCCGAAGTCTATACACCCTCAACACCCTCAGCGGCACGCCCTCCTTGCCGTTCCACGGCACGCCCTTTGGGCTCTTCAGCGGCATGCCTGCCGTGTCTTCCAGCGGCACGACCTTTGGCCCTCCCAGCGGCACACTTCTTGAGCCAGCCTGCGGCACATCGTTAAGGCATTTCAACGGTCGAAAGACGTGATGCCCATGCCCTACGGATTCTTGGCGCGCAGTGGACTTGCTGAGGTGTCGCCCAGGGAGAGAGCCACACTGCCTACTCCTCCTGCCACCCAGGACAAGGGAGTCAAACCCCATTAAATCCCCGCCAGACGCTTCCCGCCTTCGGACGCTCCGGCCGCCCGGGGTATAAAACCCCTCTTCGCTGCGAACAGAAAAAAAAAGGGGAGGAAGGGCATACACTCACAGACAGATACACGCAGAAGAGAAGAAGAGAAGAGAAGAAGAGGAGGAGAAGAGAGAAGAAGAGGGAAGAGAAAGAGGAAGAGGAGGGGAGGCTCTGCCTCCACCTCCCGCTGCTCCGTCCACCGCCGTCCGCGCGAAGAGCAGAAGAAGAAGAAGAAGAAGAAGAAGAGAGGAAGAGAGGGGGAGGGCTCGCTGCTCCGCTTGCCGCCGCCGTCTGTGCGCAGAGGGAAGAGAAGAAGAGAAAGAGGAAGAGGAGGGGAGGCTCTGCCTCCCCCTCCCGCTGCTCCGTCCACCGCCGTCCGCGTGAAGAGCAGAAGAAGAAGAAGAAGAAGAGAAGAAGAGAAGAAGGAGAGGGGAGGCTCCGGCTCCCCCGTTGCTATCCCGTCCACCACCACCGGTGTAAAGAGAGGAAGAGAAGGAGAGCGAGTGAAGAGAGAGAGTGAGGTCCGGGAGGGGAGGAGTCCATGCTCCCCCCATTGTATCTTCTTTCTTTCTTTCTTTGTCCCCTTGTTTTCTTTCCCGTCGCCATGTATTAGCTCCCTTGGGGCACTCCTTTTGTGAGAATAAAAGTAGAAGGCTTGCAAGTATTTTCTCGGACGTCTTTCTAAAGCATTTCCTCCGTGTTTGCATCCTTCGGTGTTTCACGCCCCCTTTCCCTTTCTCCTTTTGTTAGGGTTTGTTTCCTCCCGGGCATTTTTGCCTTCGCTCACCCCTGGGCGCCCTCAGCGGTACGCCCTCCATGTGCCTTCAGCGGCACGCCCTTGGGCACCTTCAGCGGTACGCCTCTGGCGGCCTTCAGCGGCACGCGCTCGCCCAGGGCTCTCAGCGGTACGCTCCTGCCGCCCCTCAGCGGCACAGCCCCTTCATGCCCCTCCTGCGCCTCCAACGGCACACCCTAATTGTGCCTTCAACGGCACACCCCGACTGTGCCTCCAGCGGCACACCCCAACCAATTCTTCCCCGGCACGCCTCGGCCAGGCCCTTCGTCGGCACACCCTCTCGTGCCTCCCTTGCCCGGCACACTTGACCTTCCTTCTTGCCCGGTGCATTCCCCCCTCAGCCAGTCCTAGAGTAGTCTTCCACTCGCCGTTCCCTCCGAGTTTTCTGAGGTTTATAAAGGTGTTGCCGCTCTCGGGCGCCCACCTCCAGTTGTCGGGTTCCGCCACTCCATGTGGGCGCGTTCCCTGTATCTCCCTTACGCTCGGGTCAAGGGGAGATGCTGTCGAATTTTCGTTAGAAACGATAACATATTAAAAAGATAAAAGGAAGCAACAAACAAATGGAACAACCACACATTTAAAAGACAAAAGACAGCAACAAACAAACGAAAAGAACAACGGTGAAATGCCTTAACCAAAGCAAATGGAACCGCAATCAATTCAAAGAGGACCGAATCGAACGACAACTAAACGACTCGAACATCCGCCCTCACAAAAGAAAGAATGAAAGTTAATCAAGAGAAGAAAAGAAGAAACCCATGCAAACTTAATAAAATCAGAAAAGAAGAAAAGAAAAGCCTTAAAAGAAACGGAGGAGGAGTGGGCTCCCCATGCCTTTCGCCGGTACGCCCCTTCAGCTACCTTCGCCGGTACACCCTCTAGCTACCCTTGGCCGGCATACCCTTCGCCGGCACACCCTCCATGGCCCCTCGTCGACACACCTTGCCAACTCTTCCCCGGTACGCCCTTCAGTGGCCTTCGCCGGCACACTCCCTGTTGCCTCCGCCGGCACGCTCCATGCCGCCTTCGCCGGCACACACCCGCTTGGCCCTTCGTCGGTACGCTCCTTTGGCCCTTAGCGGCACGCACCCTTTCAGCCCCTCAGTGGTACACTCCCTCAGCCCTTCAGCGGCACACTCCTCAGTCCTTCAGCGGCACAGCCCCAGGCCCTTTAGCGGCACACTCCCAGCCCTTCAACGGTACACCCCCAGGCCCTTCAGCAGCACACTCCCAGCCCTTCAGTGGCACACCCTCAGCCCTTCAGCGGTACGCATTTCTCTTAGCCCTCTAATGACTCATTCTCTCTCCAAAAATATGAGTAATAATAATAATAATAATAAATAATAACAGATTCAAAAAATGAATAAATAAATAAGAATAATAAAGGAATAAGTAATAGTAATAATAAGCTTAAAAATAATGACGATAATAATAATTAGACAAATAAACGATAACAAAAAAATGAATGAATAATAATAACGAACTCAATAAGAATGATAAATAAATAAAAGATAACCAAAATAAATAATAATAACAAACTTAACGAAACACGACAAGCAAATGAATGACAATAAAATGAACAAAAATAATAACAAACATAACAATAACACTGATAAATAAATAAATCATAAAAAATGATAAATAGATAGTAATAACAAACTCACTCAAAGATACGCATAAATTAACAAATAATAATGATAAAATTTTAAATGATAACAAAACAATGAGATCCACTTTGCAGCCCCGTCTCTCTCGTGACCCGGTGCCGAAGGAACAACAATGTCGCCCTTCCAGGTTGGGCCTGAGTCTTGGGAATCATCCCGAACTGGCCGTGACCCGACCTCGCCTCGGGCTGACATTCCGATTAAACCAGATTCATTTCTCCGGCCGAATCCCTTCCGAGCCGCTACTAAAATTGCCGCACGTTCGGCAGACATTTGAATGGGTTCACCTCGGTTTTCGCCGCGTTTCTATTACGGACCTGTGTCTAAACATGAAAAGACCCGTGAGCAATCAATATGGCCGACGGCTCCCTCCCCGACATGGTCGTGAGCCGGCATTACTCCGAACCGATAGCCCATTAAATCGGATTCATTCTAACGGGCCGGGATTCGCTCCCGCTCTTTCATTGAAATTGCCATAAACTCGGCATACATTTGCACGGGGTCGTTTCCGCCCACGTCACACTTTCAATATGGGCCCTTGCCCGAACATGAAGAGGTCCTCAAGTGACTGACAGAATCGGAATAGAACGAGACGGCTCTCGCCACCCCTGGACTCCTTCCATGGGAATATTAATAAGACCTCCGTGGGCCACACTTAGACCTCGGGCCCGCCCCGATCATGGTCATCGTCTGGCTCATATCCTTGATCTACAGCCCGCTCCTTTCGAACACGTTTTCGGTTCTTGAGTCTAGTCCCCGGACTCCCCCCCCCCGTTGCCCTCCGGCACCGGAAATATTAATGATGTCCGCGCAAGCCTCGTTTAGACCACGGGAGGCGCCCCCAATATGGTCCTGGCTCGATCTCGCACCGGGCCAATAGATTCACTGGTTTCCGACTACAACAACCGAGATTCAACCGAATGTTTTCAGTGTCTCGGAATAATAAACTTGCCGTATCCCGGCACGCATATGTTCCAGGTCCTCCCGCGACGATTACAATATTCTCAAGCCGGACTCCCGTCCGAATATGAAATGGTCTCCCGAATGACCGATATGTTTCGAACGCCCGCTTCTCCGGACACAGGGCTTTTCAGTCGATTCAAGGGATATTCCCTCGTTGCCCCTTGGCACCGGAAATATTAATGACGCTCATGCAAGTCTCGTTTCGACCGCGGGGGGCCCACCGCAGTATGGTCGCAGCTTACCCTTGCACCGGGCCAACAGATTTACCGGTTTCCGACCGCTCTAACCGAGGTTTAGCCAAACGTTTTCCGTTCTTCTGAACAATAAATTGCCACATCCTGGCGTACATATGCTCCGGTCTCCCCGCGACGATCGTGCTTTTCTCGAGCCGGACATTCGTCCGAAGATTAAATGGTCAGCACATGACCGACACGATCTCGAATGTTTCCTTCTCGCCCTCGCACGAGGATTTCAATACCTCGTAATAGACCTTTCATGCAATTAATCTCTTGGCCATGAGGCCCTGAATCCCGGCGATTAATCAAGGGTGTTCCCTCGTATGGGGGATGTAAATGACGCCGTGACCTTTATGGCGCGGCGGGTTTTGGTCCCGACACGAACCACACAATCGTCTGACTGAGTCAGATCGAGCGCACCATGGGCTCTTCGGAGCCCGAATAAATTGTCACTTCTGTGACTGGCACGCCCACGCACTCAATAAACGAATAAACCAACAAGAGAATAACAGGTGAAAAAAGTGCGTCCACAAGTCTGGCACGCCCGGTGGGACTGAAACTACCCTTCATCTCTTCGCCGGGATTCAAGGCCTCATGGCCTCCTAATAAACGTTGTTTGCCTGCTTTGATGAATTGCAGGTGCTGTCTTCGCCAACCCTATGGGGAGAAAATCCAGACTCGGCGCAGCTGCCTTCGTGGCCTCGAGGACGCTGCTTCGAAGCATATGCAGCTTCCTGGAATCATGGGGGCTGTTATAAAAAAGGGAGAAGAGAAAGAGAAGAGAAGGAAGGGGAAATCAAGCCCCCCCGTTTCCCTCGAGAAGAAAGAGAAGAAAAGAAGGAAAGAAGAAATGAAGAAAAGAAGAAGAGAAGAAAAGAAGAAAAAAAAAGAGAAAAGAAAGAAGTAAAAAAAAGAAGAGAAAGAATTGGCAAGAGAGGGTTGTACGGCCACGTCCGTCGAGACCCGTGTTGAACAAAGATTACCACTATGGGGTTGATGCGGTGGAGCGAACCACTCATCCCCTCCCTGAGGGGGTGAGCGCTCTCCTGCACCTCCACCCTGGTCAATCATACAAGAAGAAGAAAAAAAAAGAAAAAAAAAGAGAGAAGAAAGGAAGAAAAGTTGGCGAGCATCGCCGACTAAAAGAGCAAGAAGAAACCCGGCATCCCGCCCGACTCTAGGAGGCTCCGAGTCTGCGGTGCAATGACCCCGCTCGTTCCTCCTTCCTACTGCCTCCATCCGGCATAAGATGGCCCCTCGAGTGGCTGTTAAAAGACCCAGCGAGCCACAATTGTAGCTTGGTGAATGGCTGCCCGCTGGGGGGAATGCTTTATAGCAATGAGGCCAAGCACGGCCACCACTCCTGAAGAGAGCATGCATATACCCCGCCATGAGGGATAAGAAGAAGATATATACCCTGCTATGGGGGCATAGAAGCCATAAAGAATACGCCCCGGCTTAGGGGTATTTGAAGAAGAAGGATACCCCGCCTCGGGGGACATTGCAAGCAGCGATACACCCTACTTGGGTGCACAGGAAGCAAACCACACCCCACTCCTGGGGACACATAAAGAGAGTACACCCCGCCATGGGGGCACATGAAGAGAATCCACCCCGACTCGGGGGTACATGAAGCAACAAAGAATACACCCCGCCTTAGGGGAATCTGAAGAAGAAGCATACACCCCACCAACGGGGGCACAGTAGCCGTCGAGAATCCACCCCACTTTGGGGGCACAAGAAGCAGACATTCCCCAGCATGTCGGGGCAGAAGAAGAAGAATCCCCCCCGTCGGGGGCATATAAAAAAAAAAGCAAAGATACACCCGATGCCTGGCGCACATGAAGAGAAAGACACTCCCTTTGGGGGCACAACAACCAACAAAGATACACCCCGACTGAGGGGCACATGAAGAGAAATACACCCCTGCTCTAGGGGCATATGAGACAAAACTATACCCCGATTTAGGGGCATTTGAAGTAAAGACTTCACCCCGCCTTAAGGAGGGGGCATAAGAAGCCAAGAGATATACCCCGCCACGGGGCAACGGAGGCAAAATGCATTCCCCCCGGGGGCACGTAAAGCAACATACCCCTCGCCTCGGCAGCATATGAGGCCAAAAAGCTACATCCCGGCTCGGGAGCATAAGAAACAAAAGCTATACCCCACGTCCGGGGCATATGAAGCCAAGAAACATCCCCCGTCTCGAGGGTATTTGAAGAAGAAGCATACCTCGCCTCGAGGGCCTAGAAGCTATGAAGAACACGCCCCGACCCAGGGGCATATGAAGAGAAGTCCACCCCGGCCTAGGGGTATTTGAAGAAGAAGCATACCCCGCCAGGGGACATAGAAGCCATAAAGAATTCACCCCGGCCTAGGGGTATTTGAAGAAGAAGCATACCCCGCCAGGGGACATAGAAGCCATAAAGAATACACCCCGGCCTAGGGGTATTTGAAGAAGAAGCATACCTCGCCTCGAGGGCCTAGAAGCTATAAAAGAGCATGCCCCGACTCAGGGGCATATGAAGAGAAGTCCACCCCGGCCTAGGGGTGTTTGAAGAAGAAACATACCCCGCCAGGGGGCATGGAAGCCATAAAGAACACGCCCCGGCTTAGGGGTATTTGAAGAAGATACATCCCGCCTCGGGAGCATAAGAAAGAGAAGAATACATCCCGTCTTAGGGATATTTGAAGAAGAAATATATCCTGCCAGGGGGCATAGAAGCCATAAAGAATATGCGCCAGCTCAGGGGCACTTGAAGAAGAAACATACCCCGCCTGGGGGACGCAGAAGCAAAGAGACAGAGTACACCTCCACCCGGGGGCACCGAAGCAAAGAGGCATACATCCCGACCTGGGAGCACATGAAGAAAGAATATACCCAGACCTAGGGACGTCAGAAGAAGAAACATACACCCCGATCCAGGGACATGAGAAACAAGAGACTATGCCTTGCGAAAAGGGTATGAGAAACATGAAGAATGTACCCCAGCCTATGGGCACAGAAAGAGACACACTCCGCCCTTGGCGCATAAGAAGCAGAAGCACCTACCCCAGCCTGGGGGCACAAAAATACACTCCGCCCTTGGCGCATAAGAAGCAGAAGCATCTACCCCGACCGGGGCACAGAAACAAAGAGACATACATCCCGAGCTGGGAGCATAAGAAGAAAGATATACTCCGCCCAAGCGGCATTTGAAGAAACAACATACCCTGCTTCGGGGGCACAGAAGCCGTAAAGAGATACACCCCCGCCTCAGGGGGGCGTAAGAAGCAAAAGATACACCCCGGCCTCAGGGGGGCATAAGAAGCAAAAGATACACCCCCGTCCCGGGGGCATTTGAAGAGAGCTACGCCCCGTACCTGGGGCACATGAAGAAGAAACATACCCTGCCTGGGGGCATAGAAGCCGTGAAGAGTACACCCCATTCCCAGGGGCACATGAAGAGAAATACACCCCCGCTCTAGGGGCATATGAGACAAAACTATACCCCGATTTAGGGGCATAAGAAGCAGCAAGAATGCACCCCGGCTCAGGGGGTATTTGAAGAAGAAATATGCCTCGACTGAGGGGTACATGAAGAGAAATACACCCCCGCCCTAGGGGCATATGAGACAAAACTATACCCCGATTCGGGGGCATTCGAAGCAAGACAAACAACATCCCCCGGCTTAGGGGCGCATGAAGAAAGGAATGCACCCCGCTTAGGGGCACATAAGCATAAGAAGAAGAGACTGCCCCGGCCTGGGGTCATGAGAAGAAATAGAGTTGTGCCCCGGCTTAGAAGCATACGAAGAGGAGTGTATGCCACCCCGTGGCATAAGAGGCGGAAGAATCAACCCCTACTTAGGCGTAACTGAAGAGAATCCACCCTGCTCTGGGGGCACAAAAAGGACATACCCCACCTCGAGGGCACAAGAAGCAAAACACACCCCACCTTGGGGGGCATAAGGAGCCAAGGACATACCCCGCCATGGGGGCATTAGAAGCGGGATACATCCCCACCTTGGGGGCATATGAAGCAACATACACCCCGCTTGGGGGCATAGAAGCCATAGAGAAGCCCACCCCAGCTTGGGGGCATGTGAAGGAGAAACAAACCCCGCCACTGGGGGCATAGAAGCCATGAAGAACATGCCCCGCCCGGGGCACAGAAGCAAGGAGGCAGGATCCGCCCCGCCATGGGGGCACACAAAGAGAGAAACCACACCCCGCCGTGGGGGGCATGAGAAGCAAGAAATGTACCCCACCCCGGGGAGCATAAGAAGAGAAGAATACACCCCGACTTAGGGGCCTTCGAAGAAGGAATACATCCCGGCCTCAGGGGTCCATGAAGCAACATATATCCCCCCCCCCCCCGGGGACATCTGAAGTAGAACAAACAACATTCCCCGGCTTAGGGAAACATATGAAGAGAGGAATACACCCCGATATGGGGGCACGTAAACAAAGAAGAAGAATTCACCCCGCCTCGGGTGCATAAAAAGCAAGAACTACATCTCGCATCAAAAGCGGCAATACACTCCACTCTGGGGGCACTAGAAGCGGAATACACCCCGTGTCGGAGGCATATATAAAAAAAAAGGATACCTCGCTCTGGGACATCAGAAGCAGCAATATGCCCCACCTTGGGGGCATCAAAAGCAGCAATACGCCCCACCTTGGGAGCACAAGAAGCAAACATTCCCCCCGGTGTGTCTGGGGAGAAGAAAAGAATTCAGCCCGGCCTGGGGACACTTGAAGAAAGAAGCACATCCCGCCACGGGGGCACATGAAGAGAACCCCTCCCGCCTTGGGAGTATAAGAAAGAGAAGAATACACCCTGGTCTGGGGGCTTTTGAAGAAACGACACACCCCCCTCCATGGGAGACAAAGCTGCACCCCGGCCTGGGGACACATGCAGAGCATCCACCCCGCTCAGGGGGCACAAAGAGGTACACTCCGCCCTTGGCGCATAAGAAGCAGAAGCATTTACCCCGATCCGGGGGCACAAAAAAAAAAGCAAAGAGACATACATCCCGACCTGGGAGCACATGAAGAAAGAATATACCCTGACATAGGGGCGTCGGAAGAAGAGACGTACACCCCGATCTGGGAGCATAAGAAGGAAGATATACTCCGCCTAAGCGGCACTTGGAGAAACAACATACCCTGCTTCGGGGGCATAGAAGCCGTAAAGAGATACACCCCGGCCTCAGGGGGGCATAAGAAGCAAGAGATACACCCGTACCAGGGGCATATGAAGAAGAAGCATACCTCGCCTCGAGGGCCTAGAAGCTATAAAGAACACGCCTCGGCTCAGGGGCATATGATGAGAAGTCCACCCTGGCTTAGGGGCATTTGAAGAAGAAACATACCCCACCTAGGGGCATAGAAGCCGTGAAGAGTATACCCCACCATGGGGGCATTTGAAGAGAGCTACACCCCGCCTCGGGGGCATTAAAAAAAATAGCACACCCTGGTCTGGGGACATTGAAGCTAAAAAAATACACCCCGCCTGGGGGCACAGAAGCGAAGAGGCAAAACACACACCCCCTCAGGGGGGATGCACACCAAATGAAGCTACGCCCCAACCTGGGGCACATTAAGAGAAAAAAAAGAGCAGAGTAAAGAAAAAGACACACACGAGGCAGACGCGGTCTTCGAGCCCGCCTCATCACACAAAAGAAGAGAAGAAAAGGAAAAGAAGACACATGAGGCAGACGTCGTCTTCGAGCCCGCCTCATCACGCAAAAGAAGAGAAGAAAAGGAAGAAGAGACACATGAGGCGGACGTGGTCCCTTAACCCGCCTCTTCACATAAAAGAAGAAGAGCAGAACCAAAAGAAGACACATGAGGCAGACGTGGTCTTCGAGCCCGCCTCATCACACAAAAGAAGAGAAGGAAATAAAGAATGCACATGAGGCGAGCATGGTCCTTGCACCTGCCTCTCTACAAGAGAAGAATAGAAGAGAAAAAAAGAGACATGAGGCGAACATGGTCCCTGCACCCGCCTCTCTACATAAAAGAAGAAGAGAAGAATAGAAGAGAAAAAAAGAGACATGAGGCGAACATGGTCCCTGCACCCGCCTCTCTACACAAAAGAAGAAGAGAAGAAAAGAAAGAAATGATCACGAGGCAAACATGGTCCTTGCACCTGCCTCTCCATAAAAAAGGAAGAGAAGAAGAGAAAGAGCAATCATGAGGCAAACATGGTCTCTGCACCTACCTCTCTACAAAAGAAGAATAGAAGAGGAAAAAAAGAGACATGAGGCGAACATGGTCCCTGCACCTGCCTCTCCATAAAAGAAGAATAGAAGAAGAGTCACGAGGCAGACGCGGTCTTTGCACCCGCCTCATCACACAAAAGAAGAAGAAGAAAAGACACATGAGGCAGGCGTGGTCCTCGAGCCCGCCTCATCACACAAAAAGAAGAGAAGAAAAAGAGACATGATGCACACATGGTCCTTGCACCGGCCTCTCCACAAAAGAAGAAGAAAAAAGAGACATGAGGCAGACGTGGCCCTCGAGCCCGCCTCACCAAACAAAAAGAAGAGAAGAAAAGGAAAGAAGAGACACATGAGATAGACGTGGCCCTCGAGCCCGCCTCACTAAACAAAAAGAAGAGAAGAAAAGGAAAGAAGAGACACATGAGACAGACGTGGCCCTCGAGCCCGCCTCACTAAACAAAAAGAAGAGAAGAAAAGGAAAGAAGAGACACATGAGACAGACGTGGCCCTCGAGCCCGCCTCATCACACAAAAAGAAGAGAAGAAAAAGAGACATGAGGCGAACATGGTCTTCGCACCCGCCGCTCTACAAAAGAAGAAGAGAAGAGAAAAAGAGACATGAGGCGAACATGGTCTTCGTACCTGTCTCCCTACAAAAGAAGAAGAGAAGAAGAGAAAGAAGGGTCACGAGGCAAACTTTCACCTCCGACCTCCAGCCATCCAACAAATAGAAACCAACTAAACCTTCCGCCGACGGGGCGTTAAACCAACTAAACCTTCCGCCGACGGGGCGTTAAACCGACTACACCTTCCGCCGACGGGGCGTTAAACAGACTAAACTTTCACCGACGGGGCGTTAAACCGACTACACCTTCCGTCGACGGGGCGTTAAGCCGACTAAACCTTCCGCCGATGGGGCGTTAAACCGACTACACCTTCCGCCGATGGGGCTTTAAACCGACTAAACCTTCTGCCGACGGGGCGTTAAACCGACTAGACCATCTGCCGACGGGGTGTTAAACCGACAAAGGCCTCCCAGATCCTGGCTTTTGTAGCTTGCTTCCCAAAATTCGGCCCTCGTGGCCCGCTTCCCATTTTTAGCTCTCGCAGCCTGCTTCCCCTGGCTCTCGTAGCCTGTCCCCTAATTTTGGCTCTCGCAGCCTGCTTCCCCTAGCTTTTATAGCCTGCTCCCCAACTTTGGCCCTTACAGCCTGCTTAACTTTGGCTCTTGCAGCCTGCTTCCCAGAATTCGGCCTTTACGGCCTGCTTCCCAGAATTCGGCCTTCATGGCCCGCTTCCCAATTTCGGCTCTTGCGGCCCGCTTCCCAGAATTTGGCCTTTACGGCCTGCTCCCCAGAATTCGGCCTTCACGGCCCGCTTCCCATAATTGCGGCTCCTGCAACCCGCTCCCCAATTTTGGCTCTTGTAGCCTGCTCCCCTGATTTGGCTTTCGTAGCTTGCTGCCCATAATCTCGGCTCTTGCAGCCCGCTTCCCAATATCTTTGGCTCTTGCAGCCTGCTTCTCAAAATTTGGCCTTTACGGCCTGCTTCCCAGAATTCGGCTCTTGCAGCCCGCTTCCCAACTTTGGCTCTCGCAGCCTGCTTACCTTTGGCCCTCGTGACCTGCTTCCCAACCTTGGCTCTTGCAGCCTGCTTACCTTTGGCTTTTATAGCCTGCTTCCTAACTTTGGCTCTCATGGCCTGCTTCCCCTTTAGCCTTTGTGGCCTGCTTCCCAGTTCTGGCTCCCGTAGCCCGCTTCCCCTTTGGCCTCCGTGGCCTGCTCCCCAATTCTGGCTTTTATAGCCCGCTTCCCAACTTTGGCTCTCGCAGCCTGCTTTCCAACTTGGGCTCTCGCAGCCTGCTTCCTTTTGGCCTTTATGGCCTACTTCCCCAATGTCCCTCGGCTTCTATAGCCCGCTTCCCTGATGTCCTTTCGGCCCTCCGTTGTCTGCTTCCCTAATACCTCTACTACCACTACACTTATACGTAACAACAATATTTTCTTATGCCACAAAAAAAAAACAACAACAAAAAAAAAACACAGGGAAAATAAACAAAAAATAACAACAACAACAAACAACAAAACAAAAAAAAAGGAAGAAGAGAATGCTTGATTGCCCTGTTTGCATGGTTGCTTAATATAGAATAATACACCTCCTTGGAATTTTCTAGGACCGTGTTTCCTTGCTAAATAATATCGCCCGATTCCGGATGCACGGGCGTCATGGCCTGAATTCGAAGGGAACCCAGTTATGGCGGGTGCACACGTCAAGGGGAAGAGTCATGGCTGAATCGCTAAGCCCAACTCACAAAATAAACCTGAGGCAACGCTCCCACACTTAGCACTTAATGTGTTCAATAGCCTTCGACTATAGGGATTGCCCGAATTTCTTCTAAGCACTCTACGGAGGCTTGAATTCCTGCACTCGCGTGAAAGGTAATCGTGAGGAAAAAGCTGCCTACCCCCACTGTGAAAAAAAAGAGAGAAAAAAAAGAGAGAAAAAAAAGAGAGAAACGTGAATCCGAGTAGCCGGGAATCCCCATTGAGACACATGAGGAGACTCGCGCGAAATGGTGAAGCGAATTACAACAAGGATGAAACCTATTAGCCGGGAATCCCCATTGAGACATATGAGGAAACTCGCGTCAAACGGTGGAATCCGCAATAGAATCACAATAAGGACGAACCTTAGTAGCCGGGAATCCCCATTGAGACACATGAGGAGACTCGTGCCGAACCGTGAAATCCGCTACCAAAATAAACAAGTGGGGGCTGTGTGAAGCTACCGAAAGTCGAAAGCCTGGAACTAATGTGTAGGCGCTAGAGTGATCCTCGGGTGTCACCAGGAAAACATGCATATCCTTATGGTTAGGGCTCTTTGTTCATACACCTGCCACGCCACAGAGAGTTGCCTCGGGTTAAATGCGTGAATTAAGGCTATGCATGTAAGACGTGCGATATCCTCTTGACGGGTCTACCACCCCTCAATTGTGCCTCATGACCCGCACCGTGTCTGCGAATTATGGGCGATGTCCTATCCCATCCCCTATAGAGGGAGCTATCACATACATATGTTTATGTTATGTCTGCTAATGAATGCCTGCATGCTTGAATAACAAAAATAGTAACAAAAAAAACTAAAATAATGTGTGTATACAATAAACTCAATTCCGGCTATCGAAGCCTACCTTCCCAGCGCTGGCTCGTAGAGCCCAATCTTGGCCCCCTATAGCCTACCTCTTGCCCTCGCTGCTCGTTAATCTCCCAACTCCGGCTTCTATAATCCGCTTCCCCGATTCGGTCTTCACGGCCCGCTTCCCGTAATTTCGGCTCTTGCAGCCCGCTTCCCAACATCTTTGGCTCTTGCAGCCTGCTTCCCGAAAATCGGCTCTCATAGCCTGCTTCCCAGAATTCGGCCTTCGCGGCTCACTTCCCATAATTTCGGCTCTTGCAGCCCGCTTCCCAATATCCTTGGCTTTATAAGCTGCTCCCCGACTTTGGCTCTTATAGCCTGCTTCCCGACTTTGGCTCTTATAGCCTGCTTCCCAACTTTGGCTCTTGTAGCCTGCTTACCTCGGCCCCCATGGCCCGCTTTCCCAAGTCTGGCTCTGGCAGCCTGCTCCCCAAATTTTGACTTTCGCAGCCCGCTTCCCTGATTTGAGGACACTAAATAAATTCTCACCCCATGTTTACGTGCAAGGGAATACAGAAGAGGAGAAAAGAGAAGAGAAGAAAAATAAGAGAAGAAGAGACGAACAAAAGCAGGTCAGCTCCCGGCACCCTGTCGGCGCTGACGAAGAGACAAAGAGACCAACAAACCGGTCAGCTCCCGGCACCCTGTCGGCGCTGACGAAGAGACAAAGAGACCAACAAACTAGGTCAGCTCCCGGCACCCTGTCGGCACTGATGATGAAGAGAAAAAGAGACAAACATACTACGTCAGTTCCCGCTACCCCGTCGGCACTAATGAAGAGAAGAAGAGACCAACAAACCAGGTCAGCTCCCGGCACCCTGTCGGCGCTGACGAAGAGACAAAGAGACCAACAAACTAGGTCAGCTCCCGGCACCCTGTCGGCACTGACGAAGAGAAAAAGAGACAAAGAGACCAACAAAGCATGTCAGCTCCCGACACCCTGTCGGCACTGACGAAGAGACAAAGAGACCAACAAACCGTGTCAGCTCCCGACACCCCGTCGGCACTGATCAAGAGGCAAAGAGACTAACATACTGCTTCAGTTCCCGACACCCCGTCAGCACTGATGAAGAGACAAAGAGACCAATATGCTGCTTCAGTTCCCGACACCATGTCGGCACTAACGAAGAGACTAAGAGATCAACAGACCATGTCAGCTCCCGGCACCCTGTCGGCACTGGCGAAGAGAAGAAAAGACCAACACATACCATGTCAACACCCGACACCCTGTCAGGCATTGGCAAAGAGCAGAAGAGACAAAAAACTGCGTCGGTCCCCCGGCACCCTGTCGGTACTGACGAAGAGAAGAAGAGAACAAGTAAACCATGTCAACGTCCGACACCCCGTCGGCACTGACGAAGAGAAGAAGAGGCCAACATGCTACGCCAGCTCCCAACACTCCGGCGACACCGACAAAGAGGAAAAGAGGCCAGTACACCCGCAGGCACCGCCCGGCTCATCCTTCGCCCACGCTACCCGTGGGTGGGGGGCATTTGTGGACACCAAAAAATTGCAAACCCAGATATCCTACTCGGCCTCGCATCAACAACAGCGCCGAGTGAAGAAGCCCCGGAGAGACTGGTCGTCCGGACTCCCCAAATATGCACACTACCGTGAAGCCGTCCCCGGAGTCACGACAGCAAAGAGAAACCAACTCCCGGGAAGCTCATAATCCATGGGGCCTCGAAGAAAATCAAATGGGCCACAACTCGTGCTCACAACGGGCTCAAAACTGCCCATTTAGCCCTTCAGCGGCACGCCCCTGGAGACCTTCAGCGGCACACCCTCCAGGTGTTGCATCCCTATGGTTTTGATGATGTCCCACACTATAAATCAATCTTCTATCTCTAGATTAATGCTGTTTCATCATGTGAGTGAGTTCAGTTCAATGGCTGTCAGATAACATGCTCTACCTTATTTCTGCCTACACTTTGTCTGCACAGTCTCCACACCAGTGCGTCAACTCAGTGTGCCGATGCGTCGACCCCTTGGTCATTTTTGTATCTGTCCATACAGTAGTGCGTCAACTCCTTGAGCTGATGCGTCGACGCTTCAGTTCAGTTTCTTCATTTGATGAAGTCTATACATCATCAGTTGATCATCAAGAATATACGTTGCAGCGTCAACTCATTGGACTGCAGCGTCAACTCAGCAAGTATGCACATCAGTCTTCACATGCTAAGTCTGTACAGCCTACGTCTCATGCAGCGTCAACGCTGTGAGCATTCTCAAGACATTAGCGTCAACGCTATAAGTGTGTACATCGCTTTCACGTCACCAAATCCATACATTTGTCCTCCTTCAAAGTCTGTACAGCCGCTGGTCTAGCTTCATGAAGTCTGTACATCAGACTGTTACAGGAAGTCTGTACATTGTCCGTCTTCCTTAGCGTCTTGATAGTTTAAAGTCTATACACTGATTACAGCATTCTCATGTAGTCAACACATTGAACAGTTCTTCAAGTCTATACATTCACTTGAGTTACACCAAGTATGTACATCGCTGAAGTCTTCACAAGTCAGTACAATGCTTGAGCTTCACAAAGTCCATACATCGCTTCAAGCGATTCAAGTCTATACAGACTGCCTTTACATTCAGAGTCTGTACATTGGTCCATCAGCCAATCGTTTCATTCAGCAGGCTTCAATGTCTGTACAGCCTGTCTGTCTTCATGGATTGTGTGCCTTTCGTGCGTTGACGCACTTGGCTGACTGCGTAGACGCATACCCTTTTTGTCTTGCTCACTGCATCGACGCTGACACTGGATGCGTTGACGCATTGGCCTGTTACCAAGGGCGTGAGCATCCTGCCTGAGGAAGCTGAGGCGACGCTGCTCGAAGGAAGCGTTGACGCCTTGGGCTGATGTTCAAGGATCTGTTGATCAACATCAAGTCTGTACAGCATGAAGTCTGTACATAGGCTTTTGTCTTGAACAGAAGGCCTTAGTCTACACTCTCTTCTGTTATGGTTATGCCCGCTTCAGCAATCACATGCATTGTTTTCATATCTATACACTGCTTTTACATACGCCTTACTTATTAAGTCTGTACATTCTCTCACAATGTAAACACTTAATCAGTTGAAGGTTCTGAAGTATATACATTCATGTTGATAGCCTGAACTAACTAAGTCTATACATTCCATCTGTCTGTCTGCAGGCGACTCAGGCTGATGATTGGGCACGTGAACCGAGGTTGGCACCTGGCACGTGATCCAAGACAACAGGCGCATGACACGTAGATGGCAACCTGGTCAGGATGCTGCCATGTGGTCGAAATTCAAATGATCTGGCCAAAAGTGCATGGGCGGGAACCTGGCAGCCACACGTCATTATCTGCTATAAATATAGAGCTTCATCCTTAAGTAGAAGCTTGATCGTGAAAAGAAAAAGCAGAAGCCATTGGTGAGAGTCTGCACGATCCAGAAAAGAAAAAGAGCAGAGAGTTCCATATCTGAGAGGAGTTTGTTCGAGAGAGAGAGAGGATGAATTGCTTCATTTGAAGCTACATTTGTATTGGGTTTCAGAACCGATTTCTCCTTCATTGGTTTTTCTTTCTATTTTGCTTTCGTTTTTTTTTGTTCTTCCATTCTGATTTGAATTGGTTTCCCTCCGGTGTGTGGAGGAAGGGAGTACTACTCCAGTTTCCCTCTGAGTTGCAGAGGAAGAGAGATCGGTGATCTCTGGTGTTGTTAGTGATAGGTTGTCATTAACAGTTTCCCTCCGTGTGTGGAGGAAGGGAGAGGATTCTCCGGTTGTTTTCTAACTGGGAGCTAGAACAGGTTTCAAGTTCTGTGGGTAGCAGAGCTTGGTCGAGGGATTTGTTTCCCTTGGGTGTTCAAGTTGTATGGCAGCATGTTGTTCGCAGACTGAGTCTACTGTGATCTAGCTTTGCCTAGTGGAATCCTCACTCTAGTTGGAGTGAGGGGTGGATGTAGATTGCGGACTGCAATCGAACCACCTAAAAACCGAGTGCCTCCTCTGTGGTTTGCTATTGATTTCTGTGCTCTTCATCTGCTTGTCCCTTTGCCTTCAAGTGATCAGTTCTTCACTCTCATCTATATTTCTCTGTGTACGGGTTAAGGAGGTGCGTCAGCAGTAGAATCTATTTTCCGCCTGAGTTTCTGCAAATTGGGAGTGATCTATTCATCCCCCCCCTTCTATATCACTCTTGTTGCGCTAACAATTGGTATCAGAGCAGGTTTACGCCATGTGGACGAATGGTCAAGGAAATGCTGGTGGTCCTAGAACCTTCATGGCCGAAGGTCAATCCATTAGTCGCCCTCCTTATTTTGATGGTACTAACTATTTATTTTGGAAGAACATGATGGAAGTGTTCATCAGGGCTCAGAGCCATAAACTGTGGAGAGTAATCATGGTGGGGCCATATGATCTGCCACCAAACGAGGACGCTTGGACAGATGACCATGTCAAGCTCTCCTCACTCAACTGGACGGCGCTGAATATCATCCAGTGTGCTGTTCATCCAGAGGAGTATGCCCGTATCTCTGCCTACAAGACTGCCAAGCGAATGTGGGATGAGCTGCAATTGATCTATGAAGGTACATCTCAAGTAAAAGCCTCGAAGGTAAATCTCTACACTTCTAAGTATGAAATGTTTAAGATGAATGCAGACGAGAATATAACTGAGATGTATGCCAGGTTGTCTTTAATCACAAATACTCTTAAAGGGCTAGGGAAGGATCTTGCTGAGGTAGATATAGTCAGGAAAATCCTTAGATCTTTATCCCCGGCATGGCACACTAAGGCCATTGTGATTGAGGAGTCAAAAGATTTGACTGTCTTAACTGTGAATGAACTCATAGGATCCCTGATGACCTATGAGATGAATTTCCAAGGAGGTGGAGAAGGAAGTGAGAGGAAGGGTAAAAATGTAGCTCTAAGAGCTTCCCGAAACAAGGGTAGTAACAGTGGGAGCAGCAGCAGTAGTCCCGAGTCCGAGTCTAAGCTTGAAGGTCTGTCAAATCTTGACCAGGAGGAGCAGGCAATGCTCACTAGACAGTTCAGAAAATTTCTGAAGAAGAAAGGAAAGACCTTTAGGAAGAAGAAGCCACACTCTTTCAACAAGAGTGCTGAATTTACTAGTTACAGGGATAGAAATCCTAAGAGGATGACGTGTTTTAATTGTAACAAACAGGGACATATGAAAGGCGAATGCCCAGACCTCCAGAAGAAGGGTCCCTATCTTCAGAAGAAAAACATAAAGGTGCAAAAGAAGAAGAAACCACAGGCGATGGTCTGCACATGGAGCGAGGAAGAAGAAGACCCTGAAGATGCTTCCTCAGAAGAATATGAAGATGGAATTTGCCTTATGACAAACAGTGAAGAGGAGGTAATAAATGTTTTTAAAAATTTCTCAATTGATGACAGGGAGGATGCTTATGGTGATTTGTTAGATAAATTTAATACTCTTAGTAAAGAGCACAGAGTTCTGAAAAGAAAATTTAACACAAATATTGAAGAACAAAATCAAGTCTGTGAGGAAAATGAAAAGCTAAAAGAACAACTAGAAGAAATGACCTCACTAAGGAAAGAAAATGATAAGCTCAAGGGAGAAACTCAAGAAAGTCAAAAACAGCTCAATGAATTCAAAACTAAAATTGAAGAAGGCATGAATGAAATTAGAGTGAATTCAGAGAAATATGAAGCTGTGAAGAAAGTAAATGCTGAACTCCTAAAGAATTCTGAGTAACTTCAAAAGGAGCTGGAAGACAAGCAGAAAGTCTTAGAAAAGTTTGTCCAAGGAAAGACTAGCCTAGATGCTATACTAGGGACTAGGGTCAATTTCAATAAGGAAGGTCTAGGCTATGACCCAACCAACAAGAGACCCTTGCAATTCAAGACCATCACCTTCTGTCCAGAGAAGGGAAAAGAAAAGCTGGACACACCATCCAGCTCAAACAGCTCTAAGGAAACTCAAAGTCCTAAAGAAAATACAAAAACCAATACTGGACAACCATTTAAGAAGGGAATGAAATTTATGAAGAATAACATTAAGTCCATTCACCAGAACACAAATGGTAGATGGACCAAGAAAATAAATCAGAATAAGAGCTGGAATTACAACAATCAGATGGGTCCAAACAGGACCTACTGGAGAAATAACTTTCATGGTCAAAGATATGCTAATCAACAAGCCTACAGGAAATTTCCTAGGAATAGGAAGACTAATGAATGGAATAGAACTCACTTCTCCAGTTCAGCTGGATTCAACTTTAATAAACCAGAAAGGAAGGTGCCAGAGAAAACCATGCTGAAACAAATCTGGATACCTAAACACTTGATCAGAGATTTGAACAATGTCCTTGGACCCAACTCATCTTGGGTTCCAAGTCACTCTGCTTGATATATTTGTGTAGGTCGGCCTGGCAGCTGAAGACAACAAGTGGTACCTCGATAGTGGCTGCTCCAGGCATATGACAGGAGACCGATCCAAGTTCAGCAAGATAGAGATGAAGCCAGGGGGTCTGGTCAAGTTTGGAGGAAAGAACAAAGGTAAAATAATTGGAGTTGGCACAGTAGGTAAGTCTTCCACAAATTCCATTGAAAAAGTATTACTTGTGGAAGGACTTCAACACAACCTGATTAGCATTAGCCAATTATGTGGCAGGGGTCACAGGGTTGTATTTGATGATAGTTCATGCAAAATCCTTGAAACAAATTCTGACATGGTTAAATTTGTAGCCAACAGGATTAATAATGTCTACATTGTAGACTTAGATGAGAAATCTGAATCTACTATTTGCTTATCTGCCAATTCTGAAAATGATGCCTTTAAATGGCATAGACGTCTGGGTCATGCTAGCTTTTCAACTTTAAATAAATTGGTCAAGCATGATTTAGTCAGAGGCATGCCTAGAATTAAATTCAACTCAATATCAAAAGCATGTGATGCCTGTGCTCTAGGCAAACAGACCAGAAATTCTTTTAAATTAAGATCTGAGCCATTGTCTTCTAGACCAATGGAACTTCTTCATATGGACCTTTTCGGTCCAACTAGAACTCAGAGTCTTAATGGAAACAAGTTTGGCTATGTCATCATAGATGACTTCTCTAGATATTCATGGATATTTTTCTTAGCAAATAAGAGTGATGCATTTCAAAAGTTTAATCTGTTTTGCAATAAGGTCAAACAAGAAGGAAAGTACAAGGTTAGCTCTATTCAATCTGACCATGGAGGTGAGTTTGAAAACTCCATGTTTACTGAACTTTGTGACAAAGAAGGACTAACTCACAGGTTTTCTTCTCCCAGGACACCTGAACAAAATGGGATTGTGGAGAGAAGAAATAGAACAGTGGTAGAGATGGCCCAAACCATGTTGATTGAAAGTAAATTACCTAGAAGGTTTTGGGCAGAAGCGGCCAATGCAGCAACCTACATAATCAATAGGGCCATGGTAAGACCCATTCACAAGAAAACACCCTATGAGCTTCTAAAAGGTAAGAAACCAAACTTGTTTCATTTCAAAATTTTTGGAGCAAAATGTTTTATTCATAACAATGATAAGAAAGATTTAGACAAGTTTGAAGCCAAGAGTTCACCTGGAATATTCTTGGGTTACTCTAAAGTGTCAAGGGCATATAGGGTATTTAACATATCAGATCAGAAAGTGGAAGAGTCTCCACACATCCTTTTTAGTGAAAAGAAAGATGTTCCTAATGTTGAAAATCTTGACAGGGATTCCAATCATGGTGGAGTTTTTCTAGAAGACCAACAGGAGGAAGAAAAGACTCAACCTAGTGGAGAAACAAATTCCCCCAATCAGGAAGGAACAAGAGAAACAGGTGAGTCTTCAACAAATATCAGATTTCTTAAAGACCATCCTTTAGATAAAGTCATAGGCAATCCTGAAGATCCTCTTCGGACTAGGTCTCATTTTAGAAATGTGAATAATGATGACTTAATTGCTTTAGTCTCACAAATTTAACCCAAAACAGTAGAAGAGGCCTTAGCTGATCAAGCTTGGGTCAATGCTATGAGTGAGGAATTAGGTCAATTTGAAAGGAATAATGTCTGGGAGCTTGTCCCAAGGCCAGATGGTATAAATGTCATAGGAACCAAGTGGGTGTTCAAAAATAAAATGAATGATGATGGAATTATCTCGAGGAATAAGGCCAGACTAGTAGCCAAGGGCTACTGTCAGGAATTCGGTGTAGACTTTGATGAATCCTATGCACCTGTTGCTAGGATGGAAGCTATAAGATTATTGCTTGCCTTTGCATGCTCAAAGAATATAAAACTCCAACAAATGGATGTTAAAAGTGCCTTTTTAAATGGAGTTATTAAAGAAGAAGTTTTTGTTGAACAACCCCCTGGATTTCAATACTCTCCTCAACCTAACCAAGTTTTCAGGTTAAACAAAGCCTTGTATGGTCTAAAGCAGGCTCCAAGAGCTTGGTATGAAAGATTGTCTGAATTTCTGATCAGCAAGGGCTACAAAAGAGGTAAAGTTGATCAAACTTTATTTACCAAGGGCATAAATAAAGATCTCATCATAGTTCAGGTATATGTAGATGACATTGTATTTGGATCTACTAAACATGAACTATGTGATGAATTTTCTACCATGATCTCTGCTGAATTTGAAATGAGCTTGGTTGGTGAACTAAAATATTTTCTTGGATTGCAGATACAGCAGCTAGAAGATGGGTGCTTCATCAACCAAACCAAATACATAATGGAACTGTTCAAAAGGTTTGGCATAGAAAACTTAAAGCACATTACTACACCCATGGGCACCAATACTTCATTGGATGCAGATGAGATAGGTAAAGAAGTAAATGCCAAACTTTATCGAGGTATGATTGGATCATTACTTTACTTAACAGCCTCTAGACCTGATATAGAATTCAGTGTAGGAATGTGTGCAAGGTATCAGTCTAGACCTACTGAACTACACTTAGCTGCAGTTAAAAGAATCTTCAGATATTTGTCAGCTAGTCACTCTCTTGGTTTATGGTTTCCTGCATCTCACACACTTAACTTAGTAGCATACACAGATGCTGATTATGCAGGCTGTAAACTAGACAGGAAAAGCACTAGTGGCCATTGTGAATTCTTGGGTGGGTGTTTAGTGTCTTGGGACTCCAAGAAACAACATTCTATGGCCCTCTCCACTACAGAAGCTGAATATGTGGCTGCAGGGAGCTGTGGAACACAAGTAATATGGATTAAACACCAGCTTCAGGACTACCAAGTAGACCTGGGGTGCACACCTATTTACTGTGATAATACTAGTGCCATCAATCTTGCTAAAAATCTTGTTTTGCATTCACGAACCAAACACATAGAGATAAGACATCATTTTATAAGAGATGAGGTGTCTAAGAATAATTTTGAACTGATTCATGTAGGCACAGATAATCAGATTGCTGACATATTCACAAAACCTCTGGATAATGAAAAATTCACCACATTGAGAAGAGAATTAGGCTTATACAAATTGTCTTAATTATGAAGCCTGTTCTTGTTGTGAGGGGGAGTTGTGTTTGTCTGATGTTTAGCCCTCATTCATGCTGGTTTAAGGGGGAGTTCAGAATGCTTACTGATTAGGGCTCAGGAATGCTTTGAGTAAGGGGAAGCTTTGAGTTTATGCTTAAATGTTTTATTGATGAATGCTATGTCTTAGGGGGAGCTGAGTTGTAATGTGAGAATAGAAGTTCTTTGACAGATTCAAAAGGGCTGTCCAGATGTGTAACTTTGCTGGTCTTGCATGACTGATCTAGAGTGGTTCTCTCAGACAGTAGAGTGTCACTTATCTCTTAAGACTATAAGTCAGCGACTCTAATCTCCAGATTAGAATCTTTCTTTTAGTACTTCTTCAGAGATTTGGACTAATTGCATAAAGTATATCTTCCTACATTGTCATTGATTCTGGTTCAGGCCAAAAACTTGTATGTCTTGATATCTGACCCAATCAACTTGAAATCTAGACTTCAAGACTGAATTCAAGAAATAGTCCTTTTGGTATTATTTTCAATCATTCTATCTCTTTAACTCAAGGGCTTAACTGAACAAAAATGTTCTGTTTTGATCACTGAGAAACTGGGAGCTTCATCAATGAAATGAATGTTTCTCCCAAGTCATGAGGTGTCAAATGCTTAAAATGAATGAAAAGACATGACAGAGCAATGGTGGCTTGCAGATGAGTAACTGGGGACTCTGGCCTCTAATCAAGGTGTTTCCTCATGTCAAAAGCCACAATTACTATCTCTGTTCCCTAATAATAATAAAAAAAGGGGGGAAGGAAGTAATGAGGTACTCACTCTGAGTAACTGGGGATT
The DNA here is from genome assembly GCA_022559845.1 of Amorphophallus konjac. Classification (NCBI taxonomy): domain Eukaryota; kingdom Viridiplantae; phylum Streptophyta; class Magnoliopsida; order Alismatales; family Araceae; genus Amorphophallus; species Amorphophallus konjac. Next base: position 314,916,189 of record CM040119.1, on the reverse strand, counting down.
CAGGCCTCTAATCAAGGTGTCTCCCTAATGTCAAAGGAAGTGAACTACCGACTTACTCATTGATCTTCTTGAAAATCATCTCCAACAAAAATTCCTTGTTGTTATGCAACTAATGGATTGCTTGTCTTCAATACCTTGAGAACACCTCTCTGATTTAGTCTCTTGCTGTCTTGTGGAATAGTTGAATGATCAGCTATATTTGGCCATACTTGTGAACTCTTGCTCTAAATCATCCACTATGTATGCTGATAAACTTATCTATCATTCTACTTCTCTATTGTGTACTGAAGTCTAAAGAATCTTCTCTTGAGATTAGAAACTCACTTATTCTCTTAAGACCTACTCGTGACTTTCTGCACTAAGAAGTTACAGCCCTGAGTCCTCATGTTTCCAGCACTGTCATACATTCTGTAGTTCTTTTTGCTGATGTCAAAGGGGGAGAGAAGTTTACAATATGAGTGAGTATCAGTGAATATTGGACTTGTCTTGAGCTTTGAGGGGAGTCTTGTTGCTTCGTGGTAGACATGGTTATGAGTTGTGGGGGAGATGAGAGTGTGTTGTAGAGAATGTTTAATTCATTTGCATGAGCATGTCTTGAATTTATTCTGCTTGTTGCAGCTGGTATTAACTTCTTGTTAAAACTTGATATTGCTTGATTCATAGTGTTGTCATCATCAAAAAGGGGGAGATTGTTGCATCCCTATGGTTTTGATGATGTCCCACACTATAAATCAATCTTCTATCTCTAGATTAATGCTGTTTCATCATGTGAGTGAGTTCAGTTCAATGGCTGTCAGATAACATGCTCTACCTTATTTCTGCCTACACTTTGTCTGCACAGTCTCCACACCAGTGCGTCAACTCAGTGTGCCGATGCGTCGACCCCTTGGTCATTTTTGTATCTGTCCATACAGTAGTGCGTCAACTCCTTGAGCTGATGCGTCGACGCTTCAGTTCAATTTCTTCATTTGATGAAGTCTATACATCATCAGTTGATCATCAAGAATATACGTTGCAGCGTCAACTCATTGGACTGCAGCGTCAACTCAGCAAGTATGCACATCAGTCTTCACATGCTAAGTTTGTACAGCCTACGTCTCATGCAGCGTCAATGCTGTGAGCATTCTCAAGACATTAGCGTCAACGCTATAAGTGTGTACATCGCTTTCACGTCACCAAATCCATACATTTGTCCTCCTTCAAAGTCTGTACAGCCGCTGGTCTAGCTTCATGAAGTCTGTACATCAGACTGTTACAGGAAGTCTGTACATTGTCCGTCTTCCTTAGCGTCTTGATAGTTTAAAGTCTATACACTGATTACAGCATTCTCATGTAGTCAACACATTGAACAGTTCTTCAAGTCTATACATTCACTTGAGTTACACCAAGTATGTACATCGCTGAAGTCTTCACAAGTCAGTACAATGCTTGAGCTTCACAAAGTCTATACATCGCTTCAAGCGATTCAAGTCTATACAGACTGCCTTTACATTCAGAGTCTGTACATTGGTCCATCAGCCGATCGTTTCATTCAGCAAGCTTCAATGTCTGTACAGCCTGTCTGTCTTCATGGATTGTGTGCCTTTCGTGCGTTGACGCACTTGGCTGACTGCATAGACTGCCTTTACATTCAGAGTCTGTACATTGGTCCATCAGCCGATCGTTTCATTCAGCAAGCTTCAATGTCTGTACAGCCTGTCTGTCTTCATGGATTGTGTGCCTTTCGTGCGTTGACGCACTTGGCTGACTGCATAGACGCATACCCTTTTTGTCTTGCTCACTGCGTCGACGCTGACACTGGATGCGTTGACGCATTGGCCTGTTACCAAGGGCGTGAGCATCCTGCCTGAGGAAGCTGAGGCGACGCTGCTCGAAGGAAGCATTGACGCCTTGGGCTGATGTTCAAGGATCTGTTGATCAACATCAAGTCTGTACAGCATGAAGTTTGTACATAGGCTTTTGTCTTGAACAGAAGGCCTTAGTCTACACTCTCTTCTGTTATGGTTATGCCCGCTTCAGCAATCACATGCATTATTTTCATATCTATACACTACTTTTACATACGCCTTACTTATTAAGTCTGTACATTCTCTCACAATGTAAACACTTAATCAGTTGAAGGTTCTGAAGTATATACATTCATGTTAATAGCCTGAACTAACTAAGTCTATACATTCCATCTGTCCGTCTGCAGGTGACTCAGGCTGATGATTGGGCACGTGAATCGAGGTTGGCACCTGGCACGTGATCCAAGACAACATGCACATGACACGTAGATGGCAACCTGGTCAGGATGCTGCCATGTGGTCGAAATTCAAATGATCTGGCCAAAAGTGCATGGGCGGGAACCTGGCAGCCACACGCCATTATCTGCTATAAATATAGAGCTTCATCCTTAAGTAGAAGCTTGATCGTGAAAAGAAAAAGCAGAAGCCATTGGTGAGAGTCTGCACGATCCAGAAAAGAAAAAGAGCAGAGAGTTCCATATCTGAGAGGAGTTTGTTCGAGAGAGAGAGAGTGCGTGTGGATTGATGAATTGCTTCATTTGAAGCTACATTTGTATTGGGTTTCAGAACCGATTTCTCCTTCATTGGTTTTTCTTTCTATTTTGCTTTCGTTTTTTTTTGTTCTTCCATTCTGATTTGAATTGGTTTCCCTCCGGTGTGTGGAGGAAGGGAGTACTACTCCAGTTTCCCTCTAAGTTGCAAAGGAAGAGAGATCGGTGATCTCTGGTGTTGTTAGTGACAGGTTGTCATTAACAGTTTCCCTCCGTGTGTGGAGGAAGGGAGGGGATTCTCCGGTTGTGTTCTAGCTGGGAGCTAGAACAGGTTTCAAGTTCTGTGGGTAGCAGAGCTTGGTCGAGGGATTTGTTTCCCTTGGGTGTTCAAGCTGTGTGGCAGCATGTTGTACGTAGACTGAGTCTGCTGTGATCTAGCTTTGCCTAGTGGAATCCTCACTCTAGTTGGAGTGAGGGGTGGATGTAGATTGCGGACTGCAATCGAACCACCTAAAAACCGAGTGCCTCCTCTGTGGTTTGCTATTGATTTCTGTGCTCTTCATCTGCTTGTCCCTTTGCCTTCAAGTGATCAGTTCTTCACTCTCATCTATATTTCTCTGTGTACGGGTTAAGGAGGTGCGTTAGCAGTAGAATCTATTTTCCGCCTGAGTTTCTGCAAATTGGGAGTGATCTATTCATCCCCCCCCCCTTCTATATCACTCTTGCTGCGCTAACACCAGGGTGCTCCAGCGGCACTCTCCCGTGAACCCCCTTCAGCGGCACAGCCCCCAGCGGCACGCCCTTCAGATGCCCCAGCGGCACGGCCATTTGGCCCTCCAGCGGCACGGCCATCCAGCCCTTCTGCGGCACGCTTCATCGCACCAAGTCTATACAGCCATCAGCCCAAGTCTGTACGTTGGCTGAATGAACAAACAAAGTCTGTACAGCCAAGCCCCAAGTCTGTACATTGGCTGAATGCACAAACAAAGTCTATACGTCCAAGCTCCAAGTCTGTACATTGGTTGTTGTTTTGAACGCAAAGTCTATACACTCGTGTGGCAAGTCCGTACAGAGTTCTGGCAAATGCGAAGTCTATACACTGATGAAGTCTGTACATCCACCAGTTCAATGCAAAGTATGTACACCGATGAAGTCTATACATCAGCCCCTGCAAGTCTTTACGTTGCAGCTAGGTGAAGTATGTACAGCCCATGCCCTGCCAAAGTCTATACACCCTCAACACCCTCAGCGGCACGCCCTCCTTGCCGTTCAACGGCACGCCCTTTGGGCTCTTCAGCGGCACGCCAGCCGTGTCTTCCAGCAGCACGGCCTTTGGCCCTCCCAGCGGCACACTTCTTGAGCCCGCCTGCGGCACAACGTTAAGGCATTTCAACGGCCGAAAGACGTGATGCCCATGCCCTATGGATTCTTGGCGCGCAGTGGACTTGCTGAGGTGTCGCCCGGGGAGAGAGCCACGCTGCCTACTCCTCCTGCCACCCAGGACAAGGGAGTCAAACCCCATTAAATCCCCGCCGGACGCTTCCCGCCTTCGGACGCTCCGGCCGCCCGGGGTATAAAACCCCTCTTCGCTGCGAACAGAAAAAAAAAAGGCATACACTCACAGACAGATACACACAGAAGAGAAGAAGAGAAGAGAAGAAGAGAAGAAGAGGAGGAGAAGAGAAGAAGAAGAGAAGAAGAGGGAAGAGAAAGAGGAAGAGGAGGGGAGGCTCTGCCTCCCCCTCCTGCTGCTCTGTCCACCGCCGTCCGCGCGAAGAGTAGAAGAAGAAGAAGAAGAAGAAGAGAGGAAGAGAGGGGGAGGGCTCGCTGCTCCGCTTGCCACCGCCGTCTGTGCGCAGAGGAAGAGAAGAAGAGAAAGAGGAAGAGGAGGGGAGGCTCTGCCTCCCCCTCCCGCTGCTCCGTCCACCGCCGTCCGCGCGAAGAGCAGAAGAAGAAGAAGAAGAAGAAGAGAAGAAGAGAAGAAGGAGAGGGGAGGCTCCGGCTCCCCCGTTGCTATCCCGTCCACCACCACCGGTGTGAAGAGAGGAAGAGAAGGAGAGCGAGTGAAGAGAGAGAGTGAGGTCCGGGAGGGGAGGAGTCCATGCTCCCCCCATTGTATCTTCTTTCTTTCTTTCTTTGTCCCCTTGTTTTCTTTCCCGTCGCCATGTATTAGCTCCCTTGGGGCACTCCTTTTGTGAGAATAAAAGTAGAAGGCTTGCAAGTATTTTCTCGGACGTCTTTCTAAAGCATTTCCTCCGTGTTTGCATCCTTCGGTGTTTCACGCCCCCTTTCCCTTTCTCCTTTTGTTAGGGTTTGTTTCCTCCCGGGCATTTTTGCCTTCGCTCACCCCTGGGCGCCCTCAGCGGTACGCCCTCCATGTGCCTTCAGCGGCACGCCCTTGGGCACCTTCAGCGGTACGCCTCTGGCGGCCTTCAGCGGCACGCGCTCGCCCAGGGCTCTCAGCGGTACGCTCCTGCCGCCCCTCAGCGGCACAGCCCCTTCATGCCCCTCCTGCGCCTCCAACGGCACACCCTAATTGTGCCTTCAACGGCACACCCCGACTGTGCCTCCAGCGGCACACCCCAACCAATTCTTCCCCGGCACGCCTCGACCAGGCCCTTCGTCGGCACACCCTCTCGTGCCTCCCTTGCCCAGCACACTTGACCTTCCTTCTTGCCCGGTGCATTCCCCCCTCAGCCAGTCCTAGAGTAGTCTTCCACTCGCCGTTCCCTCTGAGTTTTCCGAGGTTTATAAAGGTGTTGCCGCTCTCGGGCGCCCACCTCCAGTTGTCGGGTTCCGCCACTCCATGTGGGCGTGTTCCCTGTATCTCCCTTACGCTCGGGTCAAGGGGAGATGCTGTCGAATTTTCGTTAGAAATGATAACATATTAAAAAGATAAAAGGAAGCAACAAACAAATGGAACAACCACACATTTAAAAGACAAAAGACAGCAACAAACAAACGAAAAGAACAACGGTGAAATGCCTTAACCAAAGCAAATGGAATCGCAATCAATTCAAAGAGGACCGAATCGAACGACAACTAAACGACTCGAACATCCGCCCTCACAAAAGAAAGAATGAAAGTTAATCAAGAGAAGAAAAGAAGAAACCCATGCAAACTTAATAAAATCAGAAAAGAAGAAAAGAAAAGCCTTAAAAGAAACGGAGGAGGAGTGGGCTCCCCATGCCTTTCGCCGGTACGCCCCTTCAGCTACCTTCGCCGGTACACCCTCTAGCTACCCTTGGCCGGCATACCCTTCGCCGGCACACCCACTCGTGCCCTTCGCCGGCACACCCTCCATGGCCCCTCGTCGACACACCTTGCCAACTCTTCCCCGATACGCCCTTCAGTGGCCTTCGCCGGCACACTCCCTATTGCCTCCGCCGGCACGCTCCATGCCGCCTTCGCCGGCACACTTCCCGCCGCCTTCGCCGGCACACACCCGCTTGGCCCTTCGTCGGTATGCTCCTTTGGCCCTCAGCGGCACGCACCCTTTTAGCCCCTCAGCGGTACACTCCCTCAGCCCTTCAGCGGCACACTCCTCAGCCCTTCAGCGGCACACTCCCAGGCCCTTCAGCGGCACACTCCCAGCCCTTCAGCGGTACACCCCCAGGCCCTTCAGTAGCACACTCCCAGCCCTTCAGTGGCACACCCTCAGCCCTTCAGCGGTACGCCATTCTCTTAGCCCTCTAATGACTCATTCTCTCTCCAGAAAATATGAGTAATAATAATAATAATAATAAATAATAACAGATTCAAAAAATGAATAAATAAATAAGAATAATAAAGGAATAAGTAATAGTAATAATAAGCTTAAAAATAATGACGATAATAATAATTAGACAAATAACGATAACAAAAAAATGAATGAATAATAATAACGAACTCAATAAGAATGATAAATAAATAAAAGATAACCAAAATAAATAATAATAACAAACTTAACGAAACACGACAAGCAAATGAATGACAATAAAATGAACAAAAATAATAACAAACCTAATAATAACACTGATAAATAAATAAATCATAAAAAAATGATAAATAGATAGTAATAACAAACTCACTCAAAGATATGCAAAAATTAATGAATAATAATGATAAAATTTCAAATGATAACAAAACAATGAGATCCACTTTGCAGCCCCGTCTCTCTTGTGACCCGGTGCCGAAGGAACAACAATGTCGCCCTTCCAGGTTGGGCCTGAGTCTTGGGAATCATCCCGAACTGGCCGTGACCGGACCTCGCCTCGGGCTGACATTCCGATTAAACCAGATTCATTTCTCCGGCCGAATCCCTTCCGAGCCGCTACTAAAATTGCCGCACGTTCGGCAGACATTTGAATGGGTTCACCTCGGTTTTCGCCGCGTTTCTATTACGGACCTGTGTCTAAACATGAAAAGACCCGTGAGCAATCAATATGGCCGACGGCTCCCTCCCCGACATGGTCGTGAGCCGACATTACTCCGGACCGATAGCCCGTTAAATCGGATTGATTCTAACGGGCCGGGATTCGCTCCCGCTCTTTCATTGAAATTGCCATAAACTCGGCATACATTTGCACGGGGTCGTTTCCGCCCACGTCACACTTTCAATATGGGCCCTTGCCCGAACATGAAGAGGTCCGCAAGTGACTGACAGAATCGGAATAGAACGAGACGGCTCTCGCCACCCCTGGACTCCTTCCATGGGAATATTAATAAGACCTCCGTGGGCCACACTTAGACCTCGGGCCCGCCCCGATCATGGTCATCGTCTGGCTCATATCCTTGATCTACAGCCCGCTCCTTTCGAACACGTTTTCGGTTCTTGAGTCTAGTCCCCGGACTCCCCCCCCGTTGCCCTCCGGCACCGGAAATATTAATGATGTCCGCGCAAGCCTCATTTGGACCACGGGAGGCGCCCCCAATATGGTCCTGGCTCGATCTCGCACCGGGCCAATAGATTCACTGGTTTCCGACTACAACAACCGAGATTCAACCGAATGTTTCAGTGTCTCGGAATAATAAACTTGCCGTATCCCGGCACGCATATGTTCCAGGTCCTCCCGCGGCGATTACAATATTCTCAAGCCGGACTCCCGTCCGAATATTAAATGGTCTCCCGAATGACCGATATGTTTCGAATGCCCGCTTCTCCGGACACAGGGCTTTTCAGCCGATTCAAGGGATATTCCCTCGTTGCCCCTTGGCACCGAAATATTAATGACGCTCATGCAAGTCTCGTTTCGACCGCGGGGGGCCCACCGCAGTATGGTCGCAGCTTGCCCTTGCACTGGGCCAACAGATTTACCGATTTTCGATCGCTCTAACCGAGGTTTAGCCAAACGTTTTCCGTTCTTCTGAACAATAAATTGCCACATCCTGGCGTACATATGCTCCGGTCTCCCCGCGACGATCGTGCTTTTCTCGAGCCGGACATTCGTCCGAAGATTAAATGGTCAGCACATGACCGACACGATCTCGAATGTTTCCTTCTCGCCCTCGCATGAGGATTTCAATACCTCGTAATAGACCTTTCATGCAATTAATCTCTTGGCCATGAGGCCCTGAATCCCGACGATTAATCAAGGGTGTTCCCTCGTATGGGGGATGTAAATGACGCCGTGACCTTTATGGCGCGGCGGGTTTTGGTCCCGACACGAACCACACAATCGTCTGACCGAGTCAGATCGAGCGCACCATGGGCTCTTCGGAGCCCGAATAAATTGTCACTTCTGTGACTGGCACGCCCACGCACTCAATAAACGAATAAACCAACAAGAGAATAACATGTGAAAAAAGTGCGTCCACACTATCCCACATAAACTCTATTCTTGTAAAAATTGTTTAAGTTTTATCCCATCCTGCATAAGTTCTGATCTTGTGAGATTGTTTAGTTCTGTCCTGTCCTGCAATAAGTTCTGATCCTGAATCTGTTTAGTTCTATCATGTCCGAAGTTCTATTCTCGTTAAAGTTGTTTAGTTCTATTTTGTCCTGCATAATCCCTGTTCTCCTTGCTTTGTTTGTGTTTCACATATCTCAGTTATACTGCATTGCATTACATGCATTTTCCTCCTTTCTTTTTCCTTTTATAAGGATCACCTTTTCTCGGTGAAGGAAGGACTCTCCGTTCGGGAATTCCTCTCGACGGACTAGGATCTCTTTCATCGGGACCTTCGTAAGTCCCCAACAACGAAGGATTCCCTCTTCGTTCACTGGGCAGGTTGTACCATTGAAGTTCCCAGAGTTTAGTTACCCATTCGTGGTGAGGCGAGCGACCTTAGCTGACATGGCGATGGCCAAAATTCTGACTAGGGTCCCGTCCTTTGCGTGAACTCCTCGTTTGTGAAAAGAGAAAAAGAGAAAAAAAGAGAAAAAAAGGAAAAAAGAAAACAAACCAAAATAAAAAAAGGGACGTAAAGCATCCACTTGTATGTTAATCTCTCCTACTTGTATGCTGGTGTATGTTATTACATTTTGGAAAAGTGTTAAGGATGGCCGAGTATAATTACGATACTTTCGAGGCTGACGCCTTCGGCTATGAGCCCCAAGTGCATGACCCAGGTCATGGCTCTTACATAGAATACAACCCAGACCAGGGCTATCAAGGTGAGCCCCATGTCTACGCCATGGATGCCGGTCCATCCCACGAGCCCTCACATGAGGTGCCGAATGTTGCTGGGGATACATCTTCCCCTCAGGACATCTCCTCTCTGTTAGGTGTCCTTGCCAACACCCATCTCAACCCTGAGCAACTCCAGGCCTTCCAGGCCATTTGAAAGGGAAATCGGTTTCCCCCTCTCCCACGGAGCCGAATCCGGCTGCTACTCCTGTCCAAGAGTCTGTACAGGCCATTCCCTCCCCCTCACTCTTCGGACAGGCAAATCAACAGCCTCCCTCCTTCTGATTCCCCTCCCAATCTCCGGCGCCAGCCGCCCTTCAAACACCAATCCAACCGGGCCTATCCACTGGTAGACCCCAATACCTTTCCTGTCCTGGGTTTCCTTCTCAGGCCTCCGGGAGGCCTACCCCTTCTCTGTGGCAAGCGCCACCTTCACCAATTGACCCGTTCACCCAGTCCCTCTTGAACAAGCTGAACAAGATGGATGAGCAATTCCGAAACTTACAGAAAATGGTGGATGTAAAATCCACCCCTGAAGTTTCTCTGCCTGTCCTACCAATGTTTCGCCTTCCCCCTTCTGAGATGCCCACGTACCGTAGGTACAATGGCACTGGCAACCCCTTTACCCATTTGAAGGACTTCATGTATGAGTCCTCGTTCTGGCAGAATGATAAAAGATCCTGGCATACCTCTTTAGGAGATCATTAGATGGCCCTGCGCTGGAATGGTTCTACGCCCTAGAGCCGAGTGAGGCTAAGGACTTCGACGTGGTTCAGAGGAAGTTCCTACAGAGGTACCGGGACCGGGTTGGCCCGTCTCTTTCTATCACCGACCTGGTCGATGAAAAAATGAAGTCGGACGAAGATTTCATCCAGTATGCTGATAGATGGAGGTCCCTGACAGAGAGGATAAAGGATACCATCTCAGAGCCAGAGCTGGTGAAGATGATTATATCAAATGCTACCCCCAGTTTAGGCATATCATGGCAATGAACAAGCTCAACACCATGGAGGAACTGTACGAGAGGGCTCGGTATGTCCAGACACAACTGAAAGATTCCCCTCTCATGCATATGTTCGAGCCACCAAAGCCGAGGGTGTTTAGGAAGCCGGGCACTGGTGTCCAAGGTGGGGTGACAGAAGGGGTAGTGACAAATGAGCAGGTGAGTGCGGTTGGCAATCCCAACCAGCAAGCCGACCCCAGGCCTTCACAAGCCCTACAACTCCCCTTCCATCAGAACCAACAGGGTCAGCAACCCTATCGTCCTCCCCTACAAAATAACTTCTATCAGAACAATGTGGCACGACCCTTCCATCCCCAACAACAACAACCGCCACCTGCTCAGTACCATCATGTTCCACCCCCGGGGAACTACGGCCCCCCACAACAACAGAGAAGGCCGATTGGCCCGAAGAGAGCTCACTACCCACCATTGCCGGAATCACTACCGGACATCTTTAATGCTCTCATGGCTGTTAATTCACTCGTCTTGCCTAAAGAAAGACCCATATGCCCACTAAATGTTGACACGTCCAGATATTGTGTTTACCATAGGCAGCCGGGCCATACAGTGGAGAACTGCTTTGATTTTAAGGACTACATTTATGATATGAATGATGGACACTTAATTGATTGGGATGAAATGAGGAGAGTTGTCGCCACTTTGAAGGCAAGGAGACCTCCCCCCAGACCGCAATTACAACAACAACAACAACCCCAACAACAACAACAACCTCAGCAGGTCCCACAACAACAACCGAACATGGGCATTGTTCAAAACCCACTCTCGGAGCACCAACGACCCAATCAGCATGTCAACCCCATCTCTTCCTTCACAGAAATCGGAAGAGGGCAAGGTTGGCACGCGGAGGGCACCTCCGTTCTTGTTGCCAATCACGTTCCTAGCCAACCCCCTCGCCTCATCCGGTCAGCACCTCTTTCGGCTCGAACCACGTCACAACCCCCAAGTGGACCTCCTTTTGTCCCACAGTCATCACGCCCTCTTATCCGCTCCCCCGTCGCCAGTTCCCTCCCGGTCCAGCCCTCCACCACACCTCTACCTACACCCTCAAAGCCCCTAATTTTGCCTCGCCCATCTGAGGCCCCATCCACCTCCGCCACTCCTTCACCCCTACCCTCGAAACCTCTCATCATCCACCATCCATCCCAGGTGCCGTCCACTACGCCTCCATCTCTCCCAAACAAACCCCTCATCAGGATCCCTACACCTGTCATCACCTTCGCTCCGCCGACCATCCCTCCCCCACTTAAAAACCTCTGATAAAACCCATACCTAACCCCGTCGAGGTGCAACCAAAGCAACAAGCCATGGTGCTCCGAAGTGGAAGGATCTTCCACCGAGTTTTTCCCAGAATGGTCAGAGTCCAGAACAGTCCCAACAAGAGAAAGGAACTGAAGAGCAGTTAGAGGAATCCATCCCCGGGACACAATATGATCTTCTAAAACATCTGGACAAGACGCCTGCCCGAATCTCCATCTTGGAATTGATTAAGAGGTCCACGTCCCATCAAGAGGCACTAATGAAGTATCTCCAAATGGTCATGGTGAACGAGGATCTCCCGGTAGAGAAGATATCGTCGGTGCTGACACCGACAAGCACGCAACCGGCCATCACATTCCATGACCACGAGCTTGCCCCCCAGGAAGCTCGGAAATATGCTTTGTGCATTGCAGTGAAGATCAACGGGGTGCCCGTAAACCCGTGCCTAGTGGACACGGGTGCCTCAATCAATGTGATCTCCATGAACACTCTCTTGCTATGTGGGGTTGATTTAGAACAGATAAGGCCATCGGCTATCACAGTCACCGCATATGATAATAGCAAGAGGCCTCCGCAGGGAAGGATTATCCTTAATGTAGAAGTGGGTCCTGTTGCTGTTCTTACGGAGTTTCACATCCTCGACATGGACCCCACGTTCAAGGGCATATTGGGTCGTCCTTATATAGAGACGATGAATGCCGTCCCTTCCACCAACCACCAATGCTTACAATTCCCGTACAAAGGATGGATCATCAAGGTGTTTAGCATGCCCCTGCTCCCCACGGTGGATGTTATTAACACTTCATTGCCCTCTGTTTGGCCGACCCATAGGCCTATCCTTTCCATGCTGGATGTGTATGACCCTAGCCGCCCTTCACCAACGCAAAGAAAGCCACTTCTCGGGCCGACGCCACGTTCCCCTTCCCACTCCAAGGGATGGGAGATCATGAACAACTTAGGTTACCATCAAGGCAAAGGTCTAGGAGCACAATTACAAGGAAGACTGAGACCGGTAGGGAAGGCCAGGGTAGTTCTCAGAGTTGGCTTAGGCTTTGAAGGCCCGATTAAGGAAGATGGAGAACCTCTTACATGGACCTTGTACTCTCATTTCATAAAAGGGCCAGTTATACAGTTGGGGGATCAGCCGCAAGAATCACATGGGGAAGTTCGGATTGCCTACTTAGCCGAAAGTTGCTCGAGGGCTACAAAGAAGGGGAAGCACGATGACCCGGACTGCGAGTAGAACAAGTGGTTCGATATACATGATATTTCCATTGCGCTAAATCAGATGTTCTCGCCTCCGGACTTGGAGGGGCCGCTTTTGATCTCCGAGGTGCCAAAAGGTGTCGTTGACATTGCCAAAATTCTAAGTTTTCCTCGCCAAGAGGACGTTGCCACTGACGGATCGCTTTCCGTCATTCTATCTAATCATTCTCCTCAGCCGTTGCTGCTGACTCTTTCTTGGGCTAGACGTTTATCTGATGATATTCCTAGGTCCCCTTCTCTACTCACATTCTTGCGCAGGGTTTCTCAGCCCGCGCCAGATTTTCAACCATGATCTGCTCAACGAGCCTTACAACCCCTTAGCTATAGTCCCCTCCTCTTATTCCCCAAGTTCTTTCAATTGTCTTGTAATTGAAAATGAAAATGAAAAAAAACGTCAATTTTTGAACTCCTCAACAGTGCATTTCCTTTGAGGAGACCTCCTACATCTCTCACGAGTGTGCCCCGACTTACGGGCCACTCATTCAAGGTCCCCTGAGTGACCTTCTTTACCCCTCCACCGAGGGGTCTTTTCCTGTACATTCTTCAACTTCTTCTCCGTCCGTAGAACAAGTCAGTCAGGTTAGGAATAATGAGTCAAGGGTAGTGCCTAGAAGAAAATCCAAGGGTAGGCAAATTCCTCGTCGATTTCTTCTAGATTTAGCCAATAGGTGTCAAGCCTTTCTAGCCATTCCTCAATTGCTAGAAAATCCCATCCAACTGTCAGAGTTAGAATGCAGGGAGGATTGCATAATTGATGAGGGGTATGGACTTTATGAGCTCACAGATGAAGAGTACCCTATTGGAGAAGGGGACGAAGAATATGAGGACGCGACTGACGCATATGCTAGCGGAATGAGGAGGTTTGATGAACCATCAGCCGCTATAGAAGAACCCACCAAAGAGATCAACCTGGGGACCGAGAAAGACCCTAGGATCGTCCTCATAAGTAATAATTTCGCCATCTGAAGAAGAGGAATTGATTGAGGTTCTCAAGGAGTACAGGGACACGTTCGCATGGAGCTACGAGGATATGCCGGGATTGGATTCCACCCTGGTCGAACACCGCCTAACGCTAAAACCAGGGTCTGTCTCAGTAAAGCAGAGGTTAAGACGTTTCCACCCCCAGATGGCTTTGAAGATGAAGGAGGAGGTCGATAAGCTCCACAAAGCTAGATTTATTAGAGTCGTCCTATATCCTCAATGGGTGGCAAACATTGTCCCGGTCATGAAAAAGGATGGAAAGGTGAGAATCTGTATCGATTTTAGGGACCTTAACCGCGCGTGTCCAAAAGATGATTTCCCCTTGCCTCACATCGATGTGCTGGTTGATAACACAGCAGGCTATGAAACTCTCTCATTTATGGATGGATTTTAGGGTATAATCAGATCCGTTTGGCGGAAGAGGATCAGGAGAAGACATCATTTACCACACCTTGGGGAACTTATTGCTATTTGGTCATGCCATTTGGTTTGAAGAATGCTGGAGCTACTTATCAAAGGGCTATGATGGCAATATTTCATGACATGATGCATGTGTATTTAGAGGTGTATGTAGATGATTTACTGGTGAAATCCAGGACTAGGGCAGAACACTCGAGAGTTCTAGCTAAGGTGCTGCAAAGATCGAGGGAGTTCAATTTGAAAATGAATCCAAAAAAGTGCGTATTTGGTGTCTCGTCGGGCAAATTGCTTGGTTTCATTGTGAGTAAGAGGGGTATTGAAATTGATCCCAACAAAGCTAAAGCAATTAGGGATATGCCACCTCCGAAAAACCTGAGAGAAGTTCGAGGGTTAATCGGAAGGTTAAAATTCATTCGTCGATTTGTGTCCCAACACTCGCAAAGGTGCAAACCTTTCTACGAGTTGACTAAGTCAGGAGTAGAATTCCTTTGGAATTCTAAATGCCAAAAAGTTTTTGAAGGATTGAAGGAATATCTGGCCAATCCACCCGTCCTAATTCCACCCACGCCAGGTAAATCTTTAATCCTTTACATCTCAGTCCTGGACGACTCCGTGGGAGCTGTCCTAGCACAAGCCGATGAAGCGGGCAAGGAAAGGGCGACCTATTACTTGTCCAAATTCCTCAACCCCTGTGAGCAGAAGTACACGGCTATGGAGAAAACTTGTGCCGCCCTTGTCTGGGTAGTGCAGAAGTTGAAACATTACTTTCTAGCTCATGAAGTCCATCTGATTGCTCGAATGAACCCTATCAAGTTCCTTCTGGAAAAATCTATCCTTACGGATATATTAGCACGATGGTAAAGCTTTCTTTCTCAGTTTGACATCACCTACATTCAGCAAAAGGCGATCAAGGGGTATGCCATAGCTGAGCATCTCGCTCACCATCCTCTCCCCAAATTCGATCCTGTCCAATCAGAGTTTCCAGATGAGGAACTAATGTCCATCAACCAATCAGATGATTACATGTGGACGTTAAATTTTGATGGAGCTCTGAATTCCCAAGGGAAAGGAATCGGCGTTGCCCTCCTGTCGCCTGAAGGCCTTACATTCCCACTGGCATACCAGCTCAAATTCCCAGTTACCAACACTATAGCTGAATATGAAGCTCTTCTAGCTGACCTGGAACTCGCTCATTCTTTTCGTATCACTGAATTACGAGTCGTAGGTGATAGTCAACTCATTCTTCGCCAGGTGCTAACCAAATATCGCACTCGCGATCCCAAACTCAAGCCATACCAAGAACTCACTGCTGCCTTTGCCAAACTGTTCACCAAATTGATCTTTATCCATGTCCCTCGTCATCAGAATATTCTGGCCGATGCCCTCGCCTCGTTGGCATCATCTTTAAAGTTCCCTCTAGGAAGATGGTTTGAGTCCATTTCCATCTACAAGCGTCACGCCCCTGCAGTTGATGACGCTTCCTACGTAGATATCAAGGACATGATAGCAAGAAAGGCCCTACAGGAAGAAATCCTTGAGAAGAGGGAAATCATGTTGGCAGAATTAGAAGAAGAATTGGCTGATGAAGAAAAGCCATGGTTTTACGAAATTGCCAAGTATTGCAAAGATCAGTCCTACCCTGGAGAAGCTACATCGGAAGATAGGAAAGCCATAAGGAGAGTGGCACAGAGATACATGTTGGTTGGAGGAGTGCTGTACAAGAGAAGTCTTACTGGTGTTCTTCTAAGATGTCTCGATGAAGAGGAGGTCTGGAAATGCGTCGAGGAAGCACACTCTGGTGTGTGCGGTGGCCATGTGAATAGCCAAATACTTGCCAAGAAAATCCTTCGGCAAGGCTTTTACTGGCCCACCATGGAAGAGGATTGCGCCGTCTATGTCCGTAGGTGTGTCAAGTGTCAACTTCATGCCGATAAAATTCATTTCCCATCTTCTTCACTTCATCCAGTGTCCTCCCCATGGCCTTTCTCCATGTGGGCTTTCGATGTCATTGGTCCTCTTGGTAATCCTAACTCCCTCACTAAGCAAAAATCATTCATCCTTACTGCAACGGAGTACTTCACCAAATGGGCCGAAGCCGAAGCTTACGTGGAGATTAAAGCATCAACAGTCTACAAATTCATCATGAAGAACATCATCGCCAGGTTCGGCATTCCAAGCACAATCATCACCGACAATGGGCCGCAATTCATTTCTCAGGACCTTCAGGACCTCTGCAAAAGGTATAAAATTACATTGCATCATTCATCACCTTATTATCCACAAGGTAATGGCCAAGCAGGGGCCACTAATAAAACATTGATTAAAATCATAAAAAAGACATGTGAGTCAAACAAGTTCTCGGATTGGTCAGAAAAGTTGATTGAAGCTTTATGGGCCTATCGCACTTCAATCCGTACTCCCACTGGGCAAACTCCGTTCGCCCTCACTTATGGGATGGAGGCGGTAGTTCCGTATGAAATCTTAGTTCCTTCTCTCAGGGTACAGTTGGACAAGGAGCTTCCCCTTGACGAACGTCGTGATTCACTCCTTGCCCAATTGGAACTCTTAAATGAGAAACGGCTGGCCGCTGCCGAACATGCACGTGTATATCAGAGTAGACTTACACGTTTTTATCAAAAGAAGGTCATTGAAAGGAAATTTCAAGTTGGTGAAATGGTAGTGAAAAGAATGTTTGTAAAACCTGGTGGGCCGCGTTCTAAACTCCAATCCAATTGGGAAGGACCATACGTGGTTCAGGCTGTGCATCCTGGCAACGCCTACAGGCTAGTCAATGCTGAGGGGATCGAGTTATCCCACCCTTGGAATGGGCTTTATCTTAAGAAGTACTACCCTTAGATAGGTGTACATAGTGTCAAAAAATGATGAAACAACAAAAAAAATAGAAAAATAATGAAAACAACAAAAATATGTATATATACAATAACAAAAGAAAAAAAATAGAAAAAATGAAAAGAAAAAATAGAAAATTCAAAATGCCAATGCCTGGAGACTACCATGTAGTTAAGTCATTGCATTCAACCTCCATATTAGGATAGGGCCTGTTAAGACTTGGTAGGTTCCGGATCTTGGTTTGCCAGAAACGTGGAGATCCCTGCCCGGCTAGTTCGGCTTATGCCCCCCCCCCCCCCTCAAAAGAAGGCAACATACATGTACACATGTGTTCTATAAAAGATCGGTAGCATCACTTATGGTGAGGCCTCGCCCAGAAGGTCTCCAGAAGGCTTAAATCTTTATTCTTTCTCTTTTCGACCGAATGAGACAGCCGGCGCCCTTAAAACGCTGAGCACGGGAAACACGAACACAACCCCTAGGGTGAGAGTAGGGCCCAATTCCTCGAGCATAGGTCAGAGTACGAGAAGAGGGCAGTGTCCCCGTAGACAGCCAAGAGGGATTCCATAATGTCAAAATACTATGTCCCTCGCAAAAATCTGTCAAGAAAAAATCAGAAAAGAAGAACAAAATCAAAGTCAAGTGAAAAGCCTGGTCGTAACCGTGCCTGATCCCACAAATGAAACCCCTTTGACTGAAAGTCAAATCCTATACAAAAGGGGTCATGAGATGTAAATGCTCGAGATTTGGTCTGAAGTTGCCCGAAAGGGGAAGTTAAGTGCGCCCCTACTGGCTCGCCGGGTTAACGGTTTTACCGGTCCTCTCAGGAGGTTTGCCCCCAATATTCTTCCTTCTTCCCCTGAAGATGAAGGCTCAATGGAGTTCCCGAAGGGTGAAGCTTGCCAAAGCTTGTAACCTCATTTCAATACGAACATATGGTTATCCATTTTTGAAAAGCAAAAGCCGTTGCTACGAAGGAGTCTCCGTGTTTCTGCCCGGTCAAGACCCTTGTCTACCACCTTAACGCTTTCTTATCTAACCTCGGGCTTAGACCAATGCAAGCGCGTCACCTATGGGTGCGACGGCGTCTGATTCCGGGTCAGCGTCGCGCGGTTGGTCGTTTGGGTTCCAGGGTGTTCCATTACATATCATCTAGAGTTGTGAGGAAATAGACCCGGGTCGGGCAAATCATTTACCTTGAACACTTTTTGGGTAAATCCCTGTGGTCGGAAGCAACTGGGAGCCTAAGCATGGTATGGCGGTATTGTCATCAGGATAAGTCTTAACCGGCGGGATTATCATTCGAGGAGTCTAGAGGCCCAAATCAACCTAGATGTGCACTTAGGATGCCTGGGAGGTTAGTAAGAAAACCCTATTCTCATGCAAGTCAGATGTTATATTGAGTGGTCATCATGCATTAGCAAAAACAACAAAAAATATTAAATAAACCAAAAACAAACAAAAAACAACAAATCCAAAACCCAAAAAGAGGATAAAAATGTATATGCAAAAAAATGGAAATGTAAAAGACCAAAAAATATATATATAAACAAACAATAAAACAAAAAAATGAATAAAAACATAAAAATAAAAAAATCACATTTCGCATGATTACATTTGTATGCAACATCTCATTTAAATTTTCGCTTGAATCTGTGTGTTTGTGTGCCACATTCATCATTATCTTTTATCATTGCCTTTGTTAATAAAGGCTTGCCCCTTGACTCGTTATCAAGGATAGTTCAAAACCACATCTGCTTATTGAGCAAGGGGCAAGTCAGAGCAGAAATACTGACTTGTTTGCTTAGATGTGTGCAGGGATTCGAGAGATCAGAAAGAAGCAGAGAACCAAGCACAAAATATTTTATTCCACTCCTATTCAAAAAGAAAAAAAACAAACAACAAGAGAGAGCTTACATTAGGTTCCACCCTCCTTCTCTACATTACTCGTCTCGCCGCTTTCTGGACATGAAACTCTAGAAGGTGCTATCCAACCATGAAAAGTGGTACTTCTACCGCTTTGTGGTCCTCTTTCTATCTCCACTCCTCGACGTCGATCTGCGGGGGCAGCAAAGAAGCTACTAACACGAAAGCCACGCTCTCGTGCCCTTCGGTAGCGTTCCTCGCCATCCTTCAGCCACTGCTCGGCGAGACCGAGACTGGTCCTCAGTTCAAATAGTTGGGCCTCCAGGGCCCTCCTCTCCGCTTTCTCGGCTGATCTTTTGGCCTTCTCTCTTTCCTTGTCCTTTTCCCTCTCAGCACGTTCTCTCTCTCTGTCATCCCTTTCCAGCTGAAGGGTGATCTTCAGCTCCATGGCGTCCCGTGAAAAATTGTCATCTGAGCGACGCTGCAATTCCTCCTCCAGCTCCGCTATCCTGGCCTCCCCTTGTGCTGTACGAGCAAACATCTCTTGCATCTCTTCGGCCTGCCATATCCGTCATTTCAGGGGTGTGATGAGACGTAAACAGAGAAGCTCGGATAAGAGGAACCTTCACCTGTGCGGAAAGCATTCCCTCTGCCTCCGCGGCGCGCTGTGTTACACGGGCAAGCTGCTCGTGGAGCGAATCTAGTTCCGACGAAGGAATCCATAGACTGGAAGAAGCACCCTCTGCCCCTACTGTTGGTAGGGTTGCGTCGAGCCGAGCGCGCTATGATAGCAAGAAGTGGCAATGAGTGGCTAAAAACCAGAAATCTAGGGGTATAATTAGGAATATGCATTTGCATACATACTCACCGAGACATGTAAAGCCTCACGGGTGTCACCCAACTCTTCCTCCGTGTCCGCCAAGCGAGCCCGCAAGTTCGCTATCATGGTATCACGGGCATCCTAAACCCATGTCATAGGAGTCAGCATTACATTTGAAAAAAAATGATAAAAAAAATATAAAAAAAATGATCAAAAAGTGAGAAAGGGGATACACCTCCACAAGTCCCTCAGGATGAAGTCGTTCTGCATACATCGCCCTATAGAGACGTAGATAATCTTCACTATCCCGGGCGTGAGACTCCACGAGCATGCCACCCCGCTGCCAATCTTCATATTGTTCAGGGAAGCGCACCCGCCAGTCAACACAGGTTACCGGCCCACGTGTCTTCCTCCCGACGCGGGGTGGTGCGGTCATATCTACCCATTCCTGGGCAAGCCCTAGAGTCCTCATGACTAATCGTAGCCGGAGTGGCTCGATTTCATTCAGGCAATGGACCCAAAGGTCCCGACCAAATCGAGGGCGACCTGTGATGACCCACGGTTGGTCGACATCGACCAAGCCCGAGTAAGGCCTCCCGATCACCTGCGTTGGCATGCATATATCTCCTTAACCACTCAAAAGGACCAAAAAAGAGAGACAAAAGAAAAGACAAAAAAATGGAGTCCTACCATCTCTGCGGGGAACTCTTGCAGCTCACGCCTTAATACCATCAGCTGGTAAGACAGAGAGGCTGTGCTCATAATGGGATGCCACCGCCGAGCTAGTGGTGCCACAGCCACACGCCACTGTCGAGCTCGCCCCATTGGGATGTAGTAATAACTCCATACCTGTATCGTCACATGTCATCAACATTTCATGAATTAGATTAGTTGTATTAACAAATAAATAAATAATTACCTGGAGAAACGGTATGAGGCCACTCACAGTCACCTCTCGATTTGTCCCTTGGGACAGACTTGCGAACAGATGCGCCAGCACAGTGGCTCCCCAGGAATATTGCCCTACCCTCTCTAGGTCCACCAAAAATTCTAGGAAACGACAATGGATGTCGTCTCCTTTGGAACCCAGCAGTAACTTTCCCAGCAGGAAGAGGAGGAATATCCTCAAGTCCGTGTTTGACCTTTCCCAGCTACTGGCATCCACGCAATACACAGCGCGTGACCCTCTTTCCGCTCTCTTCATGAATTCCTCCAAGGACTCGTTATCACGTTGACGAGTGTCAGTGAGCCCCAATGCCTCCATGATAGACGCCTTGGCTACTGACATGTTCTTTTGGTCCTTTAATTCCAGACCAAGAAGCTTCTGAGCCACTTCATGATAATCGGGGTAGGTGACCCTGGTCACCGCCTCGTCATCCACTCTAAGGCCAGTGATTCGGGCCACATCTTCGAGACTGGGCACCATGTGCCCCTAGGGCATCAAGAAGGCACGACTCTCTGGGTCCCATCTCTCGCGCAATGCTTGGATGAGGGCGAGGTCGAGCTTAATGGGTTCGATCCGGAGGAATGCACCAAACCCCATCGCATCCAGCCAGGCTTTCTGGAAGTCAGGCAAGCCTCGATAGGCAGCCACCACTAATTCCCATGAGATGTGTGACCTCGTCATACTCTGTGGATTACACAGGAAGTGAGAAGCGGGTGCATCATTGAAATATAAAAAAAATAGAAAAAGAATGAGAAATGAAGAAAGGGATCATGAAGAATGAGAGGGAAGAACTGGCTCGTTTACAAGCTCCGATTGGGTCCTCTCACTGAGCGGCCTTTCAACATCGGAGAGTCTCCTGGAACTACCACTGGATCTGCTCCTCTTCGAGGAGCGGGAAGACTCGCCCTCCACCCTGAAACTGGACTCTCCCTCCATCTCAGAAAATGAGAAACTCTTACTCCCTTCTGTCAACTTTTCACTCTTCTAACCAGTCTCCACAACTCCGTGCTTTCAAGTGAAGCAGGCGGGGGGAGTATTTATAGGATTGAAGGGATATGATCCAGATCTATCTCAGTTCCTCCTGCAATGGGCCTTGTAACAAAGCACCCATCTTTCAATCGAAGTGAACAAGGTCGGGGGCGTAGCTGGTTGATTCACACCCTACACATCTAGGTTCCCTGTGTTCATCGTGATTCAAATAAATTTGAGATGAGGACATCTACATGGAGAAAGGACAATGCAGGTCGACCTCTTCGAATTTGGGAGTGGACTCATCCACAGGAGAAAGGACAATGGAAGTCGATATCTTTGAGTCTGGGAGTGGACTCGTCTACATGGAAAGAGGACAGAAGGGCGGTTGGCATCTTTGAATTCGGTGGTACATCATTAAAATTTGTGATGGATTCTCCCGAAAGAAATGCCCAATGAGTCTGAGACACGATCCGTTATCTCAGGGGAGTTCTGTTAAACACGTCACATGGGGATGGCATGAAAAGAAGTTGCGTAGAAGAGAAGGAACGCATGGAGGGCAAACCCGTCACATGAGAGCAAGTCATTCCATTCATACGTCTATATAAACTATCAAGTTCACCGTGAGAAGAGAGCGGGTGTACGAGCAACTTGCTAAATCTTGCACCACCCTCTTGGTCGTCTCTCTCCTCTCCTAAGGGGGAGGTCTCTGGGAGGTCATCTAGAGCTCTGCGACGCTGCAATTATCTCATCGCATCGCGCATTCCCACCCTCTCTAGTAGCGCTCCTCGCCCTCCTCTGGCCTCTCTCGCAACCCCGACAGCCGCGAAGCTCTTGAACCCGAGGCTGTTGGCTGAGCCGCCCCCTACTCTGCAATGGAGACTACACCAACCCTAGGAGCTCCTTCACCGTGAGCTCCAACTCTTCTCCAATCGGCAGTGACTCTAAAGGAGTGACGTGTCCGAGCGCTGTTTCTTCCGGAGCTTCATCACTTGGGCCTCACGTGCCCTCCTCTCGTCTCAAACCCGATGTCGCTTTATCCACTCCTCTCTTTCCATCCTCTCCCAGTTTACTTCTCTCCTCGCCACCTGAAGAGAAATCCTCAGCTCCATGACATCTCAGGGCAACTCCGCATATTGTAGTTGCTTCAATCCCCTAGCTCCTATCCAGTGACGGCCGACCATCACCCGACGTCCGCCATTCCAGTCACAAAGAAAAGGGGAAGGGGAGAAACTGAAAGAGAGTGCAATGGCATTAAGGCTTTGCATTTATTTCAAAACAAGATACATCAGGGTTTGGGCACCTCAGGCCTCAGTTTCCCAAGCTCCATTACATAAGCCTTCCATAGCTCTCGATCCTCACTCACAAACATCATCGCCTTCCGTGGAATGCTTGCCTTCCACGCTGCTTTGATCGCTTTCACGTCTGTCGCATCGCCCTTTGTGCCTAGCTCCCTTTCCTTGATCAAAGGAAGTTTGGATGGCGTAGGAAAAGAGTGTCGAGGAAGGCCGATTTGCAGGCAACACCGGTGCGAATTGTAAAGAACAAATTCGGTTGCACCGATAAGCTGGAGTTTCGCAACGGGAGAAGACCTCGTGAGAAGACCACGTGAAAGTAAACATGCTGGCACACAAGTGAACATATCGCGCGCCAAGGAGTTGAAGTGAGCATGCCAGTCGCCGCGTGTCTTCAGACGGGGCATGCGATTGGCCACCTTCCCACCGAAGCCCAACACATCGGCCATGTAACGGAGGGGGCTTTGTTCGAAAATCCTGGAGGCGGTCTGTACCCCTTCGTGGTGATGAAATTTGAAGTGAAGATCAATCCAGCAGTTGAGGAGAAGCATGCACCCGTGAGGAGGCCTACCCATGCTAGAAGCCGTGAGACCACTGTAAAGATGCGCGAGGACAGCGGGCCCTACTCTCTTTCCCTCCCAAAGTCCACAAATCGCTCCCAATTGGTCTTCCTTTATGATGTTGTCAGTACAAGGAAAGAGGAGAGCTCCAGCCAAACAAATTGTGAACCCTTTCATAAGCCCTTCTAAATGTTCATCATCTATCAACCCTTCTAAGACAGTCACGGTCCAGTCTGCGAGCTTTTGCAAGTTGACTCCCTTTTGGGTCTGAATGCTCTTTATGGTTCCAGATGGCATAAAGCTTCCAAGAACTTCCTCGGTAGATACCCTCTTCCGCATCCACGAAAGCTTTATCCTGTCATCCTTCATCGACCTTCTTAAGCCTAGTAGAAGTTCTGCCTCCTCGAGGAGGACCGTTGCCTCAAAAGTAGGAAAGATAAAAGTGTGGGTTTCCGGATGCCAAACCTCCGCCAATGCACCCAGGGCCGCCCAATCCATGTAGATCTTGTCATAATACTTGGCATGGACCACCAACCCTTGGAGGTGCCCTTTTGAAATAATGGCCCTCATACCGATAGTGATGTTGGACGTAAGCTTCGATAGCCAGGGCAGCTTGGAGAATTTTCTCGGGCCCGGAAAAAGAGGATACGGCTGAAAGGAAGGAAAAGAAAAGAATGAAAAGGCGAGGGATAACTTATGAAGGAAACTAGGAGAAAGAGCCAACTTACCGCCCGTGAGAGAATCCTCTCACTCAGATGGCCTTCAATGTCGGTCAACCTCCTGAATTTACGGCCGAACCTGCTCCTCTTGGCAGGACGGGAAGACCCGCCTTCCATCTCAAAAGGGCAGGATTTCTCTCCCCCCATCTCAAAAGAGCTTAACTCCCCGAACCACCAAGGGATGATCTTTTGCTAAGGATCAAAGGGGATACTTATAGTAAAAAAGGGGGGGTGTAAAAAGGTAAATGTAAAGCATTTATGACAAGTTACCGTGGTGAATTTTAACCGGATGAATCTTGTCTGATTTGCGTCGTGTTTTCCCCTGCTCCTGTATTGGTGTGCGGACGTCCTGTACAGTCGAATGTAATTTTACTTCTTATGAAATAATCCTTCTTCACTGCTTGCTGTTCGGTGCAGGTTCCAATAATAAAATGAAAATAAGAGAGCAAGAGGGCGCCATTGCCCTACCATGTCCCACCATCAGTCACCCTGGTGACTGACCCCACTGTGCCATGCATCCTACTATATGATATCTACGCTATTAGAGCATGTCAAGGACCTTATGCCTTGGATGAATCTGGAGTTTGAGTTCCCCTCCAACAAAAACCGCGATAACTTCAGAGGAGTTCAAGACGTACGGATAGGCCGTTAGGTTGTGGTAGCTCGGGAACGATGGTTCCGTTCGGTGAATCGGTGCGTGGATAAACGGGCCCCCGGCTCAATATCTGCTCATCGAATCGGTATCATGACCCGTCCTAAGCAACTTAATAATATTATCCTTGGCTATTTTCTACTTTTAGTTTGTTTTAATTTTTCCGTTAAACCCAGCATGCATTCATGTAGGACTTTGATATCACTGTGGAAGATCCTTCATTTAACTCGATTGTGAGGGCTGCTGTGCTTAGATTCTTGATTAATACGGGATATTCCATTCTGAATCGAGTACTGAGTTTCTGTGAAACCATCTTAGGCTGGTTGGCCGAAAGAGACCTTTGTTTGGATTTATCAGCTACCCTTTTTATTTACTCCATTGGACCCACCTTGGTCGCAGCACTTCCACATTGGCTGGTAACCGCTCCCCAAGGTGAAACCTGCGAGTCTACGACTCAGGTACTTCCACGTCGAGAAGTTGGTCCCTCTTTCTGTTAGTCTTTTGTTATGTCCAGCCAAACAACCGTTGATTTCGGAGGACCTTCTTCAAGGATGTTTTGTTGAAACTCAGGAAAGATTCCAATCACGTAGTGTTAAAAACGTGTCTCATCACGCCTTGGCATCCACTTTTCAGTCCACTCCCCACTCCATTTCATTACACTTCTATTCCATTCCACTCCGTGTCATCCCCCTGCAAAGCAGACGCCAAGGCGGGACAAGCTGTAGACACGGTATTTTAAGCATTACACTGAGCAAATCCCGTATCACGCCAAGACGCCCCAAAGCGGCTCGCACAGTTAAACCATTTGAATGATTTCCAATCTTTTATTCGATCTCGCGGAAAGTCAAGTGTTGTTTGTCACAATGAGCGAAACCCTCGCCAATGGGCTTGTGGTCATCCCTCTCCTACACAAGAAGATAAAAATGTCAATGAGCTTGGCCCATCTCTTAATGTTAAAAAAGGAAGGGGGGGGAGAACAAATAAAGATTTTAGTGGGCTTGGCCCATTCTACCTTTTATATATATATATATACATATATCAATATATACATATATATATATACATAAATATATATACATATATATATACATATATATATAAATATATATATACAAACAAAAATAAAAAGGATAAAATATATAATAACACTAAATAGGTGGCCCATCATTTATTTTGTATAAATAAACATATATGCAAATATTGATAAATATAAATGACTTGGGCCCATCTCTAAACAAAAATAAAATAAATATGTTTCTTTTATTTTTATTAACTCCTCTCCTTAAATCCCTCCTCATTTCTTGGATCTGGTCTCCCCCATTCAATACACCGACCCCACTCCCTCTCTCTCTCTCTCCCATTCTCCCCTCCCATCGAAGCCACGGCCACCTTCCCCAATCCCCCGGTCTCTCCTGGGACCTCCTTCACACACAACCGTTGGCCATCCCACCTCTCTCTCGGCTACCCATGAACGCAACATCCTCTCCTTCTCACCAGTCCAGCCGCAGACCCCCCCTCACTCCCTCTCTTTCTCTCTCCCTCTTTCATTTTCTCTCCATCCCTCTGCTCCTTACACCATCGCAGTCACCCACGGCAGCCACCCTCAAAGTTTCATCTCCCACCTCATAGATAGACCTCCACACCCTCCCATGCATGCTCCCCACTGTCGCCCTCCTCTACCGTGTGAACCCCCACGCCGCACCGTAGGCCTCACTTCCTAACACACCACACCCTCTGCTCTGCCTTCTCTCTCCATCCCCTCTACGGCCATCCCAACACCCAGCAGACCCACCTCTCACCTCCACTGATCTCCATTCTCTCCCAACCGTGAGCATCCCCTCTCCATCTTTTCCTCCCTCTGATTCTACTCCTTCTCACCGTCCCACCCACCACCATCGGCAACCGCGAGCATCTCCCCGTCGTCACCACGCATATCTCCCCAGTCCACTATCGACTTCCCATTCCACCTCCACCGCATGCATACGTGCATGCCCCACAACCCCTACCTGCACCTCCCGCCACCGTGAGCCCGCTGCTGCCACCAGTCCCACAGTCTGGGTGCTGTCACCACACCCGCACGCTGGCCGCCGTCGGCCACCCACGCTGTCGCCCTCCAGCCGCGAGACCACAAAAGCCACGCCCACTGCACCCTTCCACGTCCGTCGTGACCGCCACTGCCCTCCAGCCGCCGGCCACGTCTGTAGCAGTTCTGTCTCACCTCTGCTGCATACGCACCGACGTCGTCGCCGCCCACCACCGCTGAGCTCGTCGCCGTCGGCCACCTCCGCTCCCCACGCCGGAGCACCCCGCCAGCCACCTCGCCGGAACACCCAGCCTGCCGCGACCATCTACGCTCCCCACGCCGGAGCATCCCGCCGGCCGCACCTCCTTGCTGCGACACCACCGGGTCGCCGTCGTCATTCCTCACCGGCCGCCGTCGCCGCTGGCCGCCGTCGCCGTCCCCTCGCGTTTCTCTCTCCCCGATCGCAATCTCTCTTTCTCTCTCCTTCTCTCTGTTTTCTCTCTCTCCCTCTCTCTTCTCTTTCTCTCACCCTCTCTCACCCTCCCTCTCTCCATCTCTCTTTCTCCCACCTTTTTTTAATTTTATTTTAATCTACTCTCTTCCTCTCTCTCTCCCCCTCTCGATTCTCTCTCCCTCTGTTCTCTTCCTCTCTCTCTCTCCCTCTCACTTTCTCTTCCCCTCTCTGCCTTCTCCGCCCCCTTTCTTTCATTTTTTATTGTTTTTTTTTCTCCCCAACTCTCTTCATCCCTCACTCTCGATTCACTCTCCCTCTCTTATATATATATAACATATATGTATATACTATATATATATATCTTATATAGTTCATATTCTCTCTCTCTATATATATATATGTGCTATATATATATAACTAAAATAAAAATCTCTATAAAAAAAGAGTTCTTCTCCTCTTTCTCCCTTTCTCTCTTTCCTCTTCTAACCCTCTCTCTTTCTATCTCTCCTTTCATAGATATATTCTTATATATGTATATATAGGTGTGTATGCGTGAGTGTTCTTGCAGGTGCGTGTGTAAGTGCTTGTATGTGTCCGTACGGAATGGAAAGAGATGCTCCGGTCCGATCGGTGTTGAAGTCCGTGAAACAAAGAAGGTCGAGTTCCCTGGGCGGTCGAGTGCACTAGGAAAGTCGTTCTGCTGTGCCGCGTGCCTGTTTCATCCTTACCTTGCTGAATAAGCTCATCCAAAGTCCATCATCCACCTCTGAATAAGTTTTCTCCCCCTCCTTATTGTCTTGTTTTCGTTTAGTTAGTCGCATATGCATGCATCATTTGTTGTCTATATTGCATCTCTCTCCCTGAGAGACCTTCATTTGGTTATTCATCATGTCATCTGCCTATCTTGGTGTCTAAAAGGGGTTTCAAACAACACCAACCAGGTGCGCATTTGTATATGACTCTGCTATTTTCATATCAGGGGACCGGTACTACACTACTTTCATTCTAATCCACCGTCCATTTGTTTCGTCTGCTGTGTTTTGCAAGGGTAACCGAAGGAAGCCCTCTTCATCGGCCGGCCGACAGAAGAGGAAGAGAAGACCCGCACTGCTCCCGCTCTGGCGGCGAACGCGATCACAGCTTTTCCGTGGGGTTCTCAGCCCCTGGCGATCACATCCCCCTCCCCCTTTCTTTTCTGTCACTTTTTCCTTTTGTTTAAACCCCCGTGGACGGAAGTAATTCCTCGCGGAGGTCCCTGCGACGGAAGTAATTCCTCGCAAAGGTGTACGTGACGGAAGTAATTCCTCGCGAAGCCTTTTCATTCTGTCATTTTATTCCTTTAATTTCTGTCTAAACCCTGCGACGGAAGTAATTCCTCGCGAAGGTGCACGTGACGGAAGTAATTCCTCGCGAAGCCTTTTCATTCTGTCATTTTATTCCTTTAATTTCTGTCTAAACCCTGCGACGGAAGTAATTCCTCACGAAGGTGCACATGACGGAAGTAATTCCTCGCGAAGCCTTTTCATTCTGTTATTTTATTCCTTTAATTTCTGTCTAAACCATGCGACGGAAGTAATTCCTCGCGAAGGTGTACATGACGGAAGTAATTCCTCGCGAAGCCTTTTCATTCCGCAATTTTATTCTTTTAATTTCTGCTTAAACCCCGTGGACGGAAGTAATTCCTCGCGGTGGTTTCCATTCTGTAAGTTCCTTATGTCAATTCATTTCGTTGTACATTTCCATTCCGTGGGTTTTCTCGTTCCGTATATTTTCGCCGTTCGAGCCCGGTAGAGACAACCCTCTCCGGGAGTCCCTTTCCCGCGTTTTCCCAGCGTAACGTGTTTCCAACCCCCTCTCCTTAACCCCGTGACGTCCATCCACAACAGCTAGACCTTGATCACGGACAACACCTCGCTCCGCACACATCACACATCGATCATTAGAGTAGGCATATAACAAAAGCACAAGTCTGGCATCACCTCAGTCACAACGAAATCCAATCACGGCATCGCTGCCACAATCTCGCTCACCGAGGAGACACAATCCTCGTTACGAGAAACATCCACCAATTAACCCATGGTCGTCGGACCAAACAAATGTCAGCCTCTCTACCAGCTGACTGCCACAAATCCGTCGGTTCCAGGCCAAGGACCATCTCACACCTGGCAAGCCGAACGCCAATAATAGCACGCAACCAGCTCTGTCAGAACTCAAACTTCGACAAAGCCCATATCCCATCCGAAAAAAGGCACATCATGGAAACGGCCACCAAAGGCCTTGCTTGCACATGGTTCCTCATCATTCCCGACTCACTACAACCAGCATCTTATGTCTGCGAATGACCAATCACCGGTCACCAGACACTCGTCAATAGGAAACCCTTGACTTACTCAACTTCTTCCTCCTTTCCTGGTCCACCACCAGATCTGAAGGGTAGATTCCAGATCTTGACAGGCCATTCGTTAACTTCCGCACAGACCAACACTGCATCACAAACCGATCCTCACTCGGACACTACATCCAGATATATCCCCATGCCAACTCTACCCTCTCAGGGGAGCACGGCGAAACCAATTAACAAGATCCGGAATCTTCGGTCCTCACCTCACTCGACTCAGACTTATAGGGAAATCCTCCCATGCTGGTCACCGGACCAAAGACCACCATCCAACGCCAACGTCCCCCAGAGACCTAGCATAGGCATAGTCCGATTGCTACCCAATCACAACTCTTCTCAATTACTCCGAATGGACGCTTGTCGATCCCGATCCCACTCTTACCACAGAGCCACGGGACACAACCTGAGCAATTCACGGCACACGACTCCAAGGCAACCAAGTGTCATTTGCTATCACAGCAACCTGGTCAACGGCGCCGCGACCAACACACACGGGTCCTCATACAATACACATCTCACCATGGTCGACCACGTGGCTAGCCTTACCAGCCGCTCATAGCTACCAACTGGGACCCACAATCTCTCAGAGATCACTTCTCCAGAACACAATCTCATCCGAGAACATAACTTCCAATGAGAGTTGAGCACCAAGCCACCGACTCTGACCATCACATCCTCATCCTCCACCAGGTGATATCCTTAACAACCCCATCCGAGTCTAACTCCAATGCCTGACACGGCTTTCAACGCAAGAACATCGTACTCATGCGGCACACTTGCCAACATATTTCTCTAACTCTCCATCCTGCCAGTGCCATGAACTACGATGCCTCCAGCAATGGCACGGCAACAACACGTCTCACACCGAGGAACCAATCCTTCGCTGCTTCACAAACCCTCAAGAAATCTGCCCATAGCATCCAACGCTGTGATCCGGGACCTGTGGGTTATGGGCCCACCAGGCTTCCGCTGCGCACTCTAATCCACGCGCACAGCCAACACAGATGACTCGGGATCCGCCACCCCAACGATCCTATGTAACTTCACAAAATTTGATCCGCAATGCATCAGGAACCACAACACCAGCCGCAACTCTCACGAACACCGCCCCACTGGCACTCGTCCTTCCGGAACAGTGCCAACACACCCTCACGCATCAGGGAACGGGCAACGTCTCTCACAAGCAACCACCTTGCCAAAACGGGACACGTCTCGTACGACTTCATGGCACACGAAGGCCAACCACTCTAGAGACACGATGCAAGATGACGAACCTTAGCCAAACGTGATTCTCTCCGACCAAAGGAGAGACCCATCGCACCTCTGATAAGTCAGGAGACCTTCCACACTCGACTCGACCTCGAACCTTGCACACACTGGGAATCGCACCTTCCAGCACCAAGAAAAACCATCACTTCCGACAGGTCAGCACCTCCGACAACACTCGCCAAGTGTCTCATCGGATCACAATCACAGCATCTCCCGATGCTCCACCACTGCAATTCCTCGAACTGCAACACGCCACGCCAAGAGCCGCAACACAAGCCATAATCGGCAACCGCCAACACTCATCCCCGAGTCCCAAACTCACCGCGGAACCTTTACATCCCAAAAGCCAAATCCAGGGCGAACACAACCCATTCATACGCAGAAGCGCAGGACTTAGAGCTCACTGGGACATCTCCACCTAATCCTGCCTCGAAATCCATGAAAATAACCGGGACCGACACATCATTTCTGACGTCACAGAGCACGACGAGGACATTAGACTCGATAATCAACAGCTCACCAGGAAGATCTTCCACTCTCCTGAGCACAGTTTCTCAACCAAAGCACCCGCTCATGCTACCTCAAACCACAATCTCGACGCCTCAGGGGCTGGATAAATCTCGAACTAGGATGGCCAAACAACAATAACTTTCTCAGAGCATACTCACAGCCACTTAACCATGAGTAATCCTCACCAGCCACCTGACCTCACTGCAAATTCCTCGAACGCAGCACCGCAGCGACACACGCCTATCAGCAACTCTGCCCCACGCAGCACGACCGGGGCCACCATCCATCGGGAAGAAATCTCTCTATCACATCCCTTGGGCCTCACACTGGCATTCCGACGAGAACAACAATCACATTCACAGCGCCAACGCATCGCACTCAAGCTCTCACGCGAGAAGCAAGACAGAAAATGAACACAAAACCCTATGACAGCTGCCGACTGTACTGGACCTTATGGACTTTGATCACTGTAATATCTCGAATTCCCATGTACGTCCACAACCACTGCTCTGATACCAACTGTGATGACCCAAGATCCGGATATCAAGAGTGACCCGATACCATTCGAATCCTGGCCCGCCGCCCACGAGCCGGAGGGCTTGAAAGGGCTAAAAGGAGTGTGGAGGTACAAAGAAATAGGAAATAAAACAGGACAATACAATAATTAATAGAAATAAATAAAAAACTACAACAGATTCCAGTCTAACCAAAGTACAGTCTAAGGCAGAGAAGCATACCCAACACGGAGTGAACACTAGGTCCGGCGAGCTGGCAACTAAGAACCTCCGCACAGCACCCTCGAACCTCGAGGAAGAACCACCACACCTGAAAAATAAGGATAAGTCTCCTATCACTGGCTCAGTAGGGGTCTCGCGGAACCCCAATCGTAAACAACGGCGGTAGCGGAAAGCAGCAACAATAGTAGGAACAGCAAACCCGGTGGCCGAAAAATCTAGACTCTACAGCTACTCCTACTGGAATGGAAACCAACATCCTGATCTCACAGTCGGGAAAACACCGGTCTACTACAAAGGCCTCTGGCTACACCGCCAAAAAACACACCACGATAACCCTATCGTGGAGGCCCGTCTCACAGACAAAGGCCCAACCCAAGACCATGCGGTCTGGGTAGACACGATCACGACCTTGCCGCCGTGAACCCTACACTATCTAGGGAAAAGACCCTCGGTGACGCTCATCGGAAACCCTAGACCTTGGTATCGGAAAAACGTCCGGAACTACACACAAAACCATGTCTCGCAGACAGAAACGGAAACTCAAGTCACAAGAACTCACGTCAAGTGACAGGAGCACTGTCCACTAGAAGCAAGGTCGGATGCGTCCACTGACGACTTAGTTCGCAGCATCATGTGTCTCCCTGCGATGTCTAAGGCGGAGACTGAGACACCCCACAGTAACCAAGAACACAGAACAAGGACTAGATGGGGTCGCGCTCGTCACCGCGGGTCTGATGCCTCCAACCACGTGTGCACACACAGACCATGCGCCCTAGGTCAGATCCTCTAACTGGTTCTTCCCCCAAGCCTGGACTCAGGCTGCGCGTGGGGGCCCTATGGTAACCAGCCTAAAAATCATCTCTCTCGGGTAAGCCGCTCCACCACTCCCGGGTGGGTCAGCACACGCGTGCTGTAAGAAGGCTACGACTAGCGAGAGGTCACTAAACGTGAACATGGAAAGTCACGCACGCACCCATTGCGAGTAACATGGAGTACCATGTGGCTCAGGGCCACCAGACTCTGGACAGTCCACTAGACCTAATAACCTAACATTCCTTGAGTTACACAACTCAGGTCAAGACCGATGCGCGTGACGGCACAACGCCGTCAATCAAGCCTAATCCCTAGGTCTGAAACCATGGTAGCACGATTTTTAAGGTAGCTCACAAGCAGCCCAGTCGATCCCCTATCCAAGGAAATAACGAAAAACCTCCAGCCTCAGGCTGGGTGACTGAACTTGCAGTCCAAGGGCCAAAACTCATAACCCACTCGGAAAACACTTACCGGGAAGCCAATGACGTGCGGGAATAGCCCTCCGCACTCTCACCGACGCATGGTGACTCGATCTAGCAAAATCATGAAATCCCGGAACACACGGGGTCACCCGGACCCTCAAAATCCATCGACACTCTAATCGAGATAGCACGGTACCTCCAGACACCCCCGAAACACAAACACAGAACCCACGGGGTGTCCGGGACACTCATGAGACCAAAGGTCGACCACTGGATCACAACCGGGTCGACCGGGGGCCAACACATTGATAATGGGACACGGCTAGCATGAAAATAACCAAGTGGTGGTCCTCCCTAGACCGTCACTTCAAATGGTGGTCCACTCTGGACTGCAAGCCCCCAAGTAGCAATCCACTCTGGACCGCAACCTGCCCGAAACACACGGTCAAAGGGGCAGCCACCTCCCAAACCGCAACCCCCATGTAACGGCCTTGGCCTGACCTCTATAAGCAAGTAGCGGTCAGTCACGAGGCCGCTACTACACGGAACTCATACTAAGAAGTAACGGCCAGCCCCCTGGCCGCTAGCGCCATAAAACGGTCGTGCCCGGACCGCTAGCTCCAGGTGGCGGTCCATCGCGTGGCCGCTACCTGGAACTAACTTACTAGACCAAGAAACGGTCCCCATTGGACTGCCATTACAGGTAGCGGTCTCTGGTACGACTGCTACCTGCCTCCGAGCCCGGAAATGGCGAACACGGTAGAAAACCCCATTCCACGCCCCGTTCACACCCATGTGAAGGGGAAAACAAGGGGAAACCATTCCCTAACCTCTCTAGTACCAGAGGACCCATTTAAACCTCAAAAATGCAATCAAAACATGAAATCCGGCTCACACCCCAAAATCATGTATTTAAACCTCGGCGGGAATATAAGCCCTCTCAGCATGCCTCGGGCTACCAAACTCGCAGGAAATGAATTACATGGGTTAAGGAACCACCCCCCGACTTCTACAGAACATTCCGCGCACCGAGGACTAGGGGTGATCATTATTCGGGTTTAACCCGAAAACCAAATCGAACCGATAGATTTGGTTCGGTTTGGTTTGAGTTGAAATTTAAAAAAGTTCGATTTGGGTTCAAACCGAACTGTATTAAAAGGTTTGGTTTGGTTTGGTTTTGAAGTTTAGAAAACCGAACCAAACCGAATAACCCGAATTTAAAGATATTTTTGTCAAGTTAATATAAGTGTATAAGTAACTATAAACCCTAATTTAAAAAGTCAAATTCCCGTCATCCTGATGGGGTTTCCGACTATGTGAAATAGGTTTCAAATCACCTTCCATTTTACTATAACTGCAGTTCTTAGTTTTTTATGTCAAAATATTATAGAGCTTGTTCTTACAAGTTACAACTTTTTATGTTATATTTTTAATATTTACATTATTTGGTAGAAATTTTCTACCATACCTTTCTCTACTTTTGTTTGAATCCAATCTAATTTTTAAAAGGGGAGATGAATATGGTTCAAACCGAACCAAACCAAACCAAACCGAATTAATTCGGTTTGGTTTCAAAGTAGTTTGGTTTGGTTTGGTTCGAATTGAAGTCTTAATTCGGTTCGGTTTGGTTTGAGAAAAAATCTCTTCAAACCAAACCAAACCAAACCGTGCTCACCCCTACCGAGGACACCGATCCACCAAGAAGACGCTGTTTAAACCCTCGTCGACTCATGATCCCACGAACCGCCTCCACCATCGTAATCCTCGTCTCGTGCCCGTCACTCCTCGCCCCACGAGCATCGCCGCCCCACCCTCATCCGCCTCCATCGATCGCCCGGAGAAGAGAGGGGGAGAGGGGAGAACGTGAGAGAAGAGAGAGGGAGAGAAATGAGAGATGGGTGTGAGTGACATCACGTGGATGGAATGATGCGGAGCGCGAGGGCTCGCGTTTTTGTTTTGTTTTACTTTTTTTTGCTTTGCTGCAACACAGAAATAAGAGAGAAGAGGAGAGAGGCCACCATGGGAGATTGCCCCGGCGGGGCGTGCGGGACAGATGCAATATAACAAAATATGGGGGTTAAATGGCCATAGCGGGAAGTGACTCGCCGCGGCCTCGGGGGGACGGGAATGGTGCAGAAATCAAATAGCAAGAATTTTTTTAACTAAAGTTGGTACTTGCAAGGGGGGAGACGGGAGAGGGGGTTCATCTCTTCATTGCGGAAGTAGATGAAACCACTATCCCGGCCACCAGGCAAGCGATTTTCATATAAGAAAGCATAAAAGAGAAAGGGGGTACAGAGGGGGGGAGGGAAAACGGCCAAAGAGGGCCTAGAAGCGTACAAGGCCCAAGGCCCAAAGAAGCAACAACGAGGCCAAACAACCCAAGCGAGGGCAGCAACAAAAGGCCGAGAACCCACAGAGGAAACCAAGTCCCTATAAATAGGAGTCTTCGTCGAAGACCCCTTCAGAATCAGACGAGAACACAGAACGGACACC
Organism: Amorphophallus konjac; assembly: GCA_022559845.1. Taxonomy (NCBI): domain Eukaryota; kingdom Viridiplantae; phylum Streptophyta; class Magnoliopsida; order Alismatales; family Araceae; genus Amorphophallus; species Amorphophallus konjac. Next base: position 314,880,337 of record CM040119.1, on the reverse strand, counting down.
ACAGTGACGACCCGGAGAGCAGTGCCAGTCAAGAGGATCAACCTCCGAACCGTCGGTATCGGGCACCTCCGGGAAGGAAGAGGCGGCCGGCGGCGGGGGCGCCATCGTAGAAGACTGGAGCCGGGGAGAACGACACGGAAGGAGACCAGCGTCCTCAAACATGCACTGCCGATCACGCGAGGATGAGGTGGAGTTGGAACGCCGGAAGGAACGCCGAGGAGCCCCGCCTTCCATCCTCGAGGGCGGCCGAGAGCGATCCAAGCCAGAGGTACCCACGAAAGCCGCATGGGCTGCCGTAAGGTCACGAAACCCCGAAGAAGGCTCAAGCCCGGGGACGTGGAGAGCCTGGATGAGCTGAGGGAACCGGAGGGGTATGCCAAGATCCGGGGGGGCACCACACCCACAGAGTGCACCGGAGCAGGAGGGGGGCGGTGGAGTCGATAGGCCCAGGAGGGGCCCGATTGATCTTCTTCTTCAGGGCTTGGGTGAAGGAGAGGCGATGTGCGGCCGTCGGAGAAGAGGACGAGACCAAGGCCCCTGCAACGTTGGCCTCCAGGGCAGAGGGCTGCGCCCCACGGGACCAAGCAACCGCACCAGCATTGAGCCCGGAAGGAGGGCCGCCAGTGGGGGGGACATCCGGCGCCGGGAGGCCAAGGACCAAAGAGGAGGTCGCCCGGGCAGCAGGAGGAAGAGCCGCAGGAACAGTTGAGCATGGAAGGGGAACGCTCATCCCAGAAGGGTGAGGGGACACAATTCCCGCAGTCGGCGGAGGGCAAACACCACGGTCACCGGGGACCGGAGGAGGGGCGAGGCCCACAAAGCGAGCATGTGCAGCGGGCAAGTCGGGAAAGAAAGAGATGGGCTCCAAGCCTGGCACCGAGAGCACTTGAACAGTGGGGCGCACTGAAAAAGGGAGCTCCACAGGAGGGGCGGGAGTCCCCTCATCTCCACGGGCAGGTGTGTGGATAGCAGCAGGAGCAGGCACCGAGGGAGGTGCAGGAGGTGCTACGGCCAAGCTTGAGCCAGCATGCACGGTGCAGACAGAAGGGGCAACACAGCCCAAATGGGTGGAGCCATCAGCGTGGGAGGATGAGGCCGCGGGAGGCAGCACCGGAGCAGGCTCCACACGAACATCCACAGCACGCCCCACGCTCGGAGACAGGGCAGATGGAGAAAGGGCAACTCCCAGGGGGTGGGAGTCGAGTGCCGCGGTGACCAATGCACCAGGTGGCTGAGCGCCAAGCGTGAGCCGAGAGAAGCAAGAGTGCGGCAGAGGACTAGCAGCAGGCAGGGCAGCTGAGCGAACTGTGGCCAGCTTGGGTAGAGACTCCTACGGTTGGGGAGCAGGGGGCATGGAACAGAGGGCCGGCCAGAGGGAGACCGCCGCCAAGCTCGGTGGTGCAGCGGCCAGCGGGGGGGCCACAATAGAGGCCCCGGAAGCAACGACCGGAACGGGTGCAGTCATGGAGGTCACCAGCACGAGAGTTGAGGGGCCAGCAGGAGCATCAGCGTCCAAGTCAGCACCAAGGCAAGCCTCGACAGAAGCAGAGCTGTGAGCAGCAGGATCTCCCTCCGAGGCAGGGGGGAGCGAGGCACGGAGCAGAAGCAAAGGTTGAAGCGGCGACCGGCGTGGCTTGTGGTCCAGCTGAGCAGGCCCCAGGAGGTCCAGACGCGAACCCTCCTCCCAAGGGAACGTGGGCAACACCCAGCAAGCTTGAACCGTCGTAGACGTAAGTGCCATTGAGAGAAGGCAGAGCCAGCACATTTAGGGAGGAGGTGTGGCCCTCGGGGAGCGATACTGGCGCCGGAGGCCCCGCAGAGGGGGCGCTGGGTAGAAACCTTCCTCCCGAGGCAGAGGCGCCAGGAGTAGCAGGCGGAGGTGGTGGCTGCTTCTTGCAGGCACCTAGGAGGTGGCCCAGGCGGCGACAGGCGGAGCAAAAGACAGGAGGGTCAGGGATGACCACCGGCTGCCAGAAGCCTCTCGCGCCAATGCCAACCCAGACGCGGTGTGGCAGCTTCTTGGAAACGTCAAGCTGGACACAGACACGGGCAGCGTGGGCACGGGTCATGCAGATAGTGTTTCGATCTGTCTGAAGCATGGGCCCAATGCTCCCTGCAATGGAGGAGATAGCAGCCTCACTGTAGAAGTTAACGGGGATACCCGGGAGCTCTAGCCAGACCGGGACCAAGGGAGAATCATGGTCGGGGGAGAACTCAAGGGACCATTTGAAGAACCAAAATGGGCGCCCCTTGACAAGCAAGAAGTCCTTGAGCAGCACTTGTAGGAAGTCCTCCCGGTTAGAGAACCGCAGGAGGAGATGGCGCCTATCCATGGCACTGAGCATGAAGTCTTCCTTGAACTGGAAGCGTTGGGCCAGGTGAGCCCGAATATCAGTGAAGGCAGGTCGACCCTTCGGCATTCTGGTGATGACAGCAAATTGCAGAGGCTTGCACATCAGTTGGACTTCTTCAAGCGAGAAGAAGGCCGCCGGCTCTCCGGAGTCAGTGGCGGCAGGCGCATGGACTGACAAGGGAAGCACGGTTGGCTCGAAAGAGCTGTGGACCACCTGGGAGAACGATGGCCCTAGAACGGCCGAAGGGGGTTGAGACGGGGGGAGCGCTGGCGGGGCACCATGACCAGGACCACCTCCTGGGTTGGCCGCCCAGCGAGGTCGCGCCCCAACGCGAAGCAGGGGAGAGCTGGCTTGGGGTGGCCGAGCAGAAATAGAGGCCCCGAGGGCATCGACTGCATGCGTAGTGGACTGCGGACGGGGTGGGTTAGCGAGGAGAGGTGGCGGAGGCGAAGCAGGGGGCGCTGGCGGACCGGCGGCGATCCCCGGAGCACCGGACGGCGGCGGGTTGGCCCGAGAATGGGAAAATAGGGGATCGTAGACGCCCGCGGTCCCATCAGGAATAGAGGAGGGGGGGTCAGCAGTCAACGTACGGGGGGGGAATTACCCGCGACGTGGCCAAACAAGGTGGGTTGCATGGAGATGGGCAGGGAAGTGGACGGTTGGGATGAGAGAAGGCTAGGTGGCGTGTTCGAAGAAATAAATATGTGGCAGGGTTCTACCGGGTGAGAGGGAGGCTGGAGGTCGGCCTGAACGCCGGCGGGGAGCGGAAGGAGGGGCTGCGAAGGGGCGAGGCCGCCGGAGGACGGAGCAGATGCTACAAGCGGCTCACCAACAGGAGGGCCGACGGCGGTGGCTGCAGGGGCACCACCAGAGGGCGATGCAGAGGCTTCAGTAGACCAAGAGGCGGCCGCAGCAGGCGAGAGAGAACCGCCCCCCACGGACGGAGAAGCATGGCGGAGCGGGGGAGGACCACCTGAAATAGCAAGAATTGAAACGGCCATTGCAGGAAGTGACTCGCCGCGGCCTCGAGAGTATAGCAGATATAGAAGCAATTCAAGATATACAAAAGAGAGGACAGAATTCAAACGGCCATTGCGGGAAGTGACTCGCCGCGGCCTCGAGAATATGAGCAGATAAGAATATAATAGAATATAGAGAGAATATAAAGAATGGGAATTTAAACGGCCATTGGGGAAGTGACTCGCCGCGGCCTCGAGAATATAAGCAGATGAGAATCTGACAAGATATAAATGACGGAATTTAAACGGCCATTGCGGGAAGTAACTCGCCGCGGCCTCGAGAGTATGGCAGATATAAAAGCAGCATAAAAATATAAAGATAGAAATTCAAACGGCTATTGCGGGAAATGACTCACCGCGGCCTCGAGATTATGATGTGATCGCCAGGGGCCAAAGACCCCAAAATAAGAAAATGATCGCGCCTACCTCACTAGCAGGAAGTGGCAGGTTGCTTCTTCTTCCCCCTTCAGCCGGCCGACGGAGAGGGCTTTCTTTAGTTATCCTTGCAAAACAACAGATAGTAAATAAACGGAATTAGAAAATGGCAGTGTAATATCAATCCCTTGCAATGAAAATGATGAAATTGTAGCAGGACACACACCTGGTTAGTGTGGTTTTAAACCCCTCTCGGACACGAGTAGGAGGGAAATGCAATGATGAATGGAGTTATGCAAAAGTATAAGATTCCCTTATGAAGGGAGATGAAGAATGGAGGATGATGAATGTAAAAGAACTACGAAGAAAAGGAGAGAGTTGGCTTATTGGATGTGCTGATGGCGAAATTCGGCGGAGCTTCGGCAGCGTAGGGACGACGTGGAAGCACGGTGGACGAAGGCGGCCGTCCTCCTGCGAGCACGGGCACCCGGGAAGCCGGCGGAACCTCCTCCTGAAAAGAACCTACGGGTTAGAAAAGGATCTGGCAGCCTCTGGGTTCCAGCAGCCTGTCGGACCTCTTAAAAAGCTCCCTCGGACAGAGGGGGGGTCTGCTATTTATAGAGATCCAGAGAATGGAGGCGTCCAGGGGCCTGGACGCCTTCATCAGGGCATTAATAATATTTTATTATTTTTATTTTTTATTTTTAATACTTTCAAGAAGGCATCCAGGCAGCTGGACGCCTTCAAAACTGCCCACCGAAACTCCGCCGAAAGCCGCACACGGTTTGGTACAGCGCGTGATTTTGGTTGGCACATGTGACTCACGAGTGGGCGCGTCTCGCTGGCAAGACGTCTTCACACTTTGGATTTTTTCTCAAACGACAAATCGATCGGCAGATCGGGGGCGCCCGTGAGCAAGATGATGAAGGCGTCCAAGCACCTGGACGCCTTCAAGAAATTATTATTTTATTTGTTATTTTTATTTTTTTTATTTTTTTCATTTTCATTAAGATGTCCAAGCAAGTGGACGCCTTCAAGAATTATGATTTTTTATTATTTTTTTTATTTTTTTTATTTTTTTTAATTTTTATGAAGGAGTCCACGCAACTGGACGCCTTTAAAAATATATTTTATTTATTTATTTTTATATTATTTATATATTTTTCAACTGATGAAGGCGTCCATGAGACTGGACGCCTTCAAGAAAAACCTCTGGATCCTCCCGAAAAGCCGTCGACAGCCATCCGCCAGACATCCTTCTGGTTCCGGAAACTTCTGATGCGTCCGGTTGGCGATGATGCCGTCCGTATGCTGTATGATTTCCGCGACGAGGCGGTTTCCGGATGCTGCAGGGGTGTTACGTTGCCTACTCAAAAGGTGAAAGAAGACTCAAGAATATGAAGCACTCAAGCGATTCAGAACGCGAAAGCCACTGCGGGGTGTCATATAGTAATATGAGATTTTCTCAGGGGATGTCAGAAATAGCATGTCTACAGCTGCCCCGCCTTAGCGTCTGCTTTGCAAGGGAGTGACACGTAATGGAATGGTATCGAAGTGAAGTGAAATGGAGTGCGAATGGACTGAAAAGTTGATGCCAAGGTGCGATGAGACACACTTCAGACATTACTGTTTGGAATCTTTCCTGTAGTTTCACTAAGGCGACCTTCAAGAAGGTCTTCCAAATTTGACGATTGCTTGGACGGAGTTCAAACAAGGGAGGGGGAGATGTGCGCTCAGGCACGAAAATGAAGGAGACCAACTTCTCGGTGTGGAAGTACCTGGGTCGTAAACCTGCAGGTTTCACCTTTGAGGAGCGGTTACCAGCCAATGTGGAAGTGCTGCAGCCAAGGTGGGGTTTGTCCAAACAAGGGTCTCCTTTGGAAGAGCAGCATAGGGCCGTCTTAAAGAAACTCTGAGTTTTATTCGGAGTGGAATATCTCATATTGTAAGTATTTAAGCACAACGGCTTTCACAATCGAATCGCATTGAATGATTTTCCACAATAAACTCAAAGTCCTATATGAATGCATGCTGGGTTTAAAGAAAATTTAAAACAAACTAAAATAGAAAATTGCCAAGGATAATATTGTCAACTTGTTAAGAATGGGTCAGGATACCGATCCGGTGAGCTGATACTGAGTCGGGGCCAGTTTATCCACGCACCAACTCACTGAATGGAACCGTCGTCCCCATGCTACCACAAATTAACGGCCTATCCGTACAACCCAAATTCTTCCGGAATCATCACCGTTTTTGTTGAAGGGGAACTCAAACCCCAGATTCGTTCGGGTCGCAAGGTCCTCGACATGCTCTAATATCGTAGATATCATATAATATGATGCATGACATGGTGGGACCAATCACCGAATGGTGGTACACAAGATGGGATAGTGACGTCCGTTAGCAAAACCTGCACAGATCAGCATAGATTAATAACATCAGAAAGCAACAGAATCGCACCACAGTACAAGGAGATCCAGATAAAACCCTGACGACTGACCACTGATGTGACGTGTTTCGTCATGTAGCGCCTCTCCTTTCCTATAAGTACCCCCCTTAGGTTAGTTCAACCAAATGCACCAAGGAGAGCTTTGAAAGCCCAAGAGGAGAAGGAGAGGAGAATCTAGGGATTTCCAAGATGGAAGAAGAGTCTTCCCGCCCTGTGAAGAGGAGCAGGCCTAGCAGCGAGATCAGGTGACTTTCCGACCTCGAAGGTCATCTAAGTGGGATGATCCAGTCACATATGGTAAGTTGATTTATGTCAAATTCTCTGCGCGAACTCTCTTTTCACTTCTTTTCTTTCTTCTTCTTCTCTTCAGCCGTATTCACTCTTCCCCGGCCCGAGGAAGTTTTCCAAACTGCCGTGGCTTTCAAAGTTAACTTCCAACCTCTCCATTGGTATGAGGGCCATACTCTCGAGGTGGCATCTTCAGGGGCTCCTCATTCACGCCAAACACTACGAGAGGATTCGCATGGACTGGGCGGCCATGGGCGCACTAGTGGAGATCTGGCATCCTCAGACTCACTCTTTCATCTTCTCTACCTTCGAGGCGACCATTCTCCTTGAGGAGGTGGAACTTCTGCTCGGGCTGAAGAAATTCAAGAGTGGCGGGAGGATAAACGTTATGCGGATGCTGACAAGGGTGACCTCCGAGAGTGTCCTCGGAAGCTTCATGCCACCTGGTGTTGCTAGAAAGGTCGGACTCAAAAGGGAATTGATCTGCAAAAGCTCACAGAATGGGTTATGGATGTCCTGAGAGGGTCGGCAGACGACGACCACTTGGAAGGAATCATGAAAGGGTTCACCATTTGTCTGGCGGGTGCTCTCTTGTTTCCTTATACCGACAACATAGTGGAGGAGGATCAACTGAGTGCTGTAGCGGACCTAGGGTCACGGGATTAGTTCCACATCAGATGTTGAGAAAGCAACCGAGTGCTTATAAAGAAGGTCTTCACCTCTTAACCCAAGAGGGCCCTTTTACAAGGATCTAGCTGCCCTCCGACGTGGCGGGGACAATACCTCTTGGGGGCACCAAAAAGGTTCATCTCGCATCTACAAAGAGGTATTGTCCCCGCCACGTCGGAGGGCAGCTAGGGTTTTATCCTTGTAAAAGGGCCCTCTTGGGTTAAGAGGTGAAGTCCTTCTTTATAAGCACTCGGTTGCTTTCTCAACATCCGATGTGGGACTAATCCACTGACCCTAGGTCCGCTACACAAGCCCCCCCTGAGAAGGCAAGCGAGTGCGCGAGAGCTCAGGGTTCCCACAGACGGCGCCACTTTGTAGATGCGAGATGAACCTTTTTGGTGCCCCCAAGAGGTATTGTCCCCGCCACGTCGGAGGGAAGCTAGGGTTTTATCCTTGTAAAAGGGCCCTCTTGGGTTAAGAGGTGAAGACTTTCTTTATAAGCACTCGGTTGCTTTCTCAACATCCGATGTGGGACTAATCCCGTGACCCTAGGTCCGCTACACAAGCCCCCCTTGAGAAGGCAAGCGAGTGCGCGAGAGCTCAGGGTTCCCACAGACGGCGCCACCGAGTCATGAGGAAACGCACGAAGAGCCAACATGGTGAGAAGGAGCTCAGGGAGGAGGTCCACCGGCGAAAGGGGTAAGGCCACGGTAGCAGCAGGGGATGGCCCTTCCAGGGCCTCACAGAACCCTCCCTCCAACGCCAGCATCCCCGCCGATGGACCACCACCACCCCCCCCCCCCCCCCCCCGCGGCGGTGGGGCTACCCCCCTACGGTGGCGCCGAAGCCTTCCAGGCCCTCAACGCCAAACAGGATGTCCTCGTGGAACTCATGAAGACCCAGGCGGCTAGGGATGCAAGGTCTAGCGCCCCGTCAGGGAGCCCCCCCCCCCCCCCCCCCCCCCCGCAGGATTACGTCCCAACATATAGCTGGGGGCCGCTTCACCCTCCGCGGCCAGCAGCTCATCCGTAACAGGGTCGGAGGACCCTCGCAAGCTCCACCTCTAGAGCAAGAGGCCTCCTCCGCACCGAGGAAAGGAAGGCGGGGGACGCATCGGCCATATCCGGAAGCCGACGTTCCCGGAGACCGCCAAGACGCCCCCCCAGCCTTGCGGCACGACAGCAACCGGAGTTATCCCTCCGGCTGTGAGATTTCGAAAGGCGCTTCGCTGAGCAGGAGCGCGCCCTTCGCGCCCTGCAGAAGGCCTCTTCCCTGGAAGACGAGGAGAAATCTCCGTTCTCCGAGTATATCTTGAAGGCAGAGGTATCTCCCAGAGCCCCCTCTTCCCTGGAGATCTTAGGAGGATCCCAGCACCACTATCGACCGAGTTGGAAGATCCGTCGACGTACAGTTCCCAGGTTGGCACGGGCATGGTCAGTAGTCTTCCTTCGGTCGGGATGGTGCTTTCGGCGATGAAGTCGGCGAGCGCTTGACCTTTTATAGCTGAGCGCGGGAGATACGAGATGTCGTAGGCCCCAAGCATAATGGCCCATTTGACGAGTCGCCCCGAGGCCTCGGGGTGGGCCAAAATCTTCTTCAACGGCTCGCCGGTTAGCACGGTGATGGGGTGCCCCTGGAAGTAGGGTCGGAGGCGTTTCGCGGAGGTGACTAGCGCTAGCACGAGCTTCTCGGTTGCGGGGTACCTCCTCTCGGCCTCATTAAGCACCTTGCTGGTGTAGTAGACTGGTCTTTCGGTTCCCGAGTCATTTCTGACTAGGACTGAGCTGACCGTTGATGACGTCGCCGAGAGATAGAGTAGCAAGACTTCGCCCGGCACAGGCTTGGAGAGCACCGAGGGTGAAGCCAGGAACTCCTTGAGCTCAGCGAACGCTTTCTGGCATTCCTCATCCCATGCGAACGTAGCAGATGCCAACTTGGGCCCCCTCAACAGTTTAAAAAATGGCAAGCATCGTTCGGCCGCACGGGACAAGAAACGGCTGAGAGCGGCGACACGCCCTGTCAGACGCTGGACGTCATTAATGCAGGCGAGCGGGCGCATGTCCAGGATGGCCTGGACCTTGTCGGGGTTAGCTTCGATCCCACGCTGAGTGACCAAGAAATCCAGGAACTTCCCGGATCTTACTCCGAAGGCGCACTTGGCAGGATTGAGCTTCATGTTGTACTTCAGGAGGACGCCGAAGGTTTCAGCGAGGTCGGTGAAGTGGTCCTGGGCCTTGGGGGTCTTGACGAGCATGTCGTCAATGTAGGCCTCGACATTCCGACCTAGATGCTCCTCGAACATGTGATTGACCAGTCTTTGATATGTGGCTCCGGCGTTCTTCAACCCGAAAGGCATCCGGGTATAGCAGTACACGCCGTAGTCGGTGATGAAGGCGGTCTTCTCGACGTCTTCAGAATTCATTCTGATCTGATGGTAACCCGAATAGGCGTCCAGGAAGCTCAGCATCTCGTTGCCCTATGTCGAGTCGACCAGTTGGTCGATGTTGGGCAAGGGATAGCAGTCCTTAGGGGTTACTTTATTCAAGTCGGTGAAGTCCACGCACATCTGCCACTTGCCGGAAGCCTTTGGTACCAGGACGACATTGGCTAGCCACGTTGGGTACAGGACCGGTCTAAAAAGACCAGTCTCTTGCCCCTTGGTGACCTGCGCCTTGATAATCATCTGTTTCTCTGGTGCGTGCTTCCTTCGGCGCTGCTGCACGGGCTTCATGGTGGGGTTGAGGTTGAGTCGGTGCATCACGGTCTCCTCTGGTATCCCATGGAGCTGATCGTCGGACCAAGCGAAGACTCGGATGTACTCAGAAAGAAATTTCTTGTATTGCTGATGTTCCTCGGGTGGTAGGTCGGCTCCGATCCTTACTCCTAGGGTCGGGTCGTTGTTTAGGAAAATTGTCAGCAACTCGCCACCTGGCTCAGTAGCTGCGGATTTTTCCTCGACTTCCCGGGGGCCCTTATCATTCCCGTCCGGCCTCGTGGCCTCCACCGAGATATTATAGCACCTTCGGGCCGTGGCCTGGTTACCTCGGATTTCCCCTACCCCGTTTTTAGTGGGGAACTTCATTTTTTGGTGATAGGTAGATGGTACTGCCTTGATCCGGGTGAGGATTCCCCGGCCGAAGATGGCGTTGTACGCTATCATCCCTTTGATCACCATGAAGTCTACCATGACCGTAACGGTTTTGGGTGGGGTGCCGAGGGTAACCGGCAGGCTTAGGGCTCCTTCAGGGAGAGTGGCCAGGCCGTTGAACCCACAGAGGGGCGTTCGGATCAGGCGGAGTTTGGATGGACCCTCTCCCATTTTGAGGAAACATTCATAAGACAACACATCAGGGGCACTTCCATTGTCCACAAGAATCCGATCTACATTACAATGGTTTATAGTGGCCGAGATTACGAGGGCGTCATCGTGCGGGGTGCTCAGCCCCTCCAGGTCTTGATCGGAGAAGACTATGACCTAGGGCGGGGCCTTGGGTGGCTCTGGGGCTCGGCTCGCCCGCTCGGCATGACGCTTCCTTCCACGGCTGCTGTCGCCTCCTGATGCTATTCCTCCAGAGATGACGTTGATGTGAACCCCTCGGGGGGCGTTGTCGATCTCCTCTGCGGCACCTTGATCTTCTCTGCGCTCGGCGGTGAACCGAAACAGGTGCCCTAGGCGGATGAGGCGCTCGATTTCGTCTTGGAGCTGGTGGCAATCACCGGTGTGATGCCCATGATCGCCGTGGAATACACAATGTCTGTCTCGCTTGCGATTTTTCGACCTCATCGGCTCGGGCCTGCGGAGGAGTTGTTGACACTGAAAATATTTCTAACATTTCTTAAACCTTTTGCTTTTGCAAGCATGGAGCCCTGGCCGAAGTACCCCTATACCGATAAGAAAAGGAAAGAAGGAAATGAGTGGCAGAAGCCGAACAAAGATGAAGAACAAAATAAAGAGAGAAGAAAAGAAAAGACGCCCGGCTCCAATGGACAGCCGCTGAAGCAAGACTCAAGAGCTCAGAAAAGGCTCGGGACCATCCCCGAATGAACAACATAAAAGCTCGGACAGCAAGACAAGTCAGTCGATGGGTCAACCCTCGCAAAATGAGAAATGAGCACAAATGGGCCTAAACAAACAAGAATGGGCCAAAAGATGCTAAGAAATGAGCTGAAACCGGCACGGGAGTGAACCGGCACGGAGGTCAACCGGCACGAAGTGAAATCGGCGCAGGATCGCAATCGGCGCGCAAACACCAATCAGCGCACCGGTTCTTCTACGCGCCGATGGAAACAGGGCCACACCACTATATATATGAACCTTGCTTCGAGCACGAGGCTGAAGGGGGCAGCAAAAAAAGAACCAAGAGGAGAGGAATCGAGAAGCCAGTAGAAGAGAAAGAAAAAGAGGGAAGAGAAAGGTCTGAGCGCTCGCTGAAGAGATCTGAAGAAAGAAAGAGAGTTGCAGAAGCCCGGGGAAGAGGATTCAAGGTGGGGTCATCTGTCGAATGCCCTGAGGGGCTATATTTCCCCCTTTCCCCATCTTTTATTTGAGTCTGTCTTCTTTCTTTTGGTCTGCTTCCGAGCGCTGTTCTTCTGACGATATCAACTGCCAGTGTAGCCCGGTTGTCAAGGGGCATCCTCTATATTTAGATTCTCGCAGTCTGATTTTCCCTTATGTGCTGAATGTATGCGTTTTATGCGATGAAATGAAATATGAGATTCCGGAGTTATTTCTCTCTCTCTGCCTGCATTCAGTAACTGTTGTGGATAGATCCCTCAGATCATCTGAGTGATTTCTATTGCATCGTCTCTATATTTTCAACCTCACGATCACGATGAGAGCCTGAGACAGTCTATCTCATAGCTTCTAGTCTGTGAAATGAAGAGGGACGAATCAGAATCGTGAGTTTCCGTGCGTGATTTTGCTCCTAGTGAGGCCCCAGAGGGAAGGTCGTCTCTACCCTGGATCACCCTCTCTACAATCGTCCAAACTGATCGTCAAATTGTTGAACAAACCCCCCTTTTAAAATGCCCAAAGCCTCTGCCTCCAAACCCCCCTAAAAACCCCACTTCAGGAGGCCTCCCGACGCGAACCCCTCTCGGCGCAAGTCTCGCGCCGAGAGCTGGCCGCGCCGGCTGAGCTGCTCGTGTCGCGCCGAAACCCATCCTCTTCTTCGTGCCGATACCTTCACACCTTTTGGCCACTTTGATGTGTTCGTGCTGATGTCATCAGGCCATGCCAGCCTTGCTCATGATATCCTGTCCTATGGAGACACACTATCCTTCCCTCTATCCTCGCAGGAGCCATATCAAAGGGGTCAACTCCCCACATTCTATAACCCTATCAAGTCATGGAGCTCTGCCACTGCATGCCTTCCATTGACTGTACGGGGGATATCACAACAGGGGGGATAAAGTCCCATATGATTTAGATCCCCTGGATCTCGGGCTACGCCCGGCTCTTATTTTGGTTTCCACTCCGACATTTCGTGAGTGGATGATCTATAATACCCTTTTGGCATACTCCCAAAATAAGGGGAGGTGCTGTCAAAATTCGTTCAGAATGTTACTTGACCACATAGTACAATGTTTTCACCGGAATTATGCATCTAGCCCCCAACTGTGTGGCAAGGAGCTGAGCTATACCATCTCATGACACCTTGGTCACCACAGGGGAATATACATTACAGCTACATGGTCTCCTTGGACCCCTTGTGAACGAATCCACCCTCATCTTCTATCTCACCCAATTATTACCATGAAATCTCCATTGAATACAGAGGATCCCTTTGAACTCATAAGAAACCCTCACAATATCAAAAAAAAACCAACAAAAACATAGCCACCGGCGCTATCTTCTCCCAGCGCCACCTCCTCCCGGCGCCAATCTCGCGCCGGGTGAAGGGCGCGCCGGGAAGCATGCCGTGCCGATTACTTTTCTTTCCAGCCACGCCGGTTGCCCACCGTGCCGACAGCCCTTGAGCTTCCTGTCGCGCCGGGATCCCACCGCGCCGTTTGGCCCTCGCGCCAGCTCCTATCCATGTGGTTTCATCTCAATAACAGCTGCCACCCAAATATCTGATGTCTCAACGACTCTATTAAACCCAAATCCAGTCTAAACTCAATGTCACGTTCCTGTCAACCTCCATGCCAGCCTCCCTTGCTTTACGAGGGAATCATGGTTCTTCATCCAGGTCCACGGGAGATACATTAATGGGGGTTTTACCCCTACATTGTACCGAATACGATGTTTCTTTGGTCACCCCGCTGACCCTCGGAGTTCTGCCACGGCATGTTCTCCCATGGCCACTTCAAGGGGATATTAACAAATACCACGATGAGTGGACACCGTCCCGTCGGATTACGATCCTTTTGGATCCCGGGCTACGCCCATCTCTATTACGGATTTCGTCTCGGCTCTCCGTGGACGATTTCTTATATACCCCATCAACCCTCCGGGTACAGGGGAGATGCTGCCGAATTTTTGCCAGACACACAGACTAGTTGTCGAACTGTTAATAAAAATAAAATAATAATAATAATAAATAAAAGAATGAAAATAAATAAATAAACAGATAAATAAAAAATTTGAAATAAATAAATTCAATAATAATAGGTAAAAAAATGCTAAACAAATCGACCCGGCTCCCCTCGGTGCCATTGCTCCTCGGCACCAAAAACGCGCCGATTACCCGTCACGCCGACCCCCTTTTCTTTTTATTCCCGGGCCGAGACCCTCTTATTTTCACGCCGCGCCGTTTTACCACCTGCCAAATCCCCCATTTGTTGTATTTATATATAAAACACAAACCCCCCCGTTCCTCCATCGGCGCCAAGCTCAACCGGCGCCATTACTCTCTCGGCACCGTCCATTCCTGATCATAAAATAAACAACGAAAGCAATACACTCACGCACACTAATACTCATGCGCACACTTTGTGGCATGTTACACATACGATATGTGCATCAATGTTAAAAAGAAAGAAGAAAGTCAAAACATAATCAACACATATACATCACGTACGTAACACATGCACACCCCCTCTAACACTAAGTGCACATTAAACACAACCCATGCACTCTCGTGTATTCTAACGCACAATACTCACTAACTAACATACTAAGCCACTCATGTTTAACATATGTAATTATATTATAACAAATGCGCATGCACATACGTCCACCCTCCCCATGCCATATATGTGTGTATATCTATAAAAAGGGGAAACAAAAAATGAACAAAACATCCTCATTCGAAGATGCAGAAATAAAGAAATGGTTAAAATAAAAATAAACAAATAATAAAGAAGAAAGTGAAAGTGAGAAATAAAAAAAACATAATGAAGAAATAATGGTTGAATAAATGACAATAAACAAAATAAAAGTGACAAACAAACAAAAAGATAGACAAATGAATAATTGTCAATAAAGAAAAATTAAAAGGGTGCATACATCCAATATAAAAAGGTATAAAACAAATAAATCATAAATAAATCATAAGTGAGTAATGAAAAGGGGAGGGCATAAATAAAAATGAGAACAAAGACAATCATACATCTAAAATAATAACAAGAATAAATAAAGAATAATGAGCATGACTGTGCTTACTCCGGAGCCTTCACCTTCCCTAGACCCCGGGTATGGGATATTAATGACGCTCCGATAAATTGTGCCTGGATCTCGGGATCCCCCCTTACTGTAGCCAAAGCACGACTCTGTCACGAGCCAATAACTCACTGAATCTGATTTGTTCCGATCGGGTTTCAACCGCGTTCCCTCGATTCTTGAACATCAAATTTGTCGCACCCCGGCATACATTGCCCCAATAATATGTGCTTGCCCGAATACGGTCACACTCGACTCACCTCATGGGTCTATGACAGTTTCAAAGTGAGAAGGCCTCGACGCCCCTCAGAGCAGGATGGCGCTGCCGAAATCTCTTTTAAAATTATTAATAAACAATCAAATAACTGATAAACAATAAAACTAAATACTATTATCTTGCATGCTTGCATGATCTGATTCTCTGGTATATTAAATGGTGATTTGCGGAAAGCCGGGTTACGCCCGACCGGAAGCTATCACTATGCGTGATGATGATCCTCGGACCTAGGTTCTCCGCCTCGTACCGAGAGTCGATTTAATTAATAAGTATTACCCTATTGTGTGCTTGCATGCAATTGCACCTTTAGTTATATGGGCCCCATGGTCTTTATTTTGGCGATTAATCAAGGGTTGTCTCTCTTTCGGAGAGGCATAATTAACGTCGTAGCCTTTATGGTATGACGGGTTTTGAGTCCCGACACAATCACTCATAATTGTCTGATTAGTCAGATGAGCGCATAATAAATTGTCACGACAGTGACTGGCACGCCTAATTAATAAACCAAATAAACAAGCTAAATAAACAAAATATTCTAATAAATAAAAATCTCATCTCCCACAGGAGTCGCGAGTCTTTGACGTCTTCATAGATTTCATAGACGGGTGCGGTTAACGGGGTGTACCGCTCGTACTTTCGCTTGCGTTCTCCATCTCGGTCTCGCTTCTTTCCCGAGCTAGGATTTAGCTCGGGGCCCCGCTTCTTGTCCCCCTCCCGACCCGAGCCGGTTGCGTCTCGGCAAGCGCTGAGTACTTCTTCGCACTCAGCGTGGCGCAGAGCCAGAGTCACTAGCTCGGCAAGGGTCGAGGGAGGGTGGAGGACAAGTTCACGGCGGAGGTTCTCGTCCCGGGTACCCCCGGTCAGTGCGATTGTGGCCGAGGCCACATCCAGGCGGGGGATTCGGAGGGCTTCCGATTTAAATCGGTGGACGTAAGCCCAGAGCCTTTCCCCTTGCGCCTGTTTGAGGGCCAAGAGCCCCGCTACTGACCTTGGGGGGGCACTTCCGGCGAAGCTCTCCTTGAAGACTCGCCCGAACTGCTTGAAGTCTCGGATGGATCCGGGGGCGAGGGCCCGGAACCACGCTTGAGCGCCCTGGACCAGAGTGGTCACGAAGGCTCGGCACTTGATGGGGTCCGACGCTCCGTGTAGAGTCATCAGGGCGTCGAAGCTATCATAATGGTCGGCCGGGTCGCCCTGGCCGTCGTAAAGCTTGAAGGTTGGTATGGGGGCTCGGGGAGATACCTCTGCCATCAAGATATACTCGGAGAACGGAGATTTCTCCTCGTCTTCCGGGGAAGAGGCCTTCTGCAGGGCGCGAAGGGCGCGCTCCTGCTCAGCGAAGCGCCTTTCGAAATCTCGCAGCCGGAGGGATAACTCCGGTTGTTGTCGTGCCGCGAGGCTGGGGGGGCGTCTTGGCGGTCTCCGGGAACGTCGGCTTCCGGATCTAGCCGATGCGTCCCCCGCCTTCCTTTCCTCGGTGCGGAGGAGGCCTCTTGCTCCGGAGGTGGAGCTTGCGAGGGTCCTCCGACCCTGTTACGGATGAGCTGCTGGTCGCGGAGGGTGAAGCGGCCCCCAGCTATGTGCTGGGACGTACTCCTGCGGGGAGGGCTCCCTAACGGGGCACGGGACCTTGCATCCCTGGCCGCTTGGGTCTTCATGAGTTCCACGAGGACATCCAGTTTGGCGTTAAGGGCATGGAAGGCTTCGGCGCCACCGTAGGGGGGTAGCCCCACCGCCGCGGGGGGGGGGGGGGGGGTGGTGGTCCGTCGGCGGGGATGCTGGCGTTGGAGGGAGGGTTCTGTGAGGCCCTGGAAGGGCCATCCCCTGCTGCTACCATGGCCTTACCCCTTTCGCCAGCGGACCTCCTCCCTGAGCTCCTTCTCACCATGTTGGCTCTTCGTGCGTTTCCCACAGACGGCGCCAGATGAAGAGGCGAAATATCACACTGGTTCCTGAGCAGGCTGGTAATCACCAAGTTTGTGAACTGCAAGACAGGGAAACGGGTCAGAGGGCCCAGGGGGATTCCCTGGGGCGAAACCCTCCGATGCTCAAGTCAGTAGAGCAATGGTGGGAGCTGCGATAGGGAGGAGAAGGTGAAGGCGCGAGATCCCTCTCCACCAATGGGGTGAAGTGATCCTTGCTCAGGAATTGGGGGTGGATCAATGCCCTTTTGGACTTACCTTTCGCCGGAGGGTATCCCATGTTTAAATAGTGCGCCGCCCTCTGGAGTCCTGCAAGCTGAGAGGTCTCCGGTGGATGTTACGTCCTCGTCGTGGGCTTTTATGGCCTCATCGTGGGGGCGTTATCCTCGCCGGGAAGTCGGAGCTCCTGGACTTCTTGACGCCCGGCCCGCTGTGAACTCTAACGGCTGCAATGATGAACATTTTATCGGTTGCACCGAGCTTAGGGGGGCCGGCCCTATCGGGCGATAGGCCTAGCTCGGTGAGGAGATGGGTCGGACAGACCGTCTAGCGCTTCCCCCCTTCGTGCGGAGGGATAGCTCATGCGCGGGTCTTCCTGCGACCTGACCGAGGCTCGGGCTCTCCGAGCCTTGGGGCCGCCTTGGAGAGTTGTTTCCTCGAGCATTGTTTTATTGGGCTTTTCCAAGTGGGCCCTGTGGGCTGTCACTTGGACGAGCTTGCCTCGTTGGGCCTTGTTGGGCCTAGTTGGGTCTACTCTTTGAGTGGGCTATAGGAATCCCCCTCTCCAAGTGCCATCTGCGAGATTTGGAGTGGAAAGACGGTGGGACCTGCCGTCCTTACCTACCTTTACAGTGGCCTTACTACCTCCAGCATGGGTAAGCCTCCTTTCGGCTGCGCACTTGTTCTGAATTGCTGGATTGATTTGCACTTCAAGTTTGACCACCGCGAGGGAATGCCAACTGCTTCGAAGCACTTTCAACAAAGCCCCCTTCATTACATAACCGATGTGTTAGGCTTCGGTGGCACCGTAGCGAACCATGTTCCATGGCTGAGGAAACGTGAAGACTGGCGGTCTCACTTCAGAACCATGAGACAAAGCTTCTTTACTTGAGCACCGGCATGCCCACTCTCACTTGAACTTCTCACGCGGCCTTCTCCCGGAGCTGAACTCCAGCTGATTGGCGCGATTGAGTTTGTTCTTTACAACGCGCATCGGTGCTGCATCCAGATTGGCATTCCACGCCACTCGTTCCCACTGCTTACCGGCATCGTTCCTTTGAAGAAGAGGGAGTTGGGCACGGAGGCGGATGCGAAGGAAGCGAAGGCCATTAAAGCACCCTGGAAGACAAGTGTTGCGGGAAAGGCATTAGCGCGCGTGGATGAGAACTGCGAGCTGTGGAAGGCTTATGTAACTGAACTGAGGAAGTTAAGGCCTAGAGTGCCTAAGCCCCTGATGTAGGTCACTCTGCTTTCTGATGGAATAAAATCTGGGATTGAGAATGTGCAAAGTTTGGATTTTTATCTTTTCCTCTTTTTATTATTTTTTCTATTTTCATCACTTTTTTTATGCATCCAAATAAGTCGACGATTTATTATTAATATATATATTTTTTTTTCCTTTTTTGGGCGCGTCTAGGCGCGAGGACGCGTCTTAACTTTCAAATTCAAATTTAAAGTGCCAGGCGGCCCTTCATCTTCCATGCCTTGCCCGCAAACGAGCCCGCCTCCCATCGAGATTTGCTCGCCTATCTTCGTCTTCTTCCACTCTCGACCGATGGAGTTCGGTGGGCCAGATCGTGGTGAAGGGAGAGAGGGGCGAGGGACTCCTCGCCCGAGGAGGGACGCGCAAGAGCACGGAGCGGCGTCCATGGAAGAGGAAGGGCCCCTTCGGGCACTTGAGGGACCCGATGGCACGGAGGGAGGTGAACACGGCCCGGTAGGTCCTCCGATCTCCTCCTCTTTGATCCATTTTGAGTTTTGGAGCGAGCTGTAATGCCCCAAATTTTTCAGATCCTTGTTCGTGGGTCTCGGATCTGGTTTCTCGGAGTGTCCGACTCCATTGTATCCGAAATTTTGTTTCGGACATCTTTCGTGTTTGGATCGGCGCGATCCGGAGTTGTTTCGGAGGCCCAGAAGCGTTCCGCAGCTTTTTTGCGTGTGTTTTCCGATTCCCGGTATGTGTTTCAGTAATTCCTTCGGGACCTCGTTGCGGATGAACCGGGCCGTTAACAAGGGCGCGAGTGGTACCGTTGCGATCAGTGCATTCCGAGGATCGCGGAAACATGATTTTCTATTTTTTGGTATTTTTGAGAATTTCTGGATTTTATATATATAACCTCCTTTTTCTCTCTCCCCTCTCATTTCTCTCTTCTCTCCCTCTCTCTTCTCACGCTCTCTCCTCTCTCCCTCTCTCTCTGACGGCCGACGGGGTGGAGCGTGGGCGAGGTGGGGACGGCGCGGGCGAGGTACGGGCGAGGATGGGTGAGGATCGAGGCGGTGGAGGCGCGGTGAAGCTCGGCCGTGAGTTCGTGGAACGGCGAGGCTTCAACGGCATTTTCTTCGTGGATCGGCGTCCACGGTGCGTCGAATCTTCGGTGGAGGTAGGGAGATGGACGCTCGACTCGCGTACTTCTTTTCCCGCGAGTTTTGTAGGCCGTGGTGAGCCGAGCGGGCTAAACGGGGCGATTTGGGGAAAATGCTTATTTTTGGGGTGTGAGCCGGATCCCTCGTTTTACCGTGTTTCTGGGCGATCCAGGGGTTTAGATGCATGCCTAGGGGCTTGGGGATGGTTTCCCCTTTTGTTTCCCCTTCACCTGGGCGTGGACGGGGCGTGGAATAGTTTTTCCCGCGGTTTCCACCATTTTCAGGCACGGACTGAGAACGCGCTAGCCTTGGGTAGCGTGTTCTTGAAGGTCGCGCTACCCCGAAGAGCGCATTCATCGGGGAAGATGAACAGTTTGGCGGTTCCTGTCGCGCTATAGGGCCCCAGCGCGTTCAGGGTTATCGCGCTATAGGATCATAGCGCGACCTGGTCTGGTCGCGCTATGGACCTGTAGCGCGTTCTTGTTGAACGCGCTAGGTATGTATAGCGCGTTCTGACTGAACGCGCTATGCACGTGTAGCGCGTTCTTGGAGGTGACCAGCCGGGCTGCCCGGGGCGGGCGGTCTACAGCTGATCGTGCTCCCCTTGGCCCGTGTGTGTCTCGGACACCCCGTGGAGTTCCGTGACCGTGTCTTTGGGTGTCCGGAGGTTCCGTTTACCTTGATTTGTGTGACCGTGAGTTTAAGGGTCCGGGTGACCTTTTAGCGTTCTAATTGTGTTGTGTTGGTCTCCGATCGACCCGGTTGTGACCCAGTGGTCGACCCTTGGCCTAGTGAGCGTCCCGGACACCCCGTGGGTTTCATTACCGTATTTTTGGGTGTCTGGAGGTACCGTGTTACCTCGATAAGCGTGCCCATGGGCTTGGCGGGTCCGGGTGACCCCAGGTGTTCCGGGCTTCCGGGTTCTTGCTAGATCGAGTCACTGTGTATCGGTGCGAGTGCGGCGAGGTTTCCCCGCACGTCGTGGTTTCTCCGGGAGTTGGTTTTGAGTGGGCCATGTGTGTGGCCTTGGACTGCGAGTCCAGCTGCCCAGCCTGGTGCTGGAGGGTTCTAGCTTTTCCCAGGGTTGGGAAATCGGTGTGGCAGCTTGCGGGTTGCCTTGGGAATCATGCTTCTGTGGTTTCCACGTAGGCCGTGCCTATGGCCTGTGAACCGCGAGTCCATGTCCTAACTTGGGACTGGAGGTCTCCTGAGTTCCCAGGTGGGGGAATGGTCTCGGCGATTGTGATTCGCCTCTTGAGTCATCGCATTGTGGTTTTGGACCTAGGGATTAGGCCAGATTGACAGCTTAGTGCTGTCATGTGCAACGGTCTCGACTCCGAGTCTTGTGACTCAAAGACCGTTGAGTTTAGTAGGTCTAGTGGACCATCTAGAGTTTGGTGGCGTCGTGCCACCTGTTACTTTGCGATACTCGCAATGAGTGCGTGCGTGGTTTTTGATGTCCACGTTCTGTGACACGTCCACTAGTAGTAGCCTTCTTACGGCACGCGTGTGCTGACCCACCTGGGAGTGGTGGAGCGGCTGACCCGAGAGAAACGGTGAGTAGGCTAGTTACCGTAGGGCCCCCACGTACAGCCGAGTCCGAGCTTAGGGGGAATTACCAGCTAGAGGACAGGCCTAGGGCGTATGGTCTGAGTGTGCACACGAGGTTGGGGGCGTCGGACGGCGCCGGCAGGCGCGACCCCAACTAGTCCTTGTTCTGTGGTACTGGTTACTGTGTGTGTCTGAGTCTCACGCCCGGGGTGTCGTAGCTAGACACATGTGACGCGGTGTAAGACGTCAGGGGACGCATCTGGTCGTTCTTCTAGTGGGTGGTGCTCCTGTCACACGACGTAAGGTGTTGTGTACCTGGTTCTGTTTCCGTCCGCGAGACGGGACTTCGTGAGTGGTTTCGGGAGTGTTCCCGGAGTCGAGGTCTGGGGTTTCCGGTGAGCTTCACCAAGGGCCTTTCCCCAGACAGCGTTGTATTCACGACGATGAGGTCGTGACCGTGTTCCGTGACCGTGTGGTTTTGGGTCGGCCCCTTCTTGGTGAGGGCAGGCCTCCGCTACGGAGGTATCGTGACGTTTTCCTAGTAGCGTGGCTAGGGCGGTTCGTATCTGGTGGTCCCCGATCGTGGAATCGGGTGGTCGGGTGCATGGCTTGGTTGTCCCCCGACGGGAGACTAGGTCATGTTTTCTGGTACAGTAGGAGTAGCTGTAGAACCGAGGTTTTACCGGCCACTGGTTTGTCGTTCCTGCTGTTACTGTTGTTCTTGCTGTTGTAGCTTTCCTTCTGCCATTGTTTCTCAGTTGGGGTTCCACGGGATCCCTACTGGGCCAGTGACAGGAGGCTCACCCCTGCGTTTCAGGTGCGGCGGTTCTTCCTCAAGGTTCGAGAGTGTTGCGTGGAGGTTCTTAGTCGCCAGCTTGCCGGGCCGAGTGTTCACTTGGCTTGTGGTATGTTTTACTGTTTTGGACTGTACTTTCTGTTGGACTGGACTCTGTTGTAGTTGTTTATTTATTTCTGTTAATTGTTGAATTGTCCTGCCTTATTTCCTATTTCTTTGTACCTCCACACTCCTTTTTAGCCCTTCCGAGCCCTCCCGGCTCGTGGGCGGCAGTTCGAGTCTCGGGTTATCGGGCCTTCCCGGTAACCGGATTCTCGAGGCATCACAGTTGGTATCAGAGCGTGGTTGTGGACGTACATGGGAATTCGAGATATTGCAGTGATCAGAGTCCGTAAGGTCCAGTACAGTCGGCAGCTGGCATAGGGTTTCGTGCATGTTTTTCGCTTTGTTTCTCGCTTGAGAGCTTGAGTGCGCTATGTGGTGCGGTGAGGGTGGTTGCTGTTTGCTGCTTTCATGTCGGCGTGGGGTATGCGGATCGAGGTCGAGAGCCTTCTCCCTCATCGGTGGTGGCCCCGATTGTATTGCGTTGGGCAGAGGTTGCCGGCGGGTGTGTTGATGTGGTGCTGTGTTCGGGGAATTGCAGCGAGGGTGCATCAAGAGATGTTGTGATCGTGGTCCGACGGGACACTTGGTAAGTGTTGTCAGAGGAGCTGACCTGACGGAAGTGATGGTTTTTCTTGGTGCTGGAAGGTGATGTTCCCAGCATGCGTGAGGCTCGAGGTCTGGTTGAGTGTGGAGTTTTCCTTCCGTTGGTCGGAAGTGTATTGAGTTCTTCCTTTGGTCGGGGAGAATCGTGTTTTGGTTAAGGTTCGTCGTCTTGCATTGTCCGTCCGGATTGGTTGGCCTTCGTGTGCCATGAAATCCGTACGAGACGCGTCCCGCGTTTTAACAAGGTGGTTGCCTGTGAGAAGCATTGCCCGTTCCCTGATGTGTAAGGGTGTTGGCGCTGTTCCGGAAGGACGAGTGCCGGCTGGGCGGTGTTCGTGAGAATTACGGTTGGCGTTGCGGTTCCTGATGTGCGGAGGATCAGAGTCTGCGGGGTTGTAGATGGTTGTCGGGATGGAGGATCCTGAGTTGGCGTTGTAGTGGCTGTGTGTGTGGATCAGAGTGCACGGATCGTAGCATTAGTTGCTGCGGGTGGATTTCTGAGGAAGTGTAGAGCAGCGGAGGGTTGGTTCATCGGTGTGTGTTGTCTCCAGCGGCGTGAGACGTGTTGTTTCCGTGCTGTTGCTTGAGATATTGTGGTTCATGGCACTGGCAGGTGGAGAGTTAGGGAAATATGCTGGCAAGGTTGCCGCATGAGTACCCTGTTCTTGCGTAGGAGGTTGCGTTCGCGGATGAGACCGTGATTTAGAGAAGTGTGCCGTCGATTGTAAGAGGTTGCGTGTCCCGTGGCTTTGTGATAAGAGCGGGAGTCAGGAGTGGCAGGCGTCCTCTTGGGTTAATTGCGATGGAGGTTTCGATGAGATAGGATTCGATGAGACAGGACGGTGGTTGATGCCTGTGTATGGAGGTCTCTGATGAGACGTTGGCGTTGGGTATTGATCCTCAGTCTGCAACCAGCAAGGGAGGATTCCCCGTAAGTCTGAGTCGAGTGACGTGAAGACCGAGGGAAGATGGAGTCTTTGGGTCCCGCCGTGCCCCCCTGAAAGGTAGAGTGAGCGCGGGGATCCATCTTGATGTGGTGGTGGTTTGTGCGTGAGTCAACGGATGGCCTGTCATGAGTTGAATCGTGCCTGCTAGGCCGGTGGAGGTCTCCTGTTGGCGAATGTCTGGTGACCAGTGGATGATCTTTCACAGACAGAAGATGCTGGTGGTTGTGCATCGAGAACGGCGAGAGCTGTGTGCATATGAGGCCGTTGGTGGCCGTTTCTGAGATGTGCTTTTCCGGATGGAATCTGGGCTCTGCGGAAGTTGGTCGTTTGGCAGAGTTGGTCCCGTGCTGTTGTGGCGTTCGGCTTTCCGAGTGTGGAGTGGTCCTCGGCGTGGAGTCGACAAATTTGTGGTGGTCAGCTGGCAGGGAAGCGGGCGTTTAGTTGGTCCGCTGAGCGTGGGCGTTGACCGGTGGATTGGTTCTTGTGGCAAGGATTGCGTTCCCTCGGTGAGTGAGAGGGTGGCAGCGATGCCGTGAGTGGTTTCCGTTGTGTCTGAGGTGATACCAGACTTGTGCCTTTGTAGGATGCCTGCTCTGGTGGCCGATATGTGTGCGGTCTGCGGAGCATAGGCGTCGTTTGTGATTATGGTCTGGCTGTATCCCTCATGATCATGGTTTTGTGAGAATCGAGATTTTTCTGTGCTGGGGTTCTGACGGCGTTGTCAGTGGGTTACGGCGTTCTTCCCCTGTTCCTGTACTTGTCCTGAATTTCGAGGATGAAATTTCTTTAAGGGGGGAGGGCTGTAATGCCCCGAATTTTTTGGATCCTTATTCGTGGGTCTGGATCTGCTTTCTCAGAGTGTCTGACTCCGTTGTGTCTGAAATTTCGTTTCGGACATCTTTCGTGTTCGGATCGGTGTGATCCGGAGTTGTTTCGGAGGCCCGGAAGCGTTCCGCGGCTTTTCTGCGTGTGTTTTCTGATTCCCAGTGTGTGTTTCAGTAATTCCTTCGGGACCTCGTTGCGGGTGAACCGGGCCGTTCACCAGGGCGCGAGTGGTACCGTTGCGATCGGTGCGTTCCGAGGATCGCGGAAACATGATTTTCTATTTTTTGGTATTTTTGACAATTTCTGGATTTTCTATATATAACCTCCTTTTTCTCTCTCCCCTCTCATTTCTCTCTTCTCTCCCTCTCTCTTCTCACGCTCTCTCCTCCCTCCCTCTCTCTCCGACGGCCGACGGGGTGGAGCGTGGGTGAGGTGGGGACGGCGCGGGTGAGGTACGGGCGAGGATGGGTGAGGATCGAGGCGGTGGAGGCGCGGTGAAGCTCGGCCGTGAGTTCGTGGAACGGCGAGGCTTCAACGGCATTTTCTTCGTGGATCGGCGTCCACGGTGCGTCGAATCTTCGGTGGAGGTAGGGAGATGGACGCTCGACTCGCGTACTTCTTTTCCCGCAAGTTTTGTAGGCCGTGGTGAGCCGAGCGGGCTAAACAGGGCGATTTGGGGAAAATGCTTATTTTTGGGGTGTGAGCCGGATCCCTCGTTTTACCGTGTTTCTGGGTGATCCAGGGGTTTAGATGCATGCCTAGGGGCTTGGGGATGGTTTCCCCTTTTGTTTCCCCTTCACCTGGGCGTGGACGGGGCGTGGAATAGTTTTTCCTGCGGTTTCCACCGTTTTCAGGCACGGACTGAGAACGCGCTAGCCTTGGGTAGCGCGTTCTTGAAGGTCGCGCTGCCCCGAAGAGCGCATCCATCGGGGAAGATGAACAGTTTGGCGGTTCCTGTCGCGCTATAGGGCCCCAGCGCGTTCAGGGTTATCACGCTATAGGATCATAGCGCGACCTGGTCTGGTCGCGCTATGGACCTGTAGCGCGTTCTTGTTGAACGCGCTAGGTATGTATAGCGCGTTCTGACTGAACGCGCTATGCACGTGTAGCGCGTTCTTGGAGGTGACCAGCCGGGCTACCCGGGGCGGGCGATCTACAGCTGATCGTGCTCCCCTTGGCCCGTGTGTGTCCCGGACACCCCGTGGAGTTCCGTGACCGTGTCTTTGGGTGTCCGGAGGTTCCGTTTACCTTGATCTGTGTGACCGTGAGTTTAAGGGTCCGGGTGACCTTTTAGCGTTCCGATTGTGTTGTGTTGGTCTCCGATCGACCCGATTGTGACCCAGTGGTCGACCCTTGGCCTAGTGAGCGTCCCGGGCACCCCGTGGGTTTCGTTGCCGTATTTTTAGGTGTCTGGAGGTACCGTGTTACCTCGATAAGCGTGCCCATGGGCTTGGCGGGTCCGGGTGACCCCAGGTGTTCCGGGCTTCCGGGTTCTTGCTAAATAGAGTCATCGTGTATCGGTGTGAGCGCGGCGAGGTTTCCCCGCACGTCGTGGTTTCTCCGGGAGTTGGTTTTGAGTGGGCCATGTGTGTGGCCTTGGACTGCGAGTCCAGCTGCCCAGCCTGGTGCTGGAGGGTTCTCGCTTTTCTCAAGGTTGGGAAATCGGTGTGGCAGCTTGCGGGCTACCTTGGGAATCGTGCTTCTGTGGTTTCTGCGTAGGCGATGCCTATAGCCTGTGAACCGCGAGTCCATGTCCTAACTTGGGACTGGAGGTCTCCTGAGTTCCCAGGTGGGGGAATGGTCTCGGCGATTGTGATTCGCCTCTTGAGTCATCGCATTGTGGTTTTGGACCTAGGGATTAGGCCAGATTGACGGCTTAGTGCTGTCATGTGCAACGGTCTCGACTCCGAGTCTTGTGACTCAAAGACCGTTGAGTTTAGTAGGTCTAGTGGACCATCTAGAGTTTGGTGGCGTCGTGCCACGTGTTACTTCGCGATACTCGCAATGAGTGCGTGCGTGGTTTTTGATGTCCACGTTCTGTGACACGTCCACTAGTCGTAGCCTTCTTACGGCACGCGTGTGCTGACCCACCTGGGAGTGGTGGAGCGGCTGACCCGAGAGAAACGGTGAGTAGGCTGGTTACCGTAGGGCCCCCACGTACAGCCGAGTCTGAGCTTAGGGGGAATTACCAGCTAGAGGACAGGCCTAGGGCGTATGGTCTGAGTGTGCACACGAGGTTGGGGGCGTCGGACGGCGCCGGCAGGCGCGACCCCAACTAGTCCTTGTTCTGTGGTACTGGTTACTGTGTGTGTCTGAGTCTCACGCCCGGGGTGTCGTAGCTAGACACATGTGACGCGGTGTAAGACGTCAGGGGACGCATCTGGTCGTTCTTCTAGTGGGTGGTGCTCCTGTCACACGACGTGAGGTGTTGTGTACCTGGTTCTGTTTCCGTCCGCGAGACGGGACTTCGTGAGTGGATTCGGGAGTGTTCCCGGAGTCGAGGTCTGGGGTTTCCGGTGAGCTTCACCGAGGGCCTTTCCCCAGACAGCGTTGTATTCACGACGGTGAGGTCGTGACCGTGTTCCGTGACCGTGTGGTTTTGGGTCGGCCCCTTCTTGGTGAGGGCAGGCCTCCGCTACGGAGGTATCGTGGCGTTTTCCTAGTAGCATGGCTAGGGCGGTTCGTATCTGGTGGTCCCCGATCGTGGAATCGGGTGGTCGGGTGCGTGGCTTGGTTGTCCCCCGACGGGAGACTAGGTCGTGTTTTCTGGTACAGTAGGAGTAGCTGTAGAATCGAGGTTTTACCAGCCACCGGTTTGTCGTTCCTGCTGTTGTAGCTTTCCTTCTGCCGTTGTTTGTCAGTTGGGGTTCTGTGGGATCCCTACTGGTCCAGTGACAGGCGGCTCACCCCTGCGTTTCAGGTGCGGCAGTTCTTCCTCGGGGTTCGAGATCGTTGCGTGGAGGTTCTTAGTCGTCAGCTTGCCGGGCCGAGTGTTCACTTGGCTTGTGGTACGTTTTACTACTTTGGACTGTACTTTCTGTTGGACTGGACTCTGTTGTAGTTGCTTATTTATTTCTGTTAATTGTTGAATTATCCTGCCTTATTAATTATTTCTTTGTACCTCCACACTCCTTTTTAGTCCTTCCGAGCCCTCCCGGCTCGTGGGCGGCGGTTCGAGTCTCGGGTTATCGGGCCTTCCCGGTAACCGGATTCTCGGGACGTCACACGAGCCATGTGAGAGGGGAAAAGGGCTCGACGAGTGTTGCACTCAAATGATTGACGCGTCCTTGACAGGAGACGCGTTCTCGTTCTTTGACGTTAGACCCTTCTTTCTTGATGTAGGGCATGGCAAGGACCCCGAGCTTGGCCGATGAATGGGTGAGCGCGGATGAGCCGAGCCGTGTTAGGAGGGAGAGTCACGGCAAGGCGAGGCTCGAGGACTGGCGCATACGTCTC
This sequence comes from Amorphophallus konjac, assembly GCA_022559845.1. NCBI lineage: Eukaryota > Viridiplantae > Streptophyta > Magnoliopsida > Alismatales > Araceae > Amorphophallus > Amorphophallus konjac. The sequence continues at coordinate 314,852,515 of CM040119.1, read as the reverse complement.
CTTGGACAGCAAAGGAGCGTACTGGTGCAGGACAGCGCCGACTTCCTGCGGCAGCGGAGAGAGAGTCATGTGGGACCTCTCCAATCTGGGGATGCGCGCGACACCAACGGCATGCGGGCCCAGCTAGCAGAGGCTAGGCGGCAGCTGACCGTCGCTCAACAGGAACTGGCGATCCTGCTAGGTTAAGCGTTGCATTTTTTTTTCTAAATTTGGAGCTTAGCCGACGGCCGTTGTTTATTTGTTCTAGCGTTCCCAGCAGACATCGATGGCAGGAATGGCTGGCGCCGCATCTTCCAGCTCCTCGGCCCCTTTTCTTGAGATTGCCTCCCTCCGAGAGCAACTTGCCGGTGCGGTGGCCCGCGGGCCCAGGCTGAAGAGGAGCGTGACGCCTGGGTAGTGACTATAGTGGAGCTGTGGCGTCAAAGTGAAGAGAGACCACATCCGGACATCCAAGAGTTGAGGGTGTTCCTCCAGGTGGCCAAGAGAGAGGCGGAAAGAGAGAGATAGGAGAGGGATAAAGAGAGGGAAAAAAGAAGAGCCATGGAGGTCAGGTGAGGGAGCTCCAGCTAGGCCTTCGAGCTATGGGACAAGGCTAGAGAACATGGATGCAAGTTATGAGAGGGCACAAGAATTCGGGGTGTGACTCCGCCAGTCCGGCCAGCTCCATATGGGTGGCTTCTTTGCTACGCCAGGGGAGCATCAGCGGGTCGCCGCTGCCGAGCAGGCGCCACGAGGCGAGGCGAGTGCTGCTGTACGGGGCTTCAGAAGGCCCCTGAGGGACCCTCACCTTAGAGGAGAGGAGAGGGACGCCTAGAGGGATGAGTGTGAAGGTGATGGCGAGAGTTGACGAGCTAGCATACGCCTCCTCTCTATGATTGTGATGTTTATGACAATTTATGTAGACTTATGAATGGAGTGATTTAATTTCCTGCTGCTTATTTATCCTCTTGTGCATTCCTTCTTCCTTACGCTTCTTCACTGTTCCCATGTGACGTGCTTGTCGAGACCCCGTCCGAAAACGGGGACTCATATCTCGCTTCGACCGTCTTTCACACGGAAATCTACCGTCGAAGTCAGTAATGACGGCTCTAGCCTCTTCTCCTTTACGACCTTCCAATCTTCCGGACGACCACTACAGCATGACAGGGCATCCCTAGACTGCGTAGGGAGTGAGTCATCATATCGCTGCGAGCGGTGAAGTGACACATGTAGGACTGCAAGGGAGGTGCCTTATCACGAGGGTTATCGTTAACAGTGATGTAGGCAGTCTTGACTCGCCCTTCTCCCATTTCTATAAATACCATCCTTGTTCGTCTCCCCAGGGGCACCGGTAGTCAACAAGTTTCCACGGAAACGGAAGAACTAAGGGTTCTAAGGTTCAAATGGAGGGTGAATCTTCCCACTCTTCGAAGAGAAGCAGGTCCAGCGGTAGCAGTTCCAGGAAACTCTCGGACCTCGAAGGGCACTTCAGTGAGAGGACCCAAACGCAACTCGTAAGCTGAGTTTTCCTGCCCCCTTTTCTCATTCTTCCTTTCTTCCTTTCTTTCCTTCTTTCTTTCCTTTGACAAAACCCTTCTCCATTCCTTGTGCATGCACAGAGTGTGATGAAATCACATATTTTTTGGGAGTTAGTAGTGGCAGCATACAGGGGTCTCCCGGATTTTCAGAAGGCCAGGCTAGACGTGATGGGATTTGGTGCCTTCCTCTGGATCGAGCCGATCAAGCTCGACCCGGCCCTCATCCAAGCCATACGTGAAAGATGGGACCTAGTGAGTCGGGCATTCTTGATGCCTTGGGGGCACATGGTGCCCAGTCTGGAAGATGTGGTCCGAATCACGAGCCTCAAGGTGGATGGCGAGGCAGTGACCGGAGTCACCTACGCGGACTACCGAGAAGGCACCCATAAGCTACTGGGGTTGGACCTAGATGGTCGGAAGAACAGGTCAGTAGCCAGGGCATCTATCATGGAGGCATTAGGGCTCACTGATACTCGTCGACGGGACGATGAGTCCTCGGAAGAATTCATGGAAAGGATGGAAAGAGGATGTCGTGCTGTGTACTGCACAGATTTTGGCAATTGGGAGAGATCCAACATGGATTTGAGGAGATTTCTCCTCTTCTTACTGGGAAGATTGATACTGAGCTCGAAAGGAGACGGTATCCATTGTCGTTTCCTGGAGCTGCTATCAGACCTCGAAAGAGTAGGGCAGTACGCCTGGGGAGCTGCCATGCTGGCGCACATGTTTACAGGTATGTCTCAAGAGGCAGACCGTGAGATGACTGTGAGCGGTTTCACACCTCTTATCCATGTATTTTTTTTGGCTTTTTTTTGTTTTTTTGTTTGTTTTTTTGGTAATAGTCCACTTAAGGTACTGATGGCATATAATAATGCAGCTGTGGAGCTATTATTACCTCCCGATGGGGAGAGCTCGACATTGACAACCAGTGACGGTGCCGTTAGCCAGGCGGTGGCAACCCATCATGAGTGCAGCACCTCTAACCTACCAACTGATGGTGCTAAGGCGTGAGCTACAGGAGTTCCCTGCAGCGCTGGTGGGATTTTTTTCTCTTTTTTTTTCTTCTTCTTTTTTATTCTGTTTTTGGTTCTGACCAGCTAAACGAGTATGTACAACCTATCCTAGGTAAACTGGAGACCTTACGCAGGCATGGTCGATGCCGACCAACCATGGGTTTTAACAAGTCGTGTCCGATTCGAACGGGATCTCTGGATGCACTGCCTGAATGAAATCGAGCCGCTTCGGCTACGATTGGTTATGAGGACCCTAGGGCTGGCCCAGGAATGGGTGGATACGACTGCGCCACCTCGCGTCGGGAGAAAGACGCGGGGGCCGGCAACCTGCATTGATTGGCGTGTGCGGTTCCCCGAACAGTATGAAGACTGGCAACGGGGTGGCACAATCGTGGAATCACATGCGCAGGATAGTGAAGACTATCTGCGTCTGTATAGTACAATATACGCAGAGCGACTCCAACCCCGGGGACTTGCAGAGGTAGGTCTCCTCTCTTTTCCTCTTTTTCCTCTTTTTTTTTCTTCTTTTTCGTTGTTTTTGTGGTTTTGTGGAAATGCTGACTCGTAGCATGGGTGCAGGATGTCCATGACACTATGATAGCGAACTTGCGAGCTCGCCTGACAGAGACGGAGCAACAATTGGGTGACACCCGTGGAGCCTTAAGTGCCTCGGTGGGTGTATACACAGTGCACATCCTAATTCTGACCCTAGATTCATGGTGCTCAGCCTCTAATTATCATCTCATGATTATAGCGCGCCCATTGACGCAGCCTCATCGGCGATGGGAGCAGGGGGCGTCTCTTCCAACTTATGGACCCCTACCTCAGAACTTGACTTGCTTCACGAACAACTTGCTCGTGCCACGCAGCGTGCCGTGGAGGCAGAATGAATGCTCTCTATACAGGTAGGGGTTTCACTATTGAATTCTCCTTGCTCATGCCTCGCCACATATCTGAGACGATACATCTGGCAGGAAAAGGTGACGCAAGAGGCACTTGCCCATGCTGCGCGGAGGGAGGCCAGAATAGCAGAGCTGGAGGAGGAACTGTGGCGTCGTCCTGACGACGACTCTTCTAGAGATGCCATGGAGCTGAGGATCACCCTTCAGCTGGAGAGGGAAGATCGTGAGAGAGAACGGGCAGAGAAAGAAAGGGACAGAGAAAGAGAGAGAGCCGACAGATTTGCTGAAAGGGAGGAACGAAGGGCCATGGAGGCCCAGCTGTTCGAACTCCGAACCAGTCTCGGTCTTGCTGAACAATGGCTGAGAGATGGTGAGGAGCGCTACCGAAGAGCACGAGAGCGTGACTTTCGTGTTAATAGGTTCTTTGATGTCCCCACGGATCAACGTCGGGGTGTGGTGATGGGAAGAGGAGTACAGAGTGGTAGAAGTACCGCTTTTCGTAGTTGGGTAGCACCCTTGAGAGTGTTTTGCTCGGAGAGCGGCGGGACGAGTAATGTAGATAGAGAAGGTGGAACTTAATGTACAATTTCTTATTTTGAAATGGAATAAAAGGTTTGGTTTTGTTGGTTTTCATCCCGTTCTTGCTGCCTTGAATCCCTGCACACATCACTGAAATAAACAAGTCAGAATTTCTGCTCTGACTTGGCCCCTTGCTCAATAAACAGATGTTTGTTTTAACTGTCCTGAATAACGGGTCAAGGGGCCAAGCCTTTATTAATGAAGGCAAGGGAATGATGCGATGATAATGAATGCGACAGACAAGCACACGAATGCAAGCGAGATTTAAAAGTGAAATGCTGCATACAAATGCAATCATGCGAAATGGTTTGTTTTTTTATTTTTATTTTTGTGGCATTTTTGTTGTTTTGTTATATACAAAAAAAAATTGGTTTGCAAATATCTACATTTTTCTCTTTTTCCCTTTTTATTTTTATTATTATAATTTTTTGTTGCTAACGTCTGGTAAGCACCCATAAGGCACCTAACCTACATGAGAACAGGGGTTTCTTACTAACCTCCTAGGTATCCTAGGTGCGCATCTAGGTTGATTTGGGCCTCTAGACCCATCGAATGATAATCCCGCCGGCTAAGACTTACCCTGATGACAATGCCGTCATGACATGCTTAGGCTCCCAGTTGCTTCCGACCACAGGGATTCACCCAAAAAGTGTTCGAGGTAAATGATTTGCCCGACCCGGGTCTATCTCCTCACAACTTTAGATGATATATAATGGAACACCCTGGAACCCTAACGACCAACCGCGCGATGCTGACCCGGAATCAGACGCCGTCGCACCCATAGGTGACGCGCTTGCATTGGCCTAAGCCCAAGGTTAAATAAGAAGACATCAAGGTGGTAGATAGGGGTCTTGACCAGCCAGAAACACAGAGACTCCTTCGCAGCAATAGCTTTTGCTCTTCGAAGTAGACAACCATACCCGTGTGCTAAAATAAGGTCGCAGACCTTGGCGGGTTTCACCGCTCAGAAACTCCATCGAGCTTTCATCTTCAAAGGAAGAAGGAAGAGTGTAGGGGGTAAACCTCCTAAGAGGATCGGCAAAACCGTTAACCCGACGAGCCAATAAGGGCCCCTTAACTCTCCCCTTTCGGATAACTTCGGACCAAACCTCGAGCATTTACATTCCATGGCCCCTTTTGTGGATTTAGACTTTTGCTTTGAGGGGTTTCATTTATCGAATCAGGCACGGTCACGACCAGGCTTTTCTTTTGATTTCGATTTTGTGCTTCTTTTTTGCGAGGGAGATATAGTCGTTTGACGTTGTAGGCTCCCTTTTGTATGCCTACAGGGACATTGCCCTCTTCTCGTGCTCTGATCGATGCTCGAGGAAATGGATCCTACTCTTGCCTTAAGGGGTTTGAGCTTTGGTTTCTCATGCTCAGCGTTTTAAGGGCACCGACTATCTCATTTGGTCGAAGAGAACAGAATAAAGATTACCGCTTCTGGAGGTCTTCTGGGTGAGGCCCCACAGTAGGGGCTGCTACCAACTTTTTGGATAAAACACATGAGTGTCTACATGTTGGCTTCCTTTGAGCGAACATAGGCCGATGTGGCCGGACAGGGATCTCCACGGTTCTGGCAGACCAAGACCCGGTGTCTACCAAGCCTTAATGGGCCCTATCCTAACATGGAGGTTGGATGTAGTGACTTAACAACATGGTGACTCACAGGCATCGGCATTTTGAATTTTATTTTCTTTTTTTCTTCTTTCTCTTTTTCTATTTTTTTTTGGGTTTTTGTTGTTGTATATACATATTTTTGTTGTTTTTAATTATTTTCATTTTTTTGTTTTCTTTTCTTTTCAGTTTTTTGTTATTTTTGACACTTATCTAAGGGTAGTATTTTTTAAGATAAAGCCCATTCCAAGGGTGGGATAAGTCGGTTCCTCAGCATTGACTAGTCTATAGGCGTTGCCAGGATGCACAGCCTGAACTACGTATGGTCCTTCCCAATTGGGTTGGAGTTTAGAACGCGCCCCCCCAGGTTTGACAAAAATTCTCTTAACGACCATCTCACCGACCTTAAATTTTCTCTCAACGACTTTCTTTTGATAAAAATGAGCGAGTCTATTTTAATACACACGCGCATGCTCGGTAGCGGCCAGCCGCTTCTCGTCTAAGAGTTCCAACTAGGCAAGGAGTGAATTACGACGCTCGTCGAGGATAATTCCTCATCCAATTGTACCCTGAGAGAAGGGATCAGAGTCTCGTACGGGACTACCGCTTCCATCCCATAAGTAAGGGCAAACGGAGTCTGTCCGGTGGGGGTACGGATTGAAGTGCGATAGGCCCATAAAGCTTCGATAAGCTTTTCTGGCCAGTCTAAAAACTTATTAGACTCGCATATTTTTTTATGATTTTGATCAATGTTTTATTGGTGGCCTCTGCTTGGCCATTACCTTGTGGGTAATAAGCTGATGAATGATGCAATGCGATTGCGTACCTTTTGCAGAGGTATTGAAGATCCTGAGAAATGAACTGTGGCCCATTGTCGGTGATGATTGTGCTTGGGATGCCGAACCTGGTGAGGATGTTCTTCATGATGAACTTGCAGACTGTTGACTCGTTGATTTCTGCGTAAGCTTCGGCTTCGACCCATTTGGTGAAGTACTCCGTTGCAGTGAGGATGAAAGATTTCTGCTTGGTGAGGGAGTTAGAATCACCTAGGGGACCAATGATGTCGAATGCCCACATGGAGAAAGCTCATGGGGAGGATATTGGATGAAGTGAGGAGGATGGTGAATGAATTTTATCGGCGTGAAGTTGACACTTGACACACCTACGGACATAGACGGCGCAATCCTCTTCCATAGTGGGCCAGTAAAAGTCTTGCCGAATGATCTTCTTAGCGAGCATTTGGCTATTCACATGGCCATCGCACACACCCGAGTGTGCTTCCTCCACACACTTCCAGACCTCATTGTCATCAAGACATCTTAAGAGAAAACCAGTGAGGCCTCTCTACAACAACAATCCTCCAACTAGGGCGGTTTATTTTAGATAAGTGGGGATAAAACCAGATTTAGGTGAAAGATACCTAGAAGAATTTACAGGATGAGAAGAAATCAAAGAGAACAGTGAGGACTAAAGCCTCGGAAACAATGTGAGACCGGGCAGGTGCCCGAGGAAGTTAATGTGGAAGGAACCGGGTCAAACTCGGGAGCGGGATCGAGAGGAATCAGAAATTGATGAATCGAGATAGGCGGATCCGAAGGGTCCGGACGTCAAGGAGAAGAATAATGAGGAAATGAATCCGGAGGTTCCGGAGGAAGAAGATCATGAGGGACACGATGCCCTGGGAAGTATGTAAAAAGGCAATTCAAAGGGGTGAAAAGAACGAAGGACGCGATGACTTGGAAGAACAAGAGGATAAATCGAAAGAAGGAGAGGCCCGGAGGTTCCGGATGGATATGGGAAGGAGGGGCGCGATGCCCTGAGAGAGATGGAGAATAAGATAAGAAATCCGGAGGTTCCGGATGGGGGTGAGAGATGGATAAAGACATGGAATTAAATAGGGAGGGGTCCGGAGGTTCCGGATAGGGATGAATGTAGGGGTCCGGAAGCTCCGGACAACAAGGGATGTGAGGGTTTAGGGACCCTGGAGCATAGGAGCTTGATGACGGAAGGCGTCTCCTTAACCAATGGACTGCCCATAAAAAGAAGCTGAATAGCAGCATGAGCAGCGATGAACTGGGATAGGAAGTGGATGAACTGATTTGGGCTCCTTCAACAAGGGATTTATTGTCCTTAAGCTTCACTTTATGTGTTTCCCTCTTCCTGGTAGATACTCTCTCATAGTGCGGCCCTTCAACCTTCAACACAAGTTCTCGGCCTCCTGGGTTTGCAGGCCGATCCCAATGATGTGCCCAGGCAGAAGGCCTCTTCTTTCTCTGACCAACCGGGTCCATCGGTACGGTCAGGGCCCACAGGCTCTCATTTGATGGACTTCTAATAAGTCCCTTTGGACATTCGTACATGAACGGTAACTCTCTTGGCAAAATATCAAAACAAAGATTTAAGAGCTCTGCTTGTGAAGTAAGGATCTTGACATTAAATGGCTCCTTTGGAAATAACTCCCGTGATAGATGAACGGTGTCTATCATTGGAAGTTGGATGATCGGCATAAGGAGCTTCATTTTTGGGGCACTGCTCAAGGCCGTTGGAATATCACATGTGATCATGCTGGGTAGCATAGGCGTTCGTCCCTCGCATGGGAGTTGGTGGGAAGTAGACATGATGTCAAAAGCTTCCAGCAAGAACTGCCCTGACTCGCCCTCGAGCACAGAGTTCATTATCCCCTTTGCAGTGGAATGTGTCATCACCATGCTGGAGGAGAAACCCCTCTCTTGATTAGTCATTTGGACTATGACCGAACAAGGGGTAATGAAAGCTGTAAAAGCATGTTGGCCAATGAGTAATGTGAGCTTTATTGTTTTGGCCGCTGATTTGGTCAGCACCAATTCCTGAGAGTCCTTCTTGATGGGCATTGGTGCAGATGGAAATTCGGCCTTCTCAGAGGGGACCGACACAAGAACCCGAATCGGCATTCGGCAAATGAAATCTTGAATTTTAAATGGCATTGCCGTGACCAAATTCTTCTTGTCCGATTCTTGAACATCATCTTTGGCACATGTATTTGTAGAAAGACACCCACTCCGAGAGGTGGTGGAAGGAGGTGAGATTGAGACAACAGGCTCAACGGGTAATGGAGGTTCAATGGAAAGAGTTGTAAGAAGGGTAGGTAGAGGTTGAAACACGACAAGCTTTTCCCCTTGCTCGGAAGCAGAGGAGGTTGGCTCGAGTGCAAAAATAGATGAACCCTGCTCAGAGTTAATCACGGGTTTGGGTAAAGGGTCGGATGGGTTTGAAGTTACAGGGATGGTGAAGGCCTTAAGTGGGGACGATGGAAAGTTACTGGGTTGGGGACAAAGGTTAATAGGAGGCTCAGTGGAGACTGATGGTATGGGGGTTACTTGTGTAGTTAGAGGGATGACAATAGGAGGCTTAGTACGTAAGAAGCGTCGGATTTTGGTGCTATGTGAGGGGTTTAGGGTAGGGGATGATTCATGGTGCGTTGACGCGGGTTATTGGTATATGGACTCACCATCGTAACACCATGATGTCTCGTAGGTAGAGGTAGGAATGGTGACTTCATCCTGAGCAGGGGCTTCTTCTGGTGGTGGTGGAAGAGGGAAGGAACGAAGAAAACTCAGAGATGGTGCGATAGTGGTTTCATCCTGAGCAAGGAGATCTTCTGGTGGTGGTGGAAGAGAGTGACGAAGAAAACTCGGAATGGGTGGTTCTTCAAAATCTTGACTAATTTCATCAGGTGCCATTTCCACTTCTCCATAGTCGTCAAGTTCGAATGGATGCCATGAGGGATACGTATTAATGAGGGGAGGTGATGTATATTGGCATGGAAGATTTTGCGTTTATGAATGTGGATGTGAAGGCAGAGGACCATATGAATCAGCGTAATGAATGGATGGTGGGTAGACGGCGTCCACTTGATCGTAATGACTTGGAAGATCATCTTGCTCATACTCATCCCTTATCTTCTTCCACTCCTTATCTATTTCAATGATTTTTGCGTGAAGGGGGTTGGCTTGAGGACGAGAAGGAGGAAGAAATTTCCTCTCAATAACAGCCTGTAAGGCTCCAAGTTGAGAGCTGAGAGAGTCGATATGAGAAACCATGAAATCCCAGGCATAGGGAACACTAGTGGAGGGGGAAGCTCCACTAACAGTGGCCTGTATTCCATATGAGGGCTTATAGGACGGGCCAACGTCCATGGGATGAACCTTTGGGTCCGGCTGATAGCCCCAGTCTGAGTTATAGACCCCATAAGAGCCGTGACCTGGGTCACGCATTTGAGACCCATAACGGAAGGCGTCGGCCTCGAAACAATTGTAATTATATTCAGCCATCCATCATATTTTTCGAGAGCGTAATAGCATACACCAGCAAATGATTAGCAGAAATTAACACACAAATGAATGCCTTACGTCCAATTTTTTCATTTTTCATTTTTGATTTTTTTTTATTTTTCTGAAGTTCACACAAAATAGGAAGGACCCTAATCCCAATTTGTTTCACCGCCGTGTCAGCTAGGGGCTCTCGTCTCACCACGAATGGGTCGACTAACTCCGGGGAACTTCAATGGTACAACCAGCCTAGTGAACGAAGAGGAGATTCTTCACTGTCGGGGACTTACGGAGGTCCTGGTGGAGGAGATTCTAGTCCGTCGAGAGGAATTCCCGAATGGAGAGTCCTTCCTTCACCGAGAGAGGGTGATCCTTAGAAAAAATAATAAAAAAGACTATAAAAGGGGGATAGGATGTATGCAATGGAATGCTGACAGATATATGGAGCACAACAGAACAATAACATAACAAAGATATAACAACGCGCAAGAGATAGTAAAGCAAATCACAAGAAACTGCAAGGGTAACTGTAGGAAAGCAAGCAGAAGTCCCACCGTGATCGCCAATCTGTGAGCGACGTCACGCGGATGGAATGATGCGGAGCGTGAGGGCTCGCATTTTTGTTTTGTTTTACTTTTTTGCTTTGCTGCAACATAGAAATAAGAGAGAAGAGGAGAGAGGCCACCACGGGAGATTGCTCCGGCGGGGCGTGCGGGACAGATGCAATATAACAAAATATGGGGGTTAAACGGCCATAGCGGGAAGTGACTCGCCGCGGCCTCGGGGGGGCGGGAATGGTGCAGAAATCAAATAGCAAGAATTTAAACGGCCATTGCGGGAAGTGACTCGCCGCGGCCTCGAGAGTATAGCAGATATAGAAGCAATTCAAGATATACAAAAAGAAAGGACAGAATTCAAACGGCCATTGCGGGAAGTGACTCACCGCGGCCTCGAGAATATGAGCAGATAAGAATATAACAGAATATAGAGAGAATATAAAGAACGGGAATTTAAACGGCCATTGGGGAAGTGACTCGCCGCGGCCTCGAGAATATAAGCAGATGAGAATATGACAAATATAAATGACGGAATTTAAACGGCCATTGCGGGAAGTAACTCGCCGCGGCCTCGAGAGTATGGCAGATATAAAAGCAGCATAAAAATATAAAGATAGAAATTCAAACGGCCATTGCGGGAAATGACTCGCCGCGGCCTCGAGATTATGATGTGATCGTCAGGGGCCAAATACCCCAAAATAAGAAAATGATCGCGCCTACCTCACTAGCAGGAAGTGACGGGTTGCTTCTTCCTCCCCCTTCGGCCGGTCGACGGAGAGGGCTTTCTTTAGTTACCCTTGCAAAACAATAGACAGTAAATAAACGGAATTAGAAAATGGCAGTGTAGTATCAATCCCTTGCAATGAAAGTGATGAAATCGTAGCAGGACACACACCTGGTTGGTGTGGTTTTAAACCCCTCTCGGACACGAGTAGGAGGGAAATGCAATGATGAATGGAGTTATGCAAAAGTACAAGATTCCCTTATGAAGGGAGACGAAGAATGGAGGATGATGAATGCAAAAGAACTACGAAGAAAAGGAGAGAGTTGACTTATTGGATGTGTCGATGGCGAAATCCGGCGGAGCTTCGGCAGCGTAGGGACGACGTGGAAGCACGGTGGACGAAGGCGGCCGTCCTCCTGCGAGCACGGGCACCCGGGAAGTCGGCGGAACCTCCTCCTGAAAAGAACCTACTGGTTAGAAAAGGATCCGGCAGCCTCTGGGTTCCAGCAGCCTGTCGGACCTCTTAAAAAGCTCCCTCGGACGGAGGGGGGGTCTGCTATTTATAGAGATCCGGAGAATGGAGGCGTCCAGGGGCCTGGACGCCTTCATCAGGGCATTAATAATATTTTATTATTTTATTATTTTTATTTTTAATACTTTCAATAAGGCGTCCAAGCAATTGGATGCCTTCAAAACTGCCCACCGGAATCCCGCCGAAAGTCGCACACAGTTTGGTATAGTGCGTGATTTTGGTTGGCACCCGTGACTCACGAGTGGGCACGTCTGGCTGGCAAGACGTCTTAACACTTTAGATTTTAAGATGATGACGCCTTCAAGAAATTATTATTTTATTTGTTTTTTTTATTTTTTTTTTTTTTTCATTTTCATGAAGGCGTCTAGGCAAGTGGACGCCTTCAAGAATTATGATTTTTTATATTTTTATATTTTTTTCATTTTTATGAAGGCGTCCAGGCAACTGAACGCCTTTAAAAAATATTTTTTTATTTTTTTTTTTATTTTTATATATTTTTCAACTGATGAAGGCGTCCAGGAGTCTGGATGCCTTCAAGAAAAACCTCCGGATCCTCCGGAATAGCCGTCGACAGCCATCCGCCAGACATCCTTCTGGTTCCGGAAACTTCTGATGCGTCCGATTGGCGATGATGCCATCCGTATGCTGTATGATTTCCGCGACGATGCGGTTTCCGGATGCTACAGGGGTGTTACGTTACCTACTCAAAAGGCGAAAGAAGACTCAAGAATAGGAAGCACTCATGCGATTCAGAACGCGAAAGTCACTGTGGGGCGTCATATAGTAATATGAGATTTTCTCAGGAGATGTTAGAAATAGCGTGTCTATGGGGAGAGAGAAAAAGGGTTGGGTTTATATAGAAAATCCAGAATTTCTAGAAAATATGAAAAATAGGAAAAAAAATACTCCCCACGATCCTCGAAAAACACAACGCGCTGGTAATGTCCCGAAGTTGGAGAACGCAACGGTTCACCCTGTACAGGGTTCTGAAGGCTCGTCAGGGAAAAATACGTGTAAATCACAAAATGCTCTCCAGGACCCCCGAAAGTGATCTGAAACCCACGGATCCCGCTCTGAAAAATATCCGAAAAACCTGGGACATTATAAGGCACGTCTTCATCGACAATAGCTTGGGGACTACAAAGAGATCGATGGCATCCTCGTCGCACACCAGGGGCAGTCAGTGGCCACCAACTCTTGATTTAGCGCAGCCACATCGAGCAATCCCAGATGACGATGAAGGAGGCTTGGAGGATTGACAACTTTGTCTTCAACGTTCTCGGCCTCTCGATATGTAATACCCTGGATCTCTATTAGATCTTTTTTAGATCTTTCGGATGCCTCATTTTCAACCGTTCACCATCTCTCTTCGTTCTCTCTCGTTTCAGGGTCTCTCGACGCGGGGTGCACACCGTTGCGGAGCTGGCCGAGGCAAGGACGCGATGGAGTGATCGGGACGTGGGATGGGGCGACGGTTTGAGCGTGGCGGGCGTAATCTCTCGGTGGATTCCAAGAAGGCGCCGTTCATGTTCCTGGCGGTTTTCGGCGTGGTTTAGTCGCTTCGGCGTGCGGTTTCTTCGGTGGAGGTAGGGAGATGGACCGCCACTTCGGTCAGCACATTTTTCCTACTTTTGTGCGTTGTTTGGTGCTCGATCGGGGGAGATCGGGCCGGTTTAGTGAAAACCGTTGTTTTTGGGGTTTTCAGGGTTCGCCGGAAAACGGCAACCATTTACGACGTGGTTAGTGTCAAAATGAACGCTGGGATGTCTGGATCCCATTCACGTAAGTTTTGTCGTGTTCGGTCAGTCGTTCGCGTAGCGGTCGTTTCCTCGTGCGTCAGCGGACGCAGTTTGTAATGCCCCGGGTTTTTCGAATCCTCGTTTGTGGGTCCTGGATCTGGTTTCTCGGACTGTCTGACTTTGCTGTGTCCAAAATTTCATTTCGGACATCTTTCGTGTTCGGATCGGCGCGATCCGGAGTCGTTTCAGAGGCCCGGAAGCGTTCCGCGGCTTTTCCGCGCATGTTTTCCGATTCCCGGTGTGAGTTTCGGCTTTTTCTTCGGAAGCTCGTTGCGGGTGAACCGGGCCGTTCACCTGGGCGCGAGTGGTACCGTTGCGATCAGCGCGTCGCGAGGATCGAGCAGGCGTGATTTTCTATTTTTCGGGATTTTTCTGATTTTCCGGATTTTCCTTTATATACCCCCCACCTTCTCTCTCTTCCTCTCATTTCTCTCTCTCACCCTCTCTCTCTTCTCCCACTCTCTCCTCTCCGGCGGCCGACGGACCGAGGCGGGGGCGAGGCGGGGCAATGCGGGCGAGGAGGACGGCGAGGATGGGTCGAGGATCGAGGCTCGAGGACGCGGTGAAGCTCGGCCGTGAGTTCGTGGAGCGGCGAGGCTTCAACGGCGTTTTCTTCGTGGATCGGTGTCCACGGTGCACGAAATCTTCGGTGGAGGTAGGGTGATGGACCCCCAGCTCGTGCACTTCCTTTCCCGCAAGTTTCGTAGGCTACGGTGAGCCGAGCGGGCTAAACGGGGTGATTTGGGTAAAATCCATGTTTTAGGGCTTGTGGGCCGATCTCCCGTTTCATTGCGTTTCTGGCCGATCCGAGGCCGTAGATGCATGCTAGGGGTTATTTGGGGGCTTCCCCTATGTTTTCCCCCTCATCCGTGGATGTTTGGGGGCGTGGCGTGGATTTTTGGGGTTTTCCCGCCGTTCTCGGTTTTCCGAAATGGTCGCGGTCCACCAGAAACCGCGTTCATTGGTCGCGGTCTTGGGAGAACCGCGTTCATCCATTGTGATTTGGTCGAGGAGGCCATCGAGCGTCGCGGTCGTGCGATAGACCGCTTTGGTCTAGTCGCGGTCATGGGATGACCGCTACTATCTGGTCGCGGTCCTCGGGCGACCACTACCAGCGGGGTTGCGCGTGGCTAGTTGCGGTCGTGAAATGACCGTGACAGCATGGTCGCGGTCTCCGGTCGACCGCTACCATCTGGTCGCGGTCTCCGGTCGACCACTATCTGGTCGCGGTCACCAGGTGACCACTACCACGTTCTGGTTCCTGTTTGCGTTGTTTTGACCTCCGGTCAACCCGGTTGTGACCCAGTGGTTGACCTTAGGTCTCGTGAGTGTCTAGGACACCCCGTGGAGTTCCGTGACCGTGTCTTTGGGTGTCCAGAGAGAGGTCCCACTTATCTCATTTTACGTGCCCGTGCGCTTAAGGGTCTAGGTGACCTTTTAGCGTTCCGATTGTGTTGTGTTGGTCTCCGGTCGACCCGGTTGGGACCCAGTGGTCGACCTACAGCCTTGTGAGTATCCCGGACACCCCATGGGTTCTGTGTCCATGTTTTTGGGGTGTCGGGAGGGACCGTGTTATCTCGATTAGCATGCCCGTAGGTGTGGTAGGTCCGGGTGACCTCATGTGTTCCGGGCTTTCGTGTTACGCTCGATCGAGTCACCGTGTACCGGTGTGTGTGCGGTGGGGTTCCCCCGCATGACCGTGAGTTTTCCTGGAAGATGATTCCCGAGTGGGCCATGTGTTTGGCCTTGGACTGTGAGTCCAGTTATCGACGTGGCGGCTTGGGCGCTACCTTGGGAATCGTACTTCTGTGCTTTCCGCGTGGGCCGTGTGTGTGGCCTTGGACTGTGAGTCCAGTTGCCCTGCCTGGGGCTGGAAGACTTCTCAGTTCCCATCCCGAGGGAATGGTCTCGGCGGCTCGTGAGTTGTCTCGGTACTCGTGCTACCGTGGTTTTAGACCTAGAGATTGGACTAGATTGACGGCCTTGTGCTGTCACGTGCAACGGTCTTGACCCCGAGTCTTGTGACTCAAGGACCGTTGGGTGTAGTGCGTCTAGAAGACTGTTCAGAGTCCAGTGGCTTAGCGCCACTTGGGTTTTCTCGACTCTCGCGCAGGGTGTGTGCGCGGCCGTGGGCTGTGAGTCCCGTTTCTTCTCCGACTGTGGTCACCGTACGACGGTGCTAGTACGTGGGATGGTCCCCGTACTTTGTCGGATGCGGACGTTGTTTTCCGTTAACTTGAGAGTCTACTCCTTCAGTGACCCTCCACTAGTCGTAGCCTACCAGTACGCGGTACCGGTCGCACCAGGGAGTGGTGTACGGGCTCACCCTTAGAGGCGATTTGTGAACCGGTTGCCGTCGGGCCCCACGTCTTGCAGCCAGAGTCCGGCTGAGGGGAAAATCGGTCAGATGGCCAGACCAGGGACGCGCGGTCTGTGTGTGCACATGTGGTTGGGGGCGGTTGGACACACGTCGACGGGCGTGACCCCAGCTAGTCACTTGTTTGTGGTTACTTGTTCGGTGTTCATGCCTTTGGTAGGCGCTACCACGTCAGGCAGTTCACCTGCGGTGCGGTGTAAGTCGTCAGGGGACGCTACCGACTGTGCTTCTAGTGGGAGGTACTCCTGTCGAGTTGGGAGTGACAGACTGTCAGCTTTCGTGACTTCGACCTTCGGGTTTTCGGTCGTGTTGACCGTTGAGTTCGGTTGTTTCGCCGTGGCGCGTGTGTTGGTTTTCGCGCCA
The DNA here is from genome assembly GCA_022559845.1 of Amorphophallus konjac. Lineage (NCBI taxonomy): Eukaryota > Viridiplantae > Streptophyta > Magnoliopsida > Alismatales > Araceae > Amorphophallus > Amorphophallus konjac. Next base: position 314,836,228 of record CM040119.1, on the reverse strand, counting down.
AGGGACTAGTGCTAGTTGCTCTACCGAGGTTGCGTCTTGTTGTACGATACCCGCGATCAGATGGTCGGGGTTGCACCTTGGACAGCGTGTCCAGGTCGGCTGTGTCCGGGGGACAGGCCTCTACGGCGCGGTTGCCGTGTGTTTTTACTTCGGTAAGTGGTACTAGTGTAGTTCGACACGGTAGCCTCGTCTGCGAGATCGGGGTGTGTTTCCGGTACAGTAGGAGTAGTTGTAGCGCCGGGCTTCGACCGGCCACCAGGTTTACTGTTCCTGCTGTTGCGGTTGCTCTTGTAGCCTTCCTTTCCACTACCGCCGTTGTTTCCGGTTGGGGTTCCGCGGGATCCCTGCTGAGTCTCTGTTTTGGAGACTCATTCCCTGCTTTTCAGGTGTGGCGGTTCTTCCTCGAGGTTCGAGGGTGCGGAGCGGAGGTTCTCAGTTGCCAGCTTGCCGGGCCGAGTGTTCACTTGGCATGTGGTACGTTTTACTGCTTTAGACTGTACTTTCTGTTGGACTGGACTCTGTTGTAGCTGTAGTTGTTCTTTCTTTCAGCTTGTTGTTGTTGGTTGTCCTGCTTTATTTCCTATTTCTTTGTGCCTCCACGCTCCTTTTAGCCCTTCCGAGCCCTCCCGGCTTGTGGGCGGCGGTGCGAGTCTCGGGTTATCGGGCCTTCCCGGTAATCGGATTCTCGGGTCGTCACAGCTGGTATCAGAGCAGTGGTTGTGGACGCACATAGGAATTCGAGATATTGCAGTGATCAGAGTCCGTAAGGTCCAGTACAGTCGGCAGCTGGCATAGGGTTTCGTGCTTATTTTCTGCCTAGTTTCTCGCTTGAGAGCTTGAGTGCGCTGTGCGGCGCTGTGAAGGTGGTTGCTGTCCGCGGCTTTCGTGCCAGCATGGGGTCTAAGGATCGAGGTCGAGAGCCTCCTCCCTCATCGGTGGTGGCCCTGGTTGTGCTGCGTTGGGCAGAGGTTGCTGGCAGGCGTGAGTTCACGGTGCTGCGTTCGAGGAATCTGCGGCGTGGTCAAATGGCTGGAGAGGACTGTCCGTGGTTAAGTGGCCGTGAGCGCGCTCTGAGGGAGCTGCTGTCAGTTTTGGCCACTCCAGCTTGAGATTTATCCAACCCCTGAGGTTTTCAGGTCGTGGTTTAAGGTGGCAGAGCGGGTGTTCTGATCGAGAAGTGTGCTCCGGTGAGCGGAATGTCTTCTCGGTGAGCTGCTGATTTATCGAGCCTGATGTCCTTGTCGTGCTCTGTGGCGTCAGAAATGACATGTCGGTCCCGATTGTTTTGCAAGGCAGGATTGGGCTGTGGTGTCCCAATAAGTCTTGCTCCTGCGCTCTTGTGTGCGAATGGGTTGTGTTCGCCCTGGAGTTGGCTTGAGATATGAAGGCTCCACGGCGAGTTCGGGACTCGAGGATGAGCATCGGCGGTTGTCGTTATGGCTCGTGTTGCGGCTCTTAGCGTGGTGTGTTGCAGTTCGAGGAATTGTAGCGGTGGTGCATCGGTAGATGCTGTGATTGTGGTCCGACGTGACACTCGTCGAGTGTGTCGGAGACGCTGACCTGATGGAAGCGATGGTTTTCCTTGGTGCTGGATGGTGCTGTTTCCAGCATGTGCGAGGTTCGAGGTCAGGTCGAGCGTGGAGTTCTTCCATTAGTCGGAAGTGCGTTTGGCTTGTCCTTTGGTTGGAGAGATTGCGTTGGGCTAAGGTTCGTCGTCTTGCATTGTGTGTTCAGATTGGTTGGCCTTGTGTGCCATGAAGTCCGTGCGAGACGTGCTCCTTGTCTTGGCAAGGCGGTTGCCTATGAGAAGTCGTGCCCATTCCCTTGTCGTGTGAGGGTGCTGGCGCTGTTCCGGTAGGATGAGTGCTGGTTGGGCGGTGTTCGCTTTCTCGCCTGTGCGCGCGGATCAGAGTGCGCAGCGGAAGCGTGGTGGGCTTGAGACCCATTGGTTCAGGATCGTAGCGTTGGTTGCTACGGGCGGATTCCTGAGTTTGCGTTGAGCATCGGAGGATTGGTTCCTCGGTGTGAAACGTGTTGTTGTCGTGCCGTTGCTCGAGGTATTATGGTTCTTGGCACTGGCAGGATGGAGTGTTGGGGAATGTGCTGGATAGTGTGCCGCATGAGTACCCTATTCCTGTGATGGAAGCCGTGTCAGGCGTAGGATGGTGGTTCTTGATAGGACGTTGGTGTCGCAATGGTTATCCCTGGTTTGGTGACCAGCATGGGATGGTTCCCTTGTAAGTCTAAGTCGACCGAGGTGATGACTGGAGGCACCATGATCTGTCATTTGGTTTCGTCATGTTCCCCGAGAGGGTCGAGTTGGTGCGATGTTCGAGCTCGGATGCGGAGTCCGAGAGGAGTGTAGCTCGAGATGTGGCATTGGTCTGTGTGTGAGTCAACGGATGGCCTGTTGTGAGTTGGATCGTGCCTGTTGGGCCGGTGGAGGTTTCCCGTCGACGTGTATCTGGCGACCAGTGGATGGTCTTTTCACAGACAAAAGATGCTGGTTGTCGGGGCTCGAGCGTGGCAAGAGCCGTGTGCCAGCGAGACCTTTGGTGGTCGTTTCTGTGATGTGCCTTTCCGGATGGGATCTGGGCTTTGTCGAAGTTTGTCTTCTGACAAGAGTTGGCACAGTGTTATGTCCGGCTTTCGGCTTGCCATGTGTGAGGTGTTTCTTGGTGCTGAGCCGATGTTCTGGTTGCAGTCTGCGGAGAGGACTGCTTGAGCTGGTGGATGCTCTGTTTTGGTTGCTCCCTTGAGGAGGGTGTGCGACCTGTCAGCTGGCTGCGAAGCTGATGTGCGATTTGTCTGCCGACCATTGGATGAATCGGTAGCTGTTGCTCGTGTCGAGGGTTGTGATTCCTCGGTGAGCAAGATGGTGGCTGCAGTGCCATGATGGATTCTCGCGTTGTCTGAGGTGATGCCGGACTGTGTCCTTTGGTATATGCCTGCTCTGTTGGCCAGTGTGCTCGGCGCGAGGAGCGAGGTGTTGCTTGTGATTGTAAGTCTTGCTGTGTCCCTCAGGACCGGTGTTTTCATGAGAATCGAGATTTCTGTACTGGGGCTCTGACAGCGTGTCAGTTGATTCAGTGTTCTTCCCCTGGGACTTCGTGCTTGGTCCTGAATTTCGAGGACGAAATTCCTTTAAGGGGGGAGGGCTGTAATGCCCCGAGTTTTTCGGATCCTCGTTCGTGGGTCTCGGATATGGTTTCTCGGACTGTCTGACTCTGTTGTCTCCGAAATTTCGTTTCGAACATCTTTTGTGTTCGGATCGGCGTGATCCGGAGTCGTTTCAGAGGCCCGGAAGCGTTCCGCGGCTTTTTGAGCGCGTGTTTTCCGATTCCCGGTGTGGGTTTCAGCTTTTTCTTCGGAAGCTCGTTGCGGGTGAACCGGGCCGTTCACCTGGGCGCGAGTTGTACCGTTGCGATCAGCGCGTCGCGAGGATCGAGCAGGCGTGATTTTCTATTTTTCAGGATTTTTCTGATTTTCTGGAATTTTCCTATATATACCCCCCACCCTCTCTCTCTTCCTCTCATTTCTCTCTCTCACCCTCTCTCTCTTCTCCCACTCTCTCCTCTCCGGCGGCCGACGGACCGAGGGGGGGGGGCGAGGCGGGGCGATGCGGGCGAGGAGGACGGCGAGGATGGGTCGAGGATCGAGGCTCGAGGACGCAGTGAAGCTCGGCCGTGAGTTCGTGGAGCGGCGAGGCTTCAACGGCGTTTTCTTCGTGGATCGGTGTCCACGGTGCACGAAATCTTCGGTGGAGGTAGGGTGATGGACCCCCAGCTCGTGCACTTCCTTTCCCGCAAGTTTCGTAGGCTACGGTGAGCCGAGCGGGCCAAACGAGGTGATTTGGGCAAAATCCATGTTTTAGGGCTTGTGGACCGATCTCCCGTTTCATTGCGTTTCTGGCCGATCCGAGGCCGTAGATGCATGCTAGGGGTTATTTGGGGGCTTCCCCTATGTTTTCCCCCTCATCCGTGGATGTTTGGGGACGTGGCGTGGATTTTTGGGGCTTTCCCGCCGTTCTCGATTTTCCGAAATGGTCGCGGTCCACCAGAAACCGCGTTCATTGGTCGCGGTCTTGGGAGAACCGCGTTCATCCATTGTGATTTGGTCGAGGAGGCCATCGAGCGTCGCGGTCGTGCGATAGACCGCTTTGGTCTAGTCGCGGTCATGGGATGACCGCTACTATCTGGTCGCGGTCCTCGGGCGACCACTACCAGCGGGGTTGCGCGTGGCTAGTTGCGGTCGTGAAATGACCGTGACAGCATGGTCGCGGTCTCCGGTCGACCACTATCTGGTCGCGGTCACCAGGTGACCACTACCACGTTCTGGTTCCTGTTTGCGTTGTTTTGACCTCCGGTCAACCCGGTTGTGACCCAGTGGTTGACCTTAGGTCTCGTGAGTGTCTAGGACACCCCGTGGAGTTCCGTGACCGTGTCTTTGGGTGTCCAGAGAGAGGTCCCACTTACCTCGTTTTACGTGCCCGTGCGCTTAAGGGTCTAGGTGACCTTTTAGCGTTCCGATTGTGTTGTGTTGGTCTCCGGTCGACCCGGTTGGGACCCAATGGTCGACCTACAGCCTTGTGAGTATCCCGGACACCCCATGGGTTCTGTGTCCATGTTTTTGGGGTGTCGGGAGGGACCGTGTTACCTCGATTAGCGTGCCCGTTGGTGTGGTAGGTCCGGGTGACCTCATGTGTTCCGGGCTTTCGTGTTACGCTCGATCGAGTCACCGTGTACCGGTGTGTGTGCGGTGGGGTTCCCCCGCATGACCGTGAGTTTTCCTGGAAGATGATTCCCGAGTGGGCCATGTGTTTGGCCTTGGACTGTGAGTCCAGTTATCGACGTGGCGGCTTGGGCGCTACCTTGGGAATCGTACTTCTGTGCTTTCCGCGTGGGCCGTGTGTGTGGCCTTGGACTGTGAGTCCAGTTGCCCTGCCTGGGGCTGGAAGACTTCTCAGTTCCCATCCCGAGAGAATGGTCTCGGCGGCTCGTGAGTTGTCTCGATACTCGTGCTACAGTGGTTTTAGACCTAGAGATTGGACTAGATTGACGGCCTTGTGCTGTCACGTGTAACGGTCTTGACCCCGAGTCTTGTGACTCAAGGACCGTTGGGTGTAGTGCGTCTAGAGGACTGTTCAGAGTCCAGTGGCTTAGCGCCACTTGGGTTTTCTTGACTCTCGCGCAGGGTGTGTGCGCGGCCGTGGGCTGTGAGTCCCGTTTCTTCTCCGACTGTGGTCACCGTACGACGGTGCTAGTACGTGGGATGGTCCCCGTACTTTGTCGGATGCGGACGTTGTTTTCCGTTGACTTGAGAGTCTACTCCTTCAGTGACCCTCCACTAGTCGTAGCCTACCAGTACGCGGTACCGGTCGCACCAGGGAGTGGTGTACGGGCTCACCCTTAGAGGCGATTTGTGGACCAGTTGCCGTCGGGCCCCACGTCTTGCAGCCAGAGTCCGGCTGAGGGGAAAATCGGTCAGATGGCCAGACCAGGGACGCGCGGTCTGTGTGTGCACACGTGGTTGGGGGCGGTTGGACACACGTCGACGGGCGTGACCCCAGCTAGTCACTTGTTTGTGGTTACTTGTTCGGTGTTCGTGCCTTTGGTAGGCGCTACCACGTCAGACAGTTCACCTGCGGTGCGGTGTAAGTCATCAGGGGACGCTACCGACTGTGCTTCTAGTGGGAGGTACTCCTGTCGAGTTGGGAGTGACAGACTGTCAGTTTCCGTGACTTTGACCTTCGGGTTTTCGGTCGTGTTGACCGTTGAGTTCGGTTGTTTCGCCGTGGCGCGTGTGTTGGTTTTCGCGCCAAGGGACTAGTGCTAGTTGCTCTACCGAGGTTGCGTCTTGTTGTGCGATACCCGCGATCAGATGGTTGGGGTTGCACCTTGGACAGCGTGTCCAGGTCGGCTGTGTCCGGGGGACAGGCCTCTACGGCGTGATTACCGTGTGTTTTTACTTCGGTAAGCGGTACTAGTGTAGTTCGACACAGTAGCCTCGTCTGCGAGATCGGGGTGTGTTTCCGGTACAGTAGGAGTAGTTGTAGCGTCGGGCTTCAACCGGCCACCAGATTTACTATTACTGCTGTTACGGTTGCTCTTGTAGCCTTCCTTTCCACTACCGCCGTTGTTTCCGGTTGGGGTTCCGCGGGATCCCTGCTGAGTCTCTGTTTTGGAGACTCATTCCCTGCTTTTCAGGTGTGGCGGTTCTTCCTCGAGGTTCGAGGGTGCGAAGCGGAGGTTCTCAGTTGCCAGCTTGCCGGGCCGAGTGTTCACTTGGCATGTGGTACGTTTTACTGCTTTAGACTGTACTTTCTGTTGGACTGGACTCTGTTGTAGCTGTAGTTGTTCGTTCTTTCAGCTTGTTGTTGTTGGTTGTCCTGCTTTATTTCCTATTTCGTTGTGCCTCCACGCTCCTTTTAGCCCTTCCGAGCCCTCCCGGCTCGTGGGCGGCGGTGCGAGTCTCGGGTTATCGGGCCTTCCCGGTAATCGGATTCTCGGGTCGTCACACAGTTGGCCGTTCTTCTAGTGAGGTGGTCTTAGTCTCTGTCGGGCCGTTGTGACGACAGCGTAGACGAGACACTTGTTGGCGCAGCATAAGACGTCAGTGGACGCAGCTGGCCGTTCTTCTAGTGAGGTGGTCTTAGTCTCTGTCGGGCCGTTGTGACGACAGCGTAGACGAGACACTTCTAGTGAGGTGGTCTTAGTCTCTGTCGGGCCGTTGTGACGACAGCATAGGCGAGACACTTGTTGGCGCAGCATAAGACGTCAGTGGATGCAGCTGGCCGTTCTTCTAGTGAGGTGGTCTTAGTCTCTGTCGGGCCGTTGTGACGACAGCGTAGACGAGACACTTGTTGGCACAGCATAAGACGTCAGTGGACGCAGCTGGCCGTTCTTCTAGTGAGGTGGTCTTAGTCTCTATCGGGCCGTTGTGACGACAGCGTAGACGAGACACTTCTAGTGAGGTGGTCTTAGTCTCTGTCGGGCCGTTGTGACGACAGCATAGACGAGACACTTGTTGGCGCAGCATAAGACGTCAGTGGACGCAGCTGGCCGTTCTTCTAGTGAGGTGGTCTTAGTCTCTGTCGGGCCGTTGTGACGACAGCGTAGATGAGACACTTGTTGGCGCAGCATAAGACGTCAGTGGACGCAGCTGGCCGCTCTTCTAGTGAGGAGGTCTTAGTCTCTGTCGGGCCGTTCTGACGACAGCGTAGACGAGACACTTGTTGGCGCAGCATAAGACGTCAGTGGACGCAGTCAGTGGACGCAACTGGCTGTTCTTCTAATGAGGAGGTGCTTCCGTCACGTGACGCGTGAGTCTCGTATTTTCTCGGAGTCTGTGTTTCCCTTCTGAGTTGGTCTGTTCTGGGCTGGGCCTGGACCAGCTTGGTGTGGTACACGACGCTCCGGTCATGTCGTCTGTGTCTGTCTAGGTCTTTTCTAGACTTTCTTTTGCTTGTTGTTGTAGGTGTGGATTGGGGTGCTTGTTTGGCTTCTCCCCTTTTCCTTGTTGCTCCCTACTCTTGTTCCCCGTTCTGTTCCCTTATGCTGTTGCTAGGCGTAGTTTGGGGGCCGAGGTTAGTTCGGCTTTCCTCTTATTCCCCTCGTCCTTACCTGTTCCCTACTCCTGCTTCCCTTTCTTTTACAGCTTCCTAGTATTGTCTCTTGCAGTTGTTCTTGTTGTTTCTATTTTTTCGTGTTACTGTGTGTTTTTCAGTGGGGATCCGCATGACCCCTATTGAGCCAGTGACACGAGGCTCACCCCTGCTTTTCAGGCGGGGTGACTTCGTTCGTGCTGCTTCTGCAGGTCCTGGAGTTCGAGTAGTAGCTGCCAGTTGGTACCTCCGTCGGGCTTCCCCCGACTTCTCGGTACGTCTTTTCTTTCTGTCGACTGTACTGCTAGACAGCTGTCTTTAGCTTTGGACTTGACTCTGATATAAAATTGTTTAAAATCGGTTAATTAAAATGTAATTTTATTTCTGCTACTTTAGCATCCCGATCTAATGAAATTTAATTACTTACTGTTATATCTGTCAGTTCAATGTACTACACGACAATCCTTTTTCCCTTCGGAGCTTTACCGCTCTTGGGAGGCCTCGCGAGTTTCAAGTGGTATCAGGTGTATTCGGTAGTCCTACCGGGTATATCTGGTATCCGGAATCCGGGTCGTCACACGATAGGTCCGTCGGGAGGGGGGTTGCATGGTCTAGGGGGGATGGGTTGTAGGATCCAACAGGAGGGGGGGTTACAGGGAGCAGTGGCAGCCCGAAGAGAGGGGGAGCGAGCTTGAAGGAGAGGCTCCTACGGGAGGGAGGGGGCGAGCTTGAGGGGGGTTCCATGGTCTTCTATCACCCTCTCTCTCTTTCTCTCTCATCTCTCCCCACTCTCTCTCTCTAACTGTCATCGACAATTTGTAGGGAGCGACGACGGCCCAAAGAGAGGGGGGAGCAAGCTTGAAAGAGCTAGTTCGGTGGGAGAGAGGGGGGATTTGAGGGGTGCTCAAGCATGAGGGAGAAGGCGAGCTTGAAGGGGGGATTGGCGCCGCCAAAGAGGGAAGTCTCCTTCGGGGACTCCCTCCCTCTTTCTATTGCTTCTTGAGGTAGGTTTCTCTCTTTCTTGTCGCTCTCTTGTAAAGATGAGAAATTTGAAATTTGAGAGGGATATTTTAGTCATTCAATAATAAAAAATGAGAATATGCGAATCTTTTTAGAATATTCCTCTTTCCATCGACAGAAGTTAACTATGGTAGTATTTTTACACTATTTTGACAAAAGTATGGATATCTTTGTTAATATATTTCTAAGCATGATATATTTACAATTAAACGTTTTATAGTAATTTATATGTAAAAGATCCAAAAAAATAATCCTTTACTTAAATTTAGAAATTCTACTATTTTTTTTATCTTTCACATGTTGAGGAAAAGATTTTTACATGAAAGACATTAAGAAATTCCTTCCGGTTAATATCTATATCTCTGCCCTTCAAAATGATCTTGAGTGTAGACCTCCACCATTCGTTTTCATGGTCCTTAAGCACAAATATATCTAATATTATATTTCCCTACTTTGCACATGTATTAGCGTTGAAAATCCCCTCAATTTCTTTTATCCAAATTTTCACATGATATGGCTGACTCTCCCACTTAAAAATAAGAAGACACATGTTCTTGAACTTTTCCAGTGAAATAGCTCTTGCCATTCTATCTTACTTGTAACACCTCAATTTTAGAAAGTTCAAAAATATATTATATTTTTGTGATAAGAGTCTGAGTAATTATTTGAGTCTCTTCAGAAACATCTAATAGGTCATCACACTTAATGAATTTGAATCCATTAAGTTTTATTAATTAATATAAATAAACAATTCACTTATTAGCAGTGTAATTTCACGTAAGAATGTCAGAATATAGTCAATATTAGGTTCGTTGAAAAGATAATTTAATGATCTACAAATTTTATGTTGGATATTTTTTTCAAATTATGTCATTTTGCAAGTAAAAAAAATAAGTAAGATATTTTTTAAAATTATAAATATGTCACTCATAAATGCTATGCAATGATTTTGACAAAAAAAATGAGTTCAAAGTTAGTTCGCGATGGTAGCTTGGGAGTAAGGTTTGTCGAAGTGTTAGTATCCACCATACTCTACCTGATATGGTTTGATAAGAACGGTATCATATCGAATAGTTGTGTGTCAAGAAGAAAGAAATGAAAAAAATCTGATATATATATATTTATTATAATAAAAATATAATACAATTTATTTTATAGCCTTGACTCATTTATTTAGAGTGTTGTGTTAAATATATGTAGTTATCGTGTTTGATCTTAACAAGAGTTATTTTTCATTAATTTTTTATTCTTTGACAAACTTTAAAAAAATCTTAACGGCATATTTTTAATAAAATTAATTAAATTTTAAATAATAAAAATTATAATTTATAACATTCTATATTAAAATTTTCAATTAACCTAGTAGCAATCTCATTTTGCTCAAAATCTCCACCCTCTTCCACTCTTTTTTTATTTTTTATAAACACTAAAATCCCCATCATCTCTCACCACAGACTAGGGTTTTCCTACAGCCATCTATGCTCTCCCTCTATTCTCCCCACCGTCGATGTCAGCCAGTCTTCTCCACAGCCATCGACATGAGTCATTTTTTCATTAAAGTATTTAAGTTACAATAAATTTTAATCATGAATAGTAACTCAGTTGGTTAGAGTGTTAAATTATATATTTAAGATTCCCATTTCGAGACTTGTATGGATTATTTTTGTTTTATTTTTTTAATCTTGAATTTTTTTCTTCACTTAATCGACATGATTTTATCACTTTTAATTTTTGATTAATAATATTAATCATTTTTTAAATTTAAGTTTTAGATAAAATAATATATGTAATTAATAGAATCTAATAAAAATATTTTACAAAATAATAAAAATAAATGAATTAAAGATGAATAGTGCTGAGATATTATGACGTTTAAGGTATTTTAGATTTTATTAATTAAATATATTATAATTATCTAAAATTAATTAATGTTTAAACAATTATTAAGACTACTAATTAAATTTTAAAAATGAGAAATTTATTTAAAACTTTTCAACATTAGAAATGAATAATAAAAGCCAACAAGAAAAAATGACTTTGAACCGGCGATCTGACTTATATTACTAATCACTCTCAACCAACTAATCTAATAAGTTATATTATTGTAAAATATAAAAACATATATTTAAATATTTATATATATCGAATCACTTATGTATCACGCACTGCTCGCATAAATTGCACGTGAATATGACCTGAAGGTCTGATATGTGCAATACGGAACATACCATGTTGTTTCGTGAAATATCACTTGAGAGCAAGGTTTTACAAAACGGTCCGGTATGAGATGAATCGTCCGTACCGAACCTTATCGATTGAAGATCGGTATGATTGATCTGTGGTACGTAATCGATAAATTACATATATCTTTTAAATATTTAGTATCTTATTTTAAATAAACCATGTTTTGTTAGGTAAGTTGGTTAAATATCTTCGTTGACCTGATGCGATTTGGGATTTTAAACTCACGAACAACTCATGTTTGTGATTTTTTCTTATTCTTCTTTTAAATTGATAACAAATACGATAAAACTCATGAGATTCTGACAAACCTCCGTCATACATGAGACACTCTTTAACTAATTGAGTCATACATTATTTTTTATTGTTTTTAATTATAATAATATATATATAATAATATATTTTTATTGGTACATAACGATACGTTGCGGTACACTACATATCGTATCGTATTAGTAAAAATTTGATATGATCAGATCGACAAATCTTGATTTGAACCGATGATAATATTCGGAAAGATTTGAACTCCCCTTCTGAAAGGGTCAAAACCCGGAGCAAATCTTTTTCAAATAAATTTACATGTTTTAATAATTTTTAATTTTAAAGCCCTACGACCTTTCATATTTAGTTTTAACATCAAATATACATATAACAAACCCTCGTAAATACACATTTATTTTTTTAAATATATTTTTAAATTTTTTTCATACATAACTAAGGGCCTTTTACATAATAATACAGGATGAGTTACTAAATAGCTTGAAATTTTAAGGAGTTATAAAGAAGTATCTAAACTGAAAGGGATAATTTATAAATATGAAAGATTATACAAGAGGAAAAAATTAAAATTTCCTATTTTATGGGAAGATTGACAACCTTCTTCTCTGGTGATGTGTTTGGTAATTAACGCAGTTTGGGGGATTCTCTCGACAAATTATAAGTACTCCTAAATAAGATTTGACGGTCTCGTCGTATTAATCGTATCGATTTCATATTAATATAGTTCAATACGGCTTGTACTATAATGTACTGTAGTGTATTAAAATTTAAAAAATATATAATAAATATTTATTATAGTAAATATTAAGATGAAATTATGTGTAACATAGTTGATTAGGGCGTTACTTATTTGAATGTGAGGTGTTCAGATTGAATGTCACGTTTGTTGCCTGTATTAACTTGTATGCGGATTTTTTTATTTAAACCTGTAAAATTTTGAAAAAAAAAATAAAAAAATATGACACTCACGAATTTCGAACTTAAAATTCACGGCATCAAACAATAATCCTGATCAACTTAGTTATCAAGAAACATTAAATAGAAAATATTAGGAAAGATTGAAACTCCCCTTTCGAAGGGATCGAAACCTAAGCAAGTCTTTTTTTCAAATAAATTTACGTGTTTTAATAATTTTTAACTTTTAACCTCTACAATCTTTGATATTTAGTTTTAACCTTAAATATACATAAGTCAAACTCTCGTAATTACACATTTATTTTTTAAAATATCTTTTAATTTTTTTTTCATACATAAATGAGACCCTTTTTCTTAATAATATGGAATGTGAGAGTTATAAAGAAATATCTAAACTGAAAGGAGTAATTTATAAATACGAAAGATTATATAAGAGATACAAACTAAAATTCTCTATTTTATGGGAAGATTGACTCTCTCCTCTCTTGATGTGTTTGCTAATATAGTTTGAGAGGATTCTCTCGACAGAATATAAGTGCTCCTAGATAAGGTTTGACGTCTTAATCATATCGGTTATATTGATATGATACAGTATGACACCGTATCATATTATGCTGTAATATATTAAGAATAAAATATATATAATAAATATTTATTATAGTAAATATTAACATAAAATTATATGCAGTGGAGTTGGTTAAGACGTCACTTACTTGGATGTGAGGTGTTTGTTGTACTTTGATTTTTTTCTTTAAAACAATGAAACTTTGAAAAAGATAGGATTTCAAATTTGAAACTCAAGGTGTCAATAGGGATGTAAATGGATCGGGTTCGACTCGAGTATACTAATATCATACCCTATCTGTGAAAATTTTATAAATATCATATCCGATGGTACCTTATTATTTTCGCGAGTATGGATACAGATATATCCATCACAGGTATGGATATACCAGCGGATATCCGTATCTGTCTATAAAACATGAGTCTACATCTGCATCTAAGGAAATGTGAGATTTATGAGAATTAGAAAAATAAAAATTCACTCAATTCTTTATTTTTTAAAGTAATTTTTATATTTTATAAAAACGTCCTTACAATTTTAGTAAGAAGTCCAAACTCACAGACTCAACAAGACGGGCAACGGGTAAAGTTAATGTCAAAATCATAGGCCTAACATGCACAATAAGGTATTAAGAGCGGGTTCGGATCGGATATGTATTTGGATACATTAAATCCATACCCTATCCTAATATGAAACGAGTATTTTAAAAATATTCGAACCCGAATCCATATTAGTTTATTCAGATATTACCTGACCCATCACGGGTTGGGTGATACCGGTAATGGGGTTTACGGATATTTTTGACATCTCTATGTCAAACGATCATCTCGACCAACTTTCTTTTTTCAAATTGTTTTAATAATTTTTAATTTTTAACCTATACAACCTTTCATATTTACTTTTAATCTCAAATATACATAAAACAAACCCTCGTAATTACACATTTATTTTTTAAATATCTTTTTAATTTTTTTCATACATAACTGAGGGCCTTTCTCGTAATAATACGAAATGTGTTCTTATATAGTTTGAAATTTCAAGGAGTTATAAAGAAGTATCTAAACTGAAATGGGTAATTATATACATGAAAGATTATATAAGAGATAAAAACTAAATTTCCCTATTTTATGAGAAGATTGACTACTTCCTTCTCTCGTGATGTATTTGGTTATGCAGTTTGGGAGATTCTCTCGACAGGCTATAAGTGCTCCTAAATAAGGTTCGACGGTTCGTCATACCGGCCGAACTGTTTTAGTATTGATATGATATAATATGATATTGTATCGTATTATACCGTAATATATTAAGAATAAAAAATTATATAAAAAATACTAATAAAAATCATATAATAAACATTTAGTATAATAAATATTAATATAAAATTATGTGTAACAGAGTTTTTTTTTGATAAGTAATGAATTATATTAATAGCAAGATAAATGTACAGTAAACATAGTTAGGATGTCACTTATTTAAATGTGAGATGTTCAGTTTGAATATCATGTTTATCGTCTTTATTCTGATTTTTTTAAAATAATAAAAATTTAAAAAGAAAATGCGAAAAAATATGACACTCATATATTTCAGACTTGAAACTCAAGATGTCATCATCTCTGATTAATTTAGCTATCAAAAAATATTAAATATAAAATGAAATATGTAACATATGAATACATATCGATAATGTATTATGTATATAAGTGATACGATCGGACTGCTCTGTGAAACTATGATCCAAACGCGTCGAATTGACGGGATCGAGTTTCTATCGCTTCTATTTGCCTCACGCACGCCGTCACGCGTTCACACCCCCATCTTTTTTTAATCACATTTTTAACCGTCCTTTCTCTGGTCTCACCAACGAGGTGGCGCGGGAGGGGCACTTTGCGCTCCTCACAGACGGGGATAGGAAATCGGACGGTCGATCCACGTTCCGTACTGTCGACTGAAGGGGATGGACGGCCGTGATGAGTCATCAGTGGTGATAAAACCGCGTCCGGTGTTAACTTTTCTTTAAAGCAACCCGTCGACGGAGACAGAGACGGAGAGGGTGGGAAGAGATGGAGAGAGAGACAGAGGAAGGGACGTGTGGATAGAAATAATTAGTATGATACTGGAGTGATGCGTTACTAGGTTCTATTGCTCAGATGACCGCATTGGGATTGCTCCATTCATGATTGCCCTCCCAAGATTCTAAATTATCCGAACGCTCTCATGGCATTGGGGAAACGAGGAAGCCATGTGTCCATTTTGGGTTTCTACTTCAATATTTGCCCATCTCACTGACTATAGTCGCAAGAATTATGTATCATAGATAATCACACCCACGAGTACTGTTTCAACTGGAATGTGTGTTTTACGCAAGGTTTGTCGTCCCGTTCGGATCATGACTCGGGACGAAACGATACGATATCATATCGCTCCGTATAATAAGATGTCACAACAAAAAAGAACTATTATATATATTATATATATAAATTAATACAAAAAAATTCTTAACTTGGTTGATTCGATGGTTTGTGTGCTCTATTTAAGACGGCCTAAGAGCGAATCTCGTAAATGTCTCTGAGATTTTGAACTTTTTGATTTAAAATCTTAAAAAGATCGCTCCGAATCGATGTAA
Source organism: Amorphophallus konjac (assembly GCA_022559845.1). Lineage (NCBI taxonomy): Eukaryota > Viridiplantae > Streptophyta > Magnoliopsida > Alismatales > Araceae > Amorphophallus > Amorphophallus konjac. The sequence continues at coordinate 314,820,982 of CM040119.1, read as the reverse complement.
ACACTCAATTAATTTATCTATAAAATATTTTATATTTAAAATAAAATATAAAATATATAAAGCGTCTCGATTACGTATCACAGATCGATCGTCTCGATCTGTGACTGGGATAGTCCTGGACGGACGGTTCGAGTCGTCCGTCCTGATTTGACAAATCCTGATTTCACGTACTTGATTAAGCTAATTCCGTTTAAAGAAAAAACTATTCTTTTATTAATATTGATAGGTCTTGTGATTGCGTTAAATAAGAAGACACGTAACAGACTAACACTACTTGCACTCATTAGATAGAGTCTGTTGAATCTCGGGGATTATGGGAATATATGAAGTTTATGCTCCAAATTAGGTACGTGATAATCACTTTATTCTAGTGAAACGAATGTATCTCGACTTCTAAAATCAAAATCAGAGAGGTTTTTCTTCTTCAAAAATTCATTGGTTTTTCTTGTTCCTTCTAAATTGGATAGTTTCCTTTCTTAATTATGTTACTGGTTTTAGTTTTGGCGTGGTTTTTCTATGAAATTATCTTTTTCTAAGAGGAGCCAGTGAAGTCAACTATGAATGAGTGTGATAACAAAAAAGTATACAATAGCATTACTTAGATGGATTTATTATTATTCATGTCAAGCATGTAGTCATTTATCTCAAGTTGAGTTCTTACATTTTAATATATGAACTTATGTAGACATTACGCATTCTTTTTTCCACTCCATGTCTTTGATTAATCATTTTGAATAATTACTTATTCTAAAACTAAGTCCATGGCTCGTCGTACCACCGGTTAGGGGCGACCTAGTCCATTGACAGTACGACATGGCACAGGGCATGCCACCACCAGCTCGATCGCTCTTCCCACGACGATACCAGATCAGTGACTTGATGTATTGATTTTCTCCCCCATATGATCCGACATGCGTGACCTGAGTCGGCAAATCATGCTCAAGTTACACCGTAACAATGCAAATTAAAACGTTCAATACTACACCCCTATCCCATCAACCAATGTTAGTAGGTAAATTTAGCCACTTTCACCTTAATTCTTACCTATTCATCAACAACTTAAGTCAAAGTTGATGGCTTAATCATACGTTATTAATGCTTCTTTAAGAAAAAACTAACTTGCCAAACCCCGAGAAACGTCTATCTATCAATGTTAACAACTAGAAATAGCTAATCCACTCTAATCTGCATTTTAATAGTTTGAGGAGAGCAAAAGTATAGGTAGATAACAATCCTGTCATCTTGCGTGATAGCACGGTGGACAACACTTCTCCCCAATAAGAGAGAGTTTCTCAAGATCGAGGCTGAGTTTCTTCTACAGGAGAGTCCAACTCTCTTGAGACTTGGTCGCCTCAATGAGTGTGGACCATCTGGTGTGTCCCTCTTTTGCATAGGTATGACATGCACATGTGGCAGTGCCTCACATTGGGGGGGGGGGACATTCGGGTGGGGCCCTTCCCTCCCCTCCCTGAGTCCAGTTGACATAAAAAAATAACAATCATGTCAACTAATAGAAAGGAGTGAAGGAGATGTGCAACAGCAGTAGTGCACAAGGCAGGTCTCGAGGCATAACCATGATGATATCCCAGCTATGAGTAAATTTTAAAACCTGTTTAAGGGCATTACATAAATATGGCATTGCAGAGTCTTACGAGCAAATCCCATGTTTCGTGGAGATATCCTTACAATTTTTTTCATGTGCAGTACGGAATGAGATTTTAATAAGCGAATAATGATGTCATAGAACGGTATCGCACGAGAGAAAACACGGCTTGAGGACTACTTCTCTCTGTCTCTCTAGCGTGGCTGCGCCTCCAAAATCTCTCTCTAACCTCACCCCACCGTCCCCTGCGCGCTGTTGTCTTCCGTGGAGGCCGCTTCGCTGCCCAGTCGAGCGGCTTCCGCCGCCGCCCGTCAGATCCGGATCGCCGGTTGGAATTGTTGGCAGGCCAAATTTGTGCGGAGGGGATTCCCCGCCGCCCCCTTTTCTATTGATTCCGAGCTCCATTTTGGTGGATGTCTGGTGTTTCCTGTTTCTAGTTCTGGAATCGGGGGCGGGGGTTCGGAGCTGGAATTGTTCTGGGGCTCCTGTGGGTGTTTTGCTGGTCTTGCTTGCTGTTGGATCGAGTGGTTGTTGCTGTGCTGTGTCGAGTGAGAGCTTAGTGGAGTTGGGAAGCCGGTGTCTGGTTTGGTTTTGGGGGCTTCGGAGTTGTCCCAGTTGCTAATGTTCTTGGTCTGGATCACAGAATTGGTGAGGCTCTGAGCTGGCTTATCATCGGAGCGTCGAAAGGTGCAGTCTCCAAGTTCCGCCCGCTTCCCTTTTCTTGTTTTTTGGACAATGCTCGTTCAAAGGCTGCTAAGGTCCGCCTTCGGTTATGTGGGTTGCTATCGTTTGGATCCACGGACGCGGGGGTGTGGTGTTTCTGGATTTCTGGGGCCGTAGTGAGGCTGATTAATGTGGAGCTTCAGGTAAAGATCGGTGTTTCTTATCGGTCTTGGGGTTTGGGGGGATTCTGATTCCTCCGAACGCAACCGAATCAACAGTCAATTCTTTTAATTTTATGTTTTTAGCATCTTGTATGCCTGATGGAGGCTAAAATCAGAGGCGAAGGCACTCCATTCTGCAATTCAGTGTCACCCGGAGCTACTGGGTTTGGAAAGAGGAATATGGAGTGGGATTTGACTGATTGGAGATGGGATGGTGACCTCTTTGTTGCAACACCTACAAATGCCACTCCGTCAGACTGCAGGAACAAACAGCTCTTTCCTGTTCCAGCTCTTGGTGGGGTACCAAATTGCTCTTCGTCTAGCTCCGGTGAGTCTGACCCCGGAATCAGTGGGAAGGGGAAAGTTGACTCAGAGAAGCGGAGGAGGGAGGTGGATGATGCGGATGAGCCGGAGGATGAGGCTGGTTCCCTTACTCTGAAGCTTGGTGGACGTGTTTATCCTGTTACGCATGTGGACCTTGCCAATTGGGATGGGAAGAATGGGAAAAAGAGTAAGGTGCAGGTTGGCACTGTGTGCCAAGTGGAAGGTTGTGGTGCTGACTTGGGTGATGCCAAAGATTACCACAGGCGTCACAAAGTCTGTGAGATGCATGCCAAAGCTAGCAAGGCTCTAGTTGGAAATGTTCTGCAGCGGTTTTGTCAACAATGCAGCAGGTTGGTGTTTAATCAAGTGTTTACATCATTACTTGGCTTTATACAGAACGAACTGAATTGAGAATAGGCTAGCACTTCAATATAAAATCCTTATGGTTACTAGAGTATTGCACAATATAATTGTTTATCTATGTATAGGCATTGCTTATCTATATTTAGCCATCTACCAAGAGTAGTCAGCTTCCTTCATAGTCCCCTACCTTGGAATGCAAAATTTGATCAGGCTATCCAGCAGCTCAATAGAACCCAACACTATGTTGACTATCTGAGTTGGGTGGACCCTCGGAATATTCTTTTTCAACCCATTATTCCATTAGGGCCAGCTTGATTAGGTTAAACCATTGACCTAACGCCACCCAACCCAAGTAAGGTATGGGTGAGTTCAAAGTAGTTGAGCATTTTCTAGAACTGTTGAATCTTTTGCTATTTGATTCCCACCACCCATCAAGTGAGGATATACTATTCTAGTCACTAGAGGATACTTATTCTTGTCCTTCATTGTCACTCTTAATCCCGTTTGCGGCCATTTTTGCATAACTATTTTAGTTTTCTTAACAAAACTGGGCCGGTTTGGTCCAAACCAAATTAGACAAGCTGCTACATAGAAGAAAACCTGAGCTGGTTTGACCTGAACTAGAATGGCTGAAGTGAGTTTAGGTTGGACACAAGTTTTGGTTCAAGTTAAATTTGATCTGTGCTAGTTTTGCTCTCTTGATGGCAATTTTCATCAAAGCAACATCACTGCTGTAAAGATAATAATATTAACATTTTTCTTGCTGCCATTAGATGGCCATTTTTATCAAAGCAACATCACTGCTGTAAAAACAATAATATTAAAAATATCTCCCTTTTCTAGTTTGTGAGAAATTTCTGAAAGTTGTGTATGTCTAGGTTTCACCTTCTGCAAGAATTTGATGAAGGGAAGAGAAGCTGCCGCCGCCGACTGGCTGGACACAACAGGCGGAGGAGGAAAACTCAACCTGATGGTGCTGCTAATGGGGTTTCTCTTATGGATGATCATGCTAGTAGCTATCTGTTGATAAGCCTACTAAGAATTCTTACCAACTTGCAACGTAATCACTTTTAGAATTCCTCTTTTCAAGCTACATGTTTATCTGGATATTTCGATAATCACATCTTGAAAATTTCAACTCCTTTTCATGTATACTACCTAGTTTCCTTCTCCCCCCACCACCACAAAAAAATTGTAACATATTTGTTGTTGTTGTTTCCTTGAGAATCTATATTATACATTTTGTCCAATGTATTAAAGTCATGGTTACCTTTTCAGGAAACACACAATTTCTTTTCTATGTTGGGCAACATGAAGACAATTCTTAGGGAGGGTTAGTGAGATGTGTAATTCAACTCTCTCCAGTGAATCGTATTTCATTAGTGAATATATTTCACTGGGATTTTTGATCGTGAATTACAATTCAAGGGTTAGTGAGATAAGTGTGAATTCATTAGGAATTGAATTCTCATTTTATTGAGTGCAAGTGAGAATTTATTAGAAATTTTATTCACCTTTTAGTGAAGTAAGTAAAGAATTCACACTTTTTGCAGCAGCACAAAGGAGAGTGAGAGGCGATGAATCTGCAGGAGGCGAGGCCGTGGGACTCCTCGGCACAAACCTTCCCACAAGAACAACCCCCAGAAGAAGAAGAAAAGCCACTGCTTTTTTTTTTTTATACTAACCTATCATTGCCGAATGTAATTATGTATAAAAAAATTGATTGCATACAGAATCACATTGTTTCAAAATTGAATAGAGAAGTGTTGCACCCGCTTATTTTCTCGAGCTAATCGAGGCTCCAACAAAGGGAATTACTACTTATACATTGCAACATGGCATGATGCCGAGGACTCCCTGCTGACCAAGCCAAGCTTGCGAGCCGGAACATTTCGCCATAACAAATGACACAACACAACAAACGGGAACCAATCCCAAATGAACGGCGCCATACCGACCGCTCCCCAGCAACCGAGCCCGACCTAGGACTCGAGACAATTCATCGTGTCCCACGACGCTCTATAAAGAAGTGAGGACCACCCCTGAACACTGTCAAGCAACACTGCGTCGGCAATCTTGCAACATTTCGGCTTGGGAACTCAAGACTGCCCGCCGCGTCACACACCACGTGACAAAAAGGTAGGGAATGAGTCCCAAAATGCTTTCTACAAACGGCCCGATGCTGATGGTTCCAGTAATCGAATCAAACTCGGGCTCCGGAGTCACTAGCAGGGTGCAGTCTGGTCACGGTCCCCAGATTGACCGCAATCAAGTGAAGACACGATGTATTGGGCAGCCATGTCTAGAACGAGTTGTCTGTGTGGACCGCGTTCAGGCTATAACCCCCTACTGGACTAGGTAGGGTCTGCCGGCGCCTCTACCGGACTAGGTACGCTCTCCCAGCGCCTCCACCGGACCAGGTACCGCCAGTGCCTTAACTAGGCTGGGTCCCTCCGGCCAGCCCTCCCACTGGGCAGGGTAGCCTCTTGTAGTAGGCCTGTCAACGGAGCGGATACGAAGCGAATATATGACTATCCGTATCCGCTCCGTTTTCCGATTCGAATTATCCAATTTTGATCCGCTTCGATTTGACTCGGATACGAAGCGAATATCTGACTATCCGTATCCGCTCCGTTTTAAAATCCGAATTATCCGATTCAAATTTAAAAGTATATAAATATAATTATAAAATATTAAAAGTATATAAAATATAATTATAAAATGTCAAAAATATATAAAATAACTTTTAAATTAAAATACAACTATAAAATATCTAAATTTCTCTATAATATCATTTATTTTATAATACATTATTTAAAAATATGTATGATATGATATATAATATTACGAACGGATATTTTTCGAAGCGAATATTATAATATCCGTATCCGCTCCGATTCGAATTCGGATATTATCCGTATCCGAAAAAACGAATACGAATCGAAGCGGATCTGGATAATATCCGTATCCGTTGACAGGCCTATCTTGTAGCGCCCCACCACTCAGCCCACTCCTCCTCCGGACCAGGTGGGTAATCCCAGCGCCACCACCGGGCCAGGTGGCCCTTCCTAGCACGGCCTACTCAGCCCATGCACCAGCCGGACCAAGGGGGTCCTCCCGCCATGCCTACCGGACTAGTTGAGCCCTGTCGACACGCCAACCGGACCAGGTAGGCCCAGCCAGTGCCTCCACGGCCCCCTGCTAGGGTCCAAGATCACGGTCGCACGGCTAGCCGCGACCATGTCAAGACGCGGCTTATCGCATAGCCGCGTTCAAGGACGCGGCTCCTGAGAACACTGCGTTCAAGTTAAAACTCCCCACCGGGCTGGGTAGCCCCTGCCAGCACCCCAAATGGGCTGGGTAGCCCTCGCCAACGCGCCCACCGAGTCAGGTTGAGGGTTGCCAGTCACCCCACCTAGACCAGGTGAGGGCTGGGAGCCCCCCACCTAGACCAGGTGTCCATCGGCAGCGCCACCACTCTTCGCGCCTACCTACCTGCCCACCAGGTGAGGGCTGGGAGCACCCCCACCCGGACCAGGTGTCCATCGACAACACTACCACTCTTCCCGCCTTCCCACCTATCCATCGGGTCAGGGTGAGGGCTTCCAGCGACCCCACCTGGACTAGGTGAGGGCTGGGAGCTCCCCCACCAGGGCCAGGTGTCCATCGCCAGCACTCTAACTCTCCCACCTGCCCACAGGACCAGCTGAGGGCTGCCAACATCCCCACCTGGACCAGGTGAGGGCTAGGAGCGTCCCCACCCAGACCAGGTGACCTCGCCAGCGCCCTCACCCTGACCAGATGCCTCCCTTGGGCGCACCAACCGGACCAGGTGACCTCCGCCAGTGCCCTCACCCTGACCAGATGCCTCCCTTGGGCGCACCAACCGGACCAGGTCCCCCTCTTTGGGCCAGTTTTGGGCCTATAAAATGAGCAGAAGCAGCGTGCATACTCATGGAGGGGCCCAATGGGTCCAGGGTGGTTCAACGCCCCGCGAAGAAGGCGATTTGGCTTTGCCTGCTTGAGTCTTTGATATGCCTGGGGTATGTCATGATGACACCTTGCTAAGCGGTGCTTAAACAAGCCATAAGATTACACGCTCCAGTGAACACACGGACCTCAATCTTTTGTCTCGAAGAACGTGCCCTAACCCAACAATTCTATCTCGAAGAACATGACTTATACAAGAGTCGCTTCTGTCTTCTCGAACGCGCCCCACCCAGAGGCTACGACTAGGATGCAGTCACTGGGACGATCGTGTTCATTTGAGAACGCGCCCTGCCTAAGACCGCGTTCAAGTCTAGATTACTCCAGTTACAACTAATTCGTAACCCGGCTCTTCCGGTCTTACGGTGTCCGACTATCCCGGTCTTAACGGCGCCCGACTGCCCCAGCCTCAGCAGTGCCCACAGCACCCGACTGCCCTGGTCTCAATGGCGCTCGACCACCCCAGTCTCAGTAGTGTCTATGATGCCCTACTACTCTAGTCACGGCGGTGCCCCCAGGGCACCCTACTGCTCCAGTCACAACGGTGCCCCACGATGCAGTTGTGCCCCACGACGCCCGACTGCCCCAGTCGTAGCGGTGCCCAAGCACCCGACTGCTCCACTCATAGCGGTGCCCAAGCACCTGACTACTCCAGTCATAGTGGTGCCCAAGTACCTGACTACTCCAATCACAACGGCGCCCGGCCGCTCCAGTCATAGCGGTGCCCATGGCACCTGGCTGCCCCAGTCTTAACAGTGTCGAAGCACCCGACTACTCAAGTTATAGCGGTGCCCAGGCACCCGACTACTCCAGTCATAGCGGTGCCCAAGCACCCGACTACTCTAGTCCTAGCGGTGTCCGACAGCTCATCCCGAGCAGGTGTCCGATAGCTCATCACCAGCCGGTGCCCGACAGCTCACGCCGAGCCGTGCCCGATTGCTCACGCCAAGCCGTGCCCGATTGCTCCACATAGGCCGTGTTCGACTGCTCCACATAGGCCGTGATCGACTGCTCCACACGAGCAGCGCCTATCGACTCCTCTAAGACCGGGATAGTCAGACACCGTTAAGACCGGAAGAGCTGGGTGATGAATTAGTTGTAACGGATGACAACATCCGAGAGGTGAACGTCAAGGAATTTGCAAGCCTCTCACGACTAGGTGAACGTCAAGGAACTTACAATCCTCTCACGACTGGGTGACCCCCATCTTCACATATTGACGGTACATCGCGACACCCTTCGAGCGGCGTCTTGCCGAATCACGAGTCCTTCAATGGACATTATGTACAAAGGCAGAAACACCCGCGTAACAACGCAATGACCTGGGGATCGGCATAAATGACGAAATTATCTCGTGACTTGCGTATAACTTGTAATCGGGCTCTCAATGCTCCATATTAAGTCTTTCACAACATGTATCAATGAGGTCCAGTCAAGGAATTGACTCCCGTCTTCACTGGTCGCCAGTCTCAACATCGTTCGTCGGATTGTCGTCCGCCCCATAGCTCGGTCCCTATCCAGCCAACAGAATGGACCCCACATCTGAGCCAGCACCTACTCCCAGCCGAGCCAGCGCCAGTAGCTCCACACCCAAGCCAGAACTTGTCAGCTCCATGTCAAGTTAGTGTCTGTCGCTCCACTTCTCGAGCCAATGCTTTGCTCCCATAAACCTGGAGTCCGCACCTTCTCTAGTGCCTACACTGAGACCAGTCTCCCTGCCTTCACTCATCCCTACTGTGTTGCTGTCGCTCCGTTGTCACACTGGGACATGCCCTCCCGACGTCATGGCCCCCAGGATCCTTGACTCCTCCTTCGGCAGTAGAAACAAGGGTGTTCGGATTATGTCCGATGTAAATAAACATCGATCGCTTACGGTCGGTGGGGAAATGTCCTGCACCCGAACCCCCACATCGTCTGATACACCTTCACCCGCGGATTCAAACCTGCGCCAGCTATTTAAACAGCTACCACACGCACATATGCTCTTATCCACGTGTCGCCCGTATGTTTATGCACACGTGCCGTGTCTTGGAGGCACATCTCAGTTGAAATATAATTCTGTGGCAATTGTCGAAACTCGACTGGCACGCCCACAAAACACATGCACCTATACAAACTCAACAACACCAAGTAAAAACCATCATCAACCACAAATCACATCATTCATTCTCCTGCCATTCCGCATGTGTGAAACAAGAAGCAAACACGACGGTCATATATGTTAATTGATAGCATGCATACATGCACACTCTCTTTAGTCATTCTAATTTAATAAGCCTGAGGAAATAAGTTAAGCCACTGAATACCCATACAAAAAGGAGCCATCCCAAAGCCTTTACATGTTCTCAGGATGCCGGAGTAGCTAGAACAGTTTGGTGCAGCATGGCATCAATCTCGTCTCCATCCTCCATTTTGAGTTCATCTGGGGTCTGTTCTCCTCGAAGGTTCCTGCCATCGAAAAGGAATGCAATAGAATCTACAGACTGTCTGTCACAATATGCATTCATCAGCTTGCGCAGCTGGGTGCTGTGCTTAATCCTACAGAACACCTCGTTTCCATCCTGGCCATTAACCTTGAGGTTGATGTGCGCCGATTGCTTCGCCGGCTTCTTGTCCTCTTCCTGCGGCGGATTCTCGGACATCTCCTAACTGCAATTAACCCTGTTGCCAGGGCCTGTCTAATATCCCATGACCCTTGCACTCCCCACCGGGTGTTTATGGTCTCCTTGATAGTATCTGTCTCCACTTCTTTCTCCAACGGCCATAGAAAAAGGCACTTCCTGATCCATTCCAACCGGCCATGGAGGATGTCCCTATCCCTCTTCTGGGACGGGGGAGCAGGCCCTTTACCCTTGACCACCTCAGCGAACGTCCGCCACTGCCTATCCCCTTTCTCCCCACCGAACTCTCCTGCATAAATGCTGTAAGTACCCCACCCTCCAGCAGTGGAAGCATACCGGGGGAGGCCTGGGGTGCCTTCATCCTCCTCCCTGACTGGTGAAGAGCTGCCAGAGACGTCTTCCTCCCAGCGGGATCCTATTTGCCCTGGACGCCACCTTCGGGGTCCACAGCATCACGACGGAAAACCCGGAGCCTCTCTCTCTAGAAAGACTAGAGAGAGAAAATATAGGGACATTCCGAGAAATGAACTCCTGGAAATGGATTGTTACTTATGGTCTGATCTTCCGATTCCTTCGCTCTGGGGTTGGGGATCCCTGCTTGCCCACCCAACTGAAGGAGCGAAGTGCCCCATCCTCCAGCACCCCAGCAAAGGAGCTTGAGGTGGAGATGACACCAAGCAATGGAAAAATAGATGAATTGGAGGAGATGGCTTGCTATCATCATGGTCTAAAGGAATAGTGGTGTTGCACAAGGAGAATGCCATGCAAGACTGGGACTGTGACAACTCAAGTGGAGGGGAGCCAGATTGAGGTCAAAAGATGACTTAGCCTAGTTCTTCATCGCCTTCTATTATAAGATGGAGGTGAGTCCAATTCATTGATTTTGACTATTGCAATGCAGGGTGAAGTGGCAACAATTCAACTGTCCCAGGGAGGTGAAATCCAGGAGACCAACTTGCTGAGGATAAGCAAATGTCCTAAGGATGGATCCTCACCAGGAAACAACTAAAGCCTTGATGGCATATGGTGGACTAAACTGCATCATGAACATTGTCCATTTGAGGAATTTTGCCAAGTTAATTGAATTTTGTGTGGATGGACCAGCTGAGGTTCTTCAATCTTTGGGGTGGAGTAAAACAAACCATTGGTATAATCTTAGCAGAAATTACTGGAGCTAGATGCTAAGCTGTCATGTCAGAGCTTGACGGCAAGTCAAGACACTTGGCAAGAGGGAAAGGGTTTGTAGCAGGAAACAACATCATGGATGACTTCAGGGGCAAACTTGGAAGTAGGCTGTGGTGTTACTGTACATGTGGGTTCTTTATTTTGCGGTATGATGCTTGTTGGTTTGGGTCTTGAAAGGGTTGTAATCCTTTTTGGGAGTTGGGTCTTGATGGTATATATGCTGGGTTTGATATAAGGTCATAAAAGGTGTTGGGAGGGGGTTTATGCTTCATAAAAATGTAAATGGCGAGCATACTCCTAAGCGAGGGGGTGGAGAAATAATTTCATGATACTTGTGTTTTTTTTTTGTTTTTGTTTCAGTAACATGGGGTTAACCACTTCCCAAAAACCATTCTTTAATCAGGACTTTTCATTCCTCATGTTCAAACTCTTGAGGTGCACATTTTGTATGATTGCAGGCTGTCTAGAGAAGTAGGAAGACAATGATGTTTCTGTATGTGGTGAGCTCCAGATCTTGACAATGTCTGAGGTTTTAGGCTTATGAACATTTTCTGTTCAGACATTGAGAGTAACAATGGTCAAACCATGGAAAACCTTTTTATCTTAACTCCCTTTTTTTTTGCATTCACCAGCATATATTAATTAGATCTAAAGACGCAGGTTCTTCACCGGTGTGTCATGAAGTGAAGTTTGTAAAATGTCATTGCAGCTTTTCTGCTGGAAGACTGCATTTAAAAAATTGGTGAATGATTTTAAGAAAATGATCTTTCTTCTTTATATATTGGAAAAATGAACAATATACTGCCCAAATAAGAACTTGCTAGGAAAATTTTCTCTTTCTGCAGTATATATGGCCTTGTTTCTTTCCTTGATAGCCAATGAAGAATGTATTATGTAGCTTATTTTTTTATGCAATTGCAGCTGATGGTTCTGAGCAGTTAAAAGATCAGGATCTTTTGTCTCACCTCCTGAAGAACCTTGCAAACCTTGCCGGCCCCCTTGACACAAATAAGCTACCTGGGATCCTTCAGACATCTCAAGAACGACAGAAGATTGGAACTTCTGCTGGAACTTCTTCAGAAGCAGCACATGCATTGACATCAAATGTCGCTGATGCTCAAGAATTAACTCGGCCTGTATGTTCTAGTGCTGAAACCAATTGCCCTACTGAAATTCAGGGCTCTACCATCTGGCCTATCGATCAGCCTGTGTCTGTTGCTGTTGCTTCAGCAGAGATGCCACGAAAGAGGAACATCATGGAAACATCTCCAGGCGAGAGCGCACAGTTGGGTCCTTGTGGGCGATCTACAAAACTTGTGCTACCGCAAGATGGCATCCCAGTTGCAACAGAAGGTTTTCCCTCATTAAATCAAATTCTTCCAACAGGGTCAACAGCAGAGAAGGTTAGGTTCAAGAGCTTTGATTTGAATGACGTCTGTGATGATGGACATGATAGAACTGAGGGACCTGAAAAGTTAGTTACTTCTGCAAGTCAGCCATATGGTTCTGTCCATTGCTCCTCATGGGCGCTGCATAATTCTCACAAGAGTAGCCCACTGCAAACAAGTCACAACTCTGATTCAGCATCTGCACAGTCACAATCCACTTCCAGTGGAGATGCTCAGGTATTTTTCTTCCATCTCTCATAGAAACTTGCTTTCCATTGCAACATAGATATAATATACATGTGTTAATTATTGTTCCTTGATCAGAAACTTATACTTTGTGAATTTTGAATGTGGAACATCAAGTTTGGGTTTGTTGTTGTTTCACCCTCATGGTGGACACCACCTTCTTTCAATTCTGCCTTAACTTGATGTGGTTGGCGATGTTGCAGCGATTGCATGGTAGGGACATGATGGTCCCGTGGCAAGATCCGCTTGCCTCCACCGAGCCAGAAGTGTGTTTTTTTTTCCCCGACAAGGACCAATCTTGCCCGTCTTGGATATAGCCGCGATAGGTTTGTTACCTTGGTGGTGACATTACCTCCGGTTAGCAGGAACATCACATAGATGATGTTGACACTTATGCTTCATATAGAAGCCTTCACTTTGATGCCCCCAGTAGTAGCCAAGGCCGGGGCAGCTCCAGCAGTCATGGCTGCAGTAGGTTTATTACCATGGCCGTAGCGACGTTGCGACGTTGCCCCCCTTTCAGCAGGAGCTGTTTTGGCATTTAGACTTTGGAAGGAAGTCTTCACTTTGATGCCCCCAGTGGTAGCAGTAATAGTCAGGGTCTTTTGAATTTCTTGCAAGAGTACGAAGGAGTCACAACTTTTATAAAGGTAAGGCTATTCTTTGATAGAGAGATGAAAGACAAGAAAGGTCCCACCAAGCGTGCCCGTCTTTTTTCACATGGAAAAATAACGGAAAAATTTATGTGTTCATTTATTGAACAAAGATGCACATTTGTCAGCTATTTGATTAGCATGTGCATGATTATTTCCACGTTTTATGTTTAACAGACGATTTATGGTTTGTGTGCTGGATCTTTCTCCACCAACCGTAGTAGATATTTATTTACATCGGCCTAAAGTCCAAACACCTTTGATTAACAGCCAAAGAACGTCTTTTGCCTCTATGATGTCGAGGGTTTTATCTAATGGGCACAATCTTAATGATTGCCCATTAAAGATACTTACTCTTGCCGAAAAATTAGAAGACTTTATTCCTTGAACATGTATAATTTGAATTACAATTGGTCTATTAAGACCTTTACATTTAGTCCCAATTATATAATCGGGTCTTTGAGTTTACATCCAGCCACAATCTGACCATTAAATTTGTTTCAGTCTTCAATTGAATCTTTGAATTGGCTTCTATCCTGATTGGACCTTTGAATTTGCTTTTGTCCCTGATCAAGCGTTGGATTTGGATTTCATCACGATCGGACCATTGGATCGCCAACATGATCACTATTGATTTGTCGGATTTCTTTCTGATCTTGATCTGACTATTAGATTTGTTCCCAGTTGAGATCTGACCATTGAATTTGCATTGGATCAAAATCTGACCGTTGGATTAGTTCCTAGTCTAGATCCGACCGTTGAATTTGAATATGGTCAAGACTTGACTATTGGATTGGCTCTAGATCAACATCTGACTGTTGATTTCAAATTTCATCACGATTGATTCGTTAGATTGTCAAGATGATGATTATTGGACCGTCAGAGTTGCTTCTTGGTCACGACCACTCTTTTAACCATGATCGGACGCTTAGGTTGACTTGTTGTTCATGAAGAACATTTTCGCACAAGGCGGAAGTATATTTGTAATTTTCCCTGATCAGAGTATTTTTGCAATTTTTCCAGACATCAGAGTATTCTTGCAGTTTCAGAAGAATTTTTGACATTTCTATCCTTTCTAATCCACGCTGGGTATTTCTGCAATTTTGGACTCTTTCTGAGTATATCTGTCATTTCTTGACATCTTGGAGCACTTCTGCCATTTCTTGACTTTTTAGGCTATTTTTGTCATTTTCTGACATTCTCGGGTATTTTCGTCATTTCTTGACTTTCTGGGGGTATATATGTAATTTCTAGACTTTTATGATCACAAGGCACATGCACAAGTCTTCATGCTTGAGTCTCCTTGTCCGCCCCTTGATGTTTGATCTATGCTTATTTTCTTAGATTTATTTCCTAAAATGTCTATTAGGAGTTAAGGCATAATTCACATTGGGGCATATATGTAACATATCCCCTTTCATATATATTTGTTTTGTCACAAGAACAAGACCATTTCGACACTTGGGTTATCCTTCCTTGAGCGCTTGATGCCTCCTTCCTTTATGCTTGATCCTTGGTGGATGCCTTTCATAGGTTTTCTAGAATTTTCCCATAAGCAGGGATGTTTCTACAATTTTTTCACAAGCGGGGGTCCTTCTGTAATTTATCGACCTTCCGGGGGTTTTTGTTCAATTTCCCACCAGCAGGGGATATTTCTATAATTTATTGACCTTCTTGGGTCTTTTCTACAATTTTCCACCAGCAGGGGGTATTTCTATAATTTTCTAAAACTTCAGGGTTTTTCCTGCAATTTCTGATCTTTTAAGAGTTTTTCTACAGTTTACCACCCGCAAGAGCCTTTTTTGTAATTTTCCCAACAGCAAGGGCTTTTTTGTAATTTTCCCAACAGCAGGGGCCTTTTGTAATTTCCTGATAAATCAGGGTTTTTCTACAATTTTTCTTAGAGATCGGGTCTTTCCCCAATTTGCTTGGCCATTTCAACAATTTTGCAAATTTATAGGTGTCGGCCACGGAATTTTTTATCGTAGATAAAATAGATAATGTTCTTTTGAAAAGAAACATTCCTCTGTATATAGAGGTTCATTCCGTGGGTGCACATAGTATCAGACGATTTGGGTTCGGGTGCTGGACCTCTCCCCACTGACCGCAGTCAATGTTGATTTATATCGGCCTAACGTCCGAACACCTTTGTTTAACTGTCAAGGGAGTCCCAAAGCCTTCTATGAGAGTTCTGATATTGAGGGCAAGCTCGTTTGGAGGGCTCACGATATCCACTCACTTACCACCGACCAACAGAATGACTGAGTTAGGGTTTCAACTGAGGCCTCTCATGTTTAGGAAAAACCTTAGAATTTAAGAATAAGAAAATGATTTAGTGGAGAGCCATAGGCATATTTGAAGTCATGGGAGGTTTCCTGAACCCTGGGGGTATTTTGATAATTTTACACTTCCAGGAGTATCTTGGTAATTTTACCAGGCCAGGGGTATTCCCGAAACTTTTGGGTTGGAAGGAGAGCAGAATAAGATTTCTGACTCTCGAGGGCATTGAGGTAATTTTTTGGAGGGTTTTGAGGGCTCTTAGGCCATTTCTGGGTCGCAGGGGTATTTTGGTAATTTTATCACACCCTATATAGACCTGGGTTTGAGGTGGCACCCGAGTGTCAGACTGAGCTGACAACACTTTCGGACTGAAGGGATGACAAGGGGCTTCATAGAAGGCGTACGCCTGTCAACTTGGCCGAAGGAGGGGTATACACACGATTCCCACAAGTCGGGGATTTTCTTATAATTTTCCCGATCGGTGTATGTTTACACGCGGAAATAATTCCGTCCGGAAGAAAACATGCACATGTGTATTTTTGGCTTTTTGAACTTGCATGTTATAATTTCCGCGCGCGTGATTTATCAGACGATTTAAGAGTTCGTGTATTGGACTCTTCCCCACCAAATAGAATCGGTGTTGATTTACATCGGACAAGTCCGAATACCCTTGATTAAAACTGCTAAAGATGTTTTCCGTCCCTCATAATATCAAATTTGCAAAAAATATTCTTTTACCCGAAGTAGGGCATCATTGCAATTGTCCCTTCACATGAGGTCTTATTTGTAATTTTCTCCTTTGGAGGGATTTATATGCAATTTTCCATCAAAACAGGATTCTTGTGCAGTGTGCCTTTCAATATTTGTTCCTTCTGAAATTTCAATCATTTTTGCACATATTTCTGGATATTTGCACAATTCCACGAACTTTGAGGGTATATTTGCAATCTTCAATTTCTTCATGGACTAGACATGTTGTTCGCCAACTTTGGACACACTAGGGGATGCTTGAATATTTCTCAAGGAATTTCCTGATTTCTATAATTCTTGCATAATTTCTTGGGGACATTTGCACAATTTCCCAAAATGTAGGGACAAATCTGTAATTTTACACAGGGAAACCCTGCATGAGGCCTTGGCCATAATATTTTTTGAAGTTGCATCCTTTTGTTCATCAAAGAACCCATGTGTTATCATCTTGTTCCATTTGAATCCATGTTACACATAAGAGGCTCACTCGAGGGTATTCTAGTATATTACCCCCTTTAAGTGAATTGTTTTTACACAAAGCAGGGTTTTTAACTTGACAAAACCCAAGGGAGAAAAGGCCGTGACCTGCTGTTGCTGTGCTCCTTGCTCTTGCTTCTTGCTGTGTGCACTTGTCCTTTGGTGCTTGGTTGAAGCTCCTTCTTATAGGTGATTGAAGGTGGGGCGGAGGAACTCTTTTGGACCTTCCT
This sequence comes from Amorphophallus konjac, assembly GCA_022559845.1. Classification (NCBI taxonomy): domain Eukaryota; kingdom Viridiplantae; phylum Streptophyta; class Magnoliopsida; order Alismatales; family Araceae; genus Amorphophallus; species Amorphophallus konjac. The sequence continues at coordinate 314,803,991 of CM040119.1, read as the reverse complement.
CCGGTGGGATTCCAAAAGGTAACGCTTGATCTTCCTCCTCCCTGTCTATTCATCTTCCTTTATTCAATTTTTCTCTTCCCCTTTCCTCTCTCTTTTTTTTCTTTTAATGGGCTGTGGACGCAAACCAGGGCGGAGGGGAACCCCCTCCGGCCTGCGTAGGGCGGAGGGAACCCCCCTCCGGCCTGTGCAGGGCGGAGGTGGCCCTCTCCGGCCTGCGCAGGGCGGAGGGGAGCTCCTCCGGCTTGCTTGCAGGGCGGAGGTGGCTCCCTCCGGCCTGGCAGGGCGGAGGGGAGCTCCTCTGGCCTGCTTTGCAGGGCGGAGGGGGATTGGCAGGCCCGGGGTGTCCCTTTCTCCTATAAAAGACTCCGTACTACTTAAAAAACGCATCTTTCAACACGTGGAGCTTCATTTGTCTGCAAGGAGGACCTCTATATCTTGTCTTCATCCTTTGAGAACTTGTGGGTGACAGAGTATGCCACCATATATATATATATATATATTTCTCATGCACTTAGCATTACACATCCTTCGGAAATTTGATTTCAGTTTCTTCCAGACTGAGTCTTTATCAGACAGACAATAAACAATCCGGTCTTTCATAAAAAACATTGGCCTCCATCTCCCTCAAAGCATGTCTTGCCTTTTCATAGAGAACTCCTCTAATGTATATTTTGGCTAATGTACTATATGTTATCCACCGTGCAGCTATTTTTCTCAATTTCATTTCCGAGAACACCTGTTCTGCACCTTCTACATCATCACTATTTGCACATGCTCTTAACCATAGGTTATATGTAAATGTTCTGATGATACTTCTCCAATTCGCAAACCATTTCAGGTATCTTATCCAACTGACCATTGGATGTGTATAGTTGTAGCATATGGTTATATGGAAGGGCACATCTCAGCAGACCATGATCTGACATTGTTCTGATTTCTGAAAAGAGACTCAGCCTTAGTGGTTAAATTGTTCTGTATGTAGATGTGAAGGAGAGCATTGCATGTAGATTGCCCTATCATTCCCTCGGGCATGCCTTCACAAAATTTCTCTGCACTGGCTAAGCCACAAACTTTTGCAACTAAGTCCAAGTGGACAGCATAATCCCTGGTAACAGCTTAATGCTGTGTTGGATTGTCATCCATCAACATATCTTCTTCATGCTTAAAAATGAGTATCAGAAATATTTTTCTTCCTGAGACTCCCGACTGTCATTGACGACCCTTGGTCGTCCCTTGTTGAATACATGTATTTTTCTTCTTCAGAAGTTTCTGAAAATTTTATTTTTGTGAAAATATTTTATGGGATCAATAGTGTACAAAGAAGATTTATGGAATACACCAGATACATTTATGGTCCCAGTAGGTACAAGAGTTGTCGGCGAGTTGTCGACTGTACAAAGATCCACACTAACGCGGGAAGTAGGGGCATAGCCCCAATTACAAAAGTTGCAGGGTAGAACTTCAACAACAGGACACTTGTTTCTCACGACCCGGGGGGGGGGGGACATTTGCATAATTCCTCCGTCGTAGAGGTGGAACTATATAATTTTGCCGCCCGGGACGTGGAAACTTAGAAACACAGCCCACTGAGGGGCATAATTACAAAAATACCTCATAGGGGCATATACACAAGACCCGGGGACTTGCCCCTCACAAGCCAAGACAGACAAAACAAGTCTTCTCCCGGATGCTTGGTGGCTCCTTCACACTTGGATTCTCCTCCCCACTCCGGACCCTTGGGGGTCTATTTATAGAAGGTAGGAGGACCCACCCTGACAAAACCGTGAGGATTTGCCTCAGTTTTGACAAAAAAATGAGTTTTGACCTCAATTCTGACAAGGTGGGGTGCAAAAATCACTTTTTTTGTCAAGGTGGGGTGGCAAAACCCTTTTTTCACCCCTCTGCCTTCTTTTGTTTTATGGGAATATGGACCTTGGAGAGGGGTTGACTGGCTCGCGGACCCAGAGGGGTCAAATGACCCCGCCGGGGTCAAGTTGACCCCGCGTGGCCCCCCCGCCCCCGGGGCGGCCAGCGGGGTCAAATGACCCCGTGGCGCCCTTTTTGGCCCCTCTCCGTGGCTTTTCTCCTGTTTTCTGTCAACCTGAGTCAAGGAGAAATCCCATATCAAAAGAAGAGGGAGGTGACAATCATCTTATGCTCACCATTGGCCAGGGAGGTGACCGGAACCCCGGGGGGGGGGGGAGAAAGGTGGGGTGACCATACCCCATGGGCTTGTTCACCCCGGAAAGATCTTCACCTCTACTTCCACCCCGGAGGTGCAGGCTTTACTTCACCCCGCTGCTGTTCTACTGTCCCTGCTGGGAGGAGGGCATGCTTCACCCCCGGGGGAGCTAGGAGAAACTCAACCATGGCAGGCTTCACCCCGCTGTTGTCCCTGCCGGGAGGAGGGCAGGCTTCACCCCGCTGGGAGAGACTTACCCCGGGGGAGGTTGGTTGTCACCCCGTTGCTGTTTGACTCCGGGCAGGTGGGCTTGTCTACTGCTGCAGGTACTGCTGGGAAGAGGGCAGGCTTCACCCCCGGGGGAGCTAGGAGAAACTCAACCCTGGCAGGCTTCACCCCGCTGTTGTCCCTGCCGGGAGGAGGGCAGGCTTCACCCCGCTGGGAGAGGCTTACCCCGGGGGAGGTTGGTTGTCACCCCGTTGCTGTTTGACTCCGGGCAGGTGGGCTTGTCTACTGCTGCAGGTACTTGTCTGCTCTACTGGAGGCCACTCCAGGCAGGTATGTTGCTACTGTCCATCCGGGGCTGCTGTCTGCTCACCTCGGGCTTGCTGCTGCTGTCCCCGCTATAGGGTTTCACCCTGGGGAGGTCATGGGCGGCTGCTGCAGGACGTTTCACCCCGGGGATGTGTGGTATATCACCCCGGAGATCACCCCAGATGGGTCTGCTGTTGCTCACCCTTGGGAGGTCCATCCGCTGTTGCTGCTGGAGGTTTCACCCCGGAGAGGTCATCCGCTTGGAGCAGGGCTGAAATGGGCGGTCTAGTCACCCCCTTCAAAGCCCCCCAGGAGAGTTCTATTCACCCCTTTCTGCAGTGGTGAGCTTAAGCACTATCTTACCCCGGGTCTCTACTGTCCCTACTGGGAGGGATGAGGTGTTTCACCCCGGAGGGATGAGGTGTTTCACCACCGGGCCTGCACCCCACGCAGGTCTGCTGGACAGGTGGTTGGCCACCCCGGGGAAGGGTCCTCACTCTACTATTGCTGTCCCTACTGGGAGAGATGAGGTGCAAAATTGCTGTGACATGGGGGAGGTCTAGTCACCCCTTTCTGCAGTTGTGAGCTTAAGCTTAGGCAAAAATTATTGCCAACAATAGGGTATTTCTACACATAACAAGGTTCTTCCTATGATTTCCAAGGTTCTTTCATGGACTTTGAGTATTTCTGAAATTTATATGGTTTCTCCATCATTTTAACAACTTTGCATAATCACAAGTATCCCCAATGATAGGGGCATATATGCAATATCCCTTATTGGGTTTTAGCAAATCACAAAAGTTTGCAAGTCTTCAAGCCTTCAAACCTTTAAAAGAACTCCAACACTCCTTGAGCCTCCCTGATCCTTCCTGTGGATACTCGATTGAGGAAGTTCTCCCCTCCAATGGCCAAGCCCTCGGTCCTCCTACTTATAGGAGTTGGAGGTGAGAAACATGGAGGGGGTCCCGGTTTTGGATGGAGGAGGTGAAAAGGCTTTTGGACATTTTAGCCCCTCCGGGTTTGAAAGGAGGAGAGGCATAAGAGGAAAAAGAAAAGAGAGTAATTGAGAGAGAGAAGGGAACCCAGAGAGAGGAGAGAAGAGATAGGAGGGAACCCGGAGGGGCTCCCTCCTGGTTTGCAAGACCCGGAGGTGGTCCCTCCTGGTATTCCTCTCTCCCTTCCTTTTTTTGAAAAATTATTTCAATATCCCTTAAATCTTTCAAAATTATCTCTATATCCCTACCTTTATCATATTTGCTATAATACCTCTGAAATTCTTAAGAAACTAATCATTGTGCCCTTCCATAGGGGTATAGGGGTAATTTTCTATTTTAAGAAGCTTTAAGGATAGGGGCACAATGTTTAATTTTTTAAGAATTTCGGGGGTATTATGATAAATATGATAAAGATAGGGATATAAGGGTAATTTCACAAGATTTCAAGGGTGTAGAGATAATTTTCCATTTTTAATTTGAGAGAGAGAGAAGAGAGAAGAGAAGAGAGAGGAGGGAACCCGGAGGGGCTCCCTCCGGGTTTGCAAGACCCAGGGGTGGTCCCTGTGGGTATTGAAAACCCGGAGGTGATCCCTCCGGGTTTTCGTCTCCCATTTTTATCTCTTTTTTTTTTAAATTGAGAGAGACAGAGAGATGCCTGGAGGGCCCGTTCAGGTTTGAAATACTCAGAGGGGGTCCCTCCGGGTTTGTTTTGTTTTGTTTGTTTGTTTGTTTTTATATTAACAATATCCGGAGGGGGTCCCTTCGGGTTTGGGGATTTTTTCCAAGGTTCAACAGTTGTGTTCTCTAAATTCTATTTCAGGATATTGAAATCCTCTATTATATTCATTTTCATTTTGGACGGGATGGACCAGATGGCTGCCCAATTGGAATCTTCTCTTGTATTTTTATATCGATGCAACTTTTCGGGGATTTGGAATGTTGAAGCTTATGCAAGTTAATGATATCTGAAGGATATGGCATTGTGAGAATGAGTAGTTATTTGTTGTTGATTCCCCATCAAATCCTGATAAATAGATGAGAAATTACATGGTTCTCTTTGAAAATTGTTTCGATCACAGCACTCTGGTCATTGTAATCTTGTACTGGGAGGAGAGTACATAGTAGTGCTTATTGTTTATAAGCTGTGAATTTATGTACCAAGTCCCATAAGCATGGTGGCACTAAGCAATATACTCCCTTTGTATGGAGTACCATTCTGTTCAATGTTGCCAAAATTGGAAATTGGCTGATCCACATTCTTGGCCAATTCTCCTGCCTTTTCTTCTCTAAAATTTCTCAGCCAACTCTTGTAAAACAGGACATTGGCACAAATGCTTGAGGTGATGCCGTGGTGACAGCTGGTCACTAATTCTGGTCCATTCTTTAAAGTGTCTGCCAGACCTGGCCGAACCTAGGTTGTGAGAAAAGGCTTCTGATTGACTCAAACATGCACACACATGTTATATGTTGCAAAGTATTATGCTCCTAATTGGATTGTTGGATTCTGATGCTGATCTACACGAGCCAAGTTTGATCTAGGTTGCTCAATTCTTGGCACCAATTATTTTGTTTCACAGAAATTTATTTGGAAATGAGTGATGCAGTTTTATAATGTGTTGAGCCATGTTACCTTGATGGATGCTTTTTTTTATCGAGCAAAGTGCTGGAGGCTTGAGTATTGAAAATTCTGTTGTTCCCTGTTGATCTAAGAAAGCCATGGCTCAATCCTAACCATTGATTTAACTTTTTTTGTGCCTATAAGGTGGCATTCTCCACTTTGGACCTTCTAAGAAAGACCACCTTTGCTGAATAAGAGTGAACTTGAGTTTAACTCTTTGGCTTGTGAATGTAAGCTTTACTGGTGTGGACTTAAGTGCAACCTCTGCAATCAACCTGGACAAAGGTAGGTCTTGCCAAGTGGTATAAAAGCTGATTGTGGGGGAGGGATGCCATTTTGACTTCCAAGGTCATGAGTGACAGCTTAAGGGCATGTTGTGGAAGTCCCTGCCATGCAATGTAGGCAACCTCTTCCTTTTAGCCAAGAGTTGATTGTCAAAGGTCTCGATGCTCATGTCAATGATGAGTGTTTGGCAAGCACAAGGAGGTGTTGGCTGACCATGAAAGTGGGGCTTTATTTTGAGGTGCTGGGTATCTTCGAACACCAGAGAAATGAGCTTGAAGATTTGGTGGGGGCATCCGGACCATGTTGATGATGCTAAGGGCTTGAGTGCAGAAGCTTTGCAACAAGATGGAGGACATTTCTTTCGAAGAAAATCAAGATGGAGGACATTGGTGGAGACATCATCACTGTGTAAGCGAAGGTGGAGGATCTTGTGTGGTGGCTCATCTCTGGAAGTATTCCTGAGGGTGGTTGCTGAACCCATGCTAGGGATGTGAAGGAGGTTGACCACTTCCTTTGGTTTTTGGGCGATACTTGAGGCCCTTACCTGGAAGGCTGAAAAGGGATTAAGATGCAGTTTCAGACACTGAAAGGTGCATGTTTCCACCAACTTATGCGAGGAGTTAAATAAGGAATTGAAGGCCCAATGACATATAGGTGGTCTATGAAGGACTATGATAAGATGTTGACATGGTTTATGCTAGAAATAGGGCTGACCAGTGACCAATCCAGGGGAAATCCCTATCCTTGCTTCCTTGCCCATGGTTTGACATCTATGAAGCAAAGGAGCTATCGTTAGTTGCATCTGAGATGCCTGGCTGGTCCAGCCTTGGCCAGGGTCAGCCCTATGTTTAATATTTAAAACTTCAGACAATGTGAAAAGCTCCAAGAAAACATGCATGTAGAAATCGAGCGTGAAAATCATACTATGAAACTAAAACGTACCTTAAGCCCCATGCCAAATTGTCCAATGCAGTGTGCATCTGCACGACCGTGTCTGCTTCCTTTTACCCAAAAGAAAGTATTTTGATGATCTCATCCTGGACAATTGATGATGCTTTGTTTTGAACCATTGTGCCACAATGAAATCAAGCGAATGTTCTCTTTGGATTGCAGCGGAGAGTAGAGGGAGGGCAGAGGGGCTTGGTGGGATATATAAAGCCCCCAACCCTCTTACTAGCCAATGTTGTCTCCAGTGGGGATAACATTGGAATTGGAGACAGCAATGGCTATTTGGTATCTCCATGGCTTCTCAAAGTTGCAAGAGGTCTAATCAACCAGGCCAATTAGGACCCACCTTTGGTGGCTGTTTCACAGGCGGAAAATTAATTTTACATATCTATTTATTCGATAAATATGCATATATTTTAGCTAATTGATTAGCATGCATATTATGAATTTCGCAAATTTGGTTTATCAGACGATTTAGGATTTATGTTGGACCTTTCCCCAACAACTGTGGCTGGTGTTTATTTACATCGGCATAAAGTCCGAACACCTTTGATTAACTGTTAAAGAACATCTTTTGCCTAGATATCCGTTGTAATGTTTAGGGTTTTATCAGTTTGCAGTTGGACCTTTGGTTTTGCTTTCATCCACATTCAAACGACTGAATTTGAATCGCATCACGATTGGACCGTTAGGTCGCCAAGATGATCATTATCGGTCCGTCAGATCTGTTTCAAATTACGATCTAACTATCAGATTTGTTCGTGGTTGAGATCTGACCATTGAATTTGCTTTGGATTAAGATATGACCTTTGAATTGGTTCCCGATCCATTGAATTTGAATATGGTCAAGATTCGACTACTGGATTTGCTCCAGATCGACATCTAACTTTTGATTTCAAATTTCATCACGATAGGTTTGTTGGATCGCCAATATGATCACTAACAAACTGTCAGATTGACCGTGGTCATGATCACCCTTTTGATCGTGATCAGACCATTGAGTTGATGTCTTTAACGGACATTTGCACACATGGCAGGGGCACACTTGTAATTTTTGACCCTTTCTGGGTGTGTCTGTAATTTTAGACCTTTCTGGATATACTTGTCATTTCTTGGTAGCATAGAGCAATTCTGCCCTCTCTTGACTCTTTCGGGACATTTTTGTCATTTCTTGACTTTCCCAAATATTTTTGTCATTTCTTGACTTTCCCGGACATTTCCGTCATTTCCTGACTTCCCGGGGTGTTTCCGTCATTTCTTAACTCTCCCGGGTATATTTGCAATGAACATACTTTTCTGATCACAAGACATGTGCACCGGTCTTCATGCTTGGATCTCCTTGGCCCCCCTTGATGTTTGATGTGTATTTATTTTCTTGATTTTTTTTCTAAAATATCCATCAGGACTTAGGAACAATGCACACTGGGGCATATGTGCAACATATCCCCTTTCTCATATTTTTATAAATGTACAAGCACAAACCTGCACAAGCCTTTATAAGACAAAGAACGTCTTGGGCGATTCTTACTTGAGCCCTTGGTCCTTGGTGGATACCTTCCGAGAGTATTGGTCCTCGGTGGATGCCTTCCGGGGGTACTTGGTCCTTGGTGGATACCTTCTAGGGACTTTTCTGCAATTTTTCCACAAATAGGGATGATTATACCATTTTCCCACAAATATGGGCATTTTCATAATTTCTGGGTCTTTCAGGGTTTTTTCTATAATTTCCCACCAGCAGGGTGTATTGTTTGTAATTTTTTGACACTTCAGGGTTTTTCTGCAATTTATGGACAGCAGAAGGCATTTTTGAAATTTTCCACCATTCAAGGGTTTTTCTGAAATTTCCGGACAGCAGAGGGTGTTTCTGTAATTTTCTGACAGATCAGGACATTGCTATAATTTCTGATCTTTTCAGGGTTTTTCCTGCAATTTCTGATCTTTTAAGGGTTTTTCTGTAGTTTGCCACCAGCAGGGGCCTTTTTGGAATTCTCCCAACATTAGGAGATAATTATGTAATTTTGTGACCTTCCCTGCAAATACCTGTGCAGGGGCATCATTATAATTTCAGAACCTCAAAGAATACCCTGTGTAGGGGTGTCTTTGCAATTTCCAGATTTTCTGTCCACATATACATGCATGGATATGGACTGATACACAATTCTTAGATTTCTTCTGGTCGAGCTTCACATAGGATGCAGATCGTCGAATCCATGGCCACTCTTTTGATCCTTGCCCATTGGTTGCTCAAAGGCTTCACTGGCATTGCGTTCAAGACTTGATAATGACAGCTTTTGAGGAACTAGTGGAGTATCAACGAGGGAAACTCCTCTAAGGCAAAGTAAAGTAGTCAACAAATGGCTTGAAGGGAAAAGTGGAAGAAGAAACAGCCAAAGAGGTGCTTTAAAGGACGCAAGAAGACACACCACAAGCATAAGGCTCATATACAATCCTCTGGTCACATCTTAACATGTTGTGTATGCAGAGCAATAATAAGCTACAGAGTGCCCTGCAAGGAAAACAGTAGATTTGTTCCCACTTATCTAAGGTGAGTAAAAGATGCCAAATGTGGGTCAATTTCTCTCCAGAGTCCATAAAAGGATGGAGCATAGTTGTCAATCCCATCTTGGTCCTTGTCCCTTTTTTCTCTTGGAATAGGAGGCCAGGTTTTAGGAAATGAATTAGGAATGAATGGTTCAGACTTGAACCAGCCAAGGATGGCAGTGTCGGTTTCGGACTCGGTTTCGGCCGGGTCCGAAACCGATACGACTCGGTATCGGTTTCGGTTTCGGCCGAAACCGGTTCAAAACAGTTAGAAAAGGGGGCAATCTATGAAAATGTTAGGTTTCGGCCCGAAAACAAGTTAGGTTTCGGCGAAAACAGGTTAGGTTTCGGTCGGTTTCGGTTCGAAATCGGACGGTTTCGGTCCAAAATCATTAAAAAATATATTATTTTTGGTATCGGACCTGCTACAGTGCAACTGTCCGTTTCGGTGTCGGTATAGGCCGAAACCAATACGTTTCGGCCAAAACGTATCGGTTTCGGCCGATACTGCCAACCTGGGAACCAGCCAGTTCCTTGAAACCAGTTCAAGTTGTGCATCAGAATTGAGCTCTTCATCCAACAGGTGCTCCTTTTTTAGAAAACCTTTTAAAATAATCTCTTCCCTGAGGCTTCTGGCTCAATTTATAGCATTTTTGGTGAACTGGGATCTAAGGGCCAAGGCTGTAGACCCCTCTTTGTCTATGCTGATAACGTAAATTGTGAGACAGTTGCCTTAGTATCAATCTAGCTATTTTTGTTATTCTTTTAGCATTTTAAATTACCGTCATATGCTTTATCTAGCTAAACTGTTTTTTTTGGAAGGTGACTGTTCAACACGGAATATATATATATATATATTTCTTTTAAAGAAAAGGGGAATTTATAGTGACGCTCATTTGCTGAACATAGATGCATATTCTTTTGGGCTATTTAAGACTTTTAAGTAGCATGTGCATGTTTAATTCCGCAGGTTTGGTTTAATCAGACGATTTGGGTTCGAGTATGGGACCATTTCCACTGACCGCAATCAGTGTTAATTTATATCGACATAAAGTCCGAACACCCTTGATTAACTGCCAAAGAAACCTTAGAGTCTGTTACATAGGTTTGACGCTAAGGGCAAACTCACATGTATCACTCACAATTAACCCACTGTTGATAAAATTGGGGTTTGGTTGAGGGTATAGTTTGGTTAGACATTAAACAAAACCTCATGATTGTAGGGATATGTTTATGAATTCATAGGAGGTTGGGGACGCTTTGCATTTTAAGGCATCTTGGTGATTTCTGGATTCTAGGGGCATTTTGACAATTTCTGAGCTCCAGAGGGGATATTTTGGTAATTTTGAGTCAGGCCAGGGGCTTTATGCCATTTCTAGACTGAGCAAGGGCTTTTATGTAATTTTTGACTTCTAGGGACACTTAGATAATCTCTGTAGGGTTCAGAGGTTGTTTGGCCATTTTTGGACTCCGAGGGTATTTTTGATAATTCCTGTGGAGGCCAAAGGCAAATTTAGTAATTTCTGACGACACTCGGGTGTAGGCGTAGTTAGGCAGTACCCATGAGTGTAAGTACAGAATAGGGCTTAGGAAAAGCACACGTACAAACATCCCTCATAAAGGGGGCGTATACACAATTTCACTGGTGGTCGGGTTTATTTGCAATTTTTTAAAACACACAGAGCCTTTGAATATATTCATCATTTGTGTGAATACAAGAGGTTGTCGTCAAATTGTTGACTTTACAAGAAGTTTTTGCAAAAATGCGGGACATAGTCACAATTTAAGAAATTTACTGAGTATAACTACAATTATAGGACATAAGGGTTTTCTTGCAATTTTGGGAAGGGCATTTCTGTAATTCCCAATTGGTTCGAAAAATTATATACTTTTGCCGCTCAAAATGTAGAGAAATTTACATAACAAGGCCTCTAGGAGCATAAAGGTAAGACCAATGGTGTTTATAATTCATACTCTCAAGTGGGCCTTTACAAACAAACAAGAGCTCCTTGTGCCGTCCGTGCTTGTTCCGTTTGTGTCCGCCTGTCTCTTCCTCTGGACCCATGGGGGTATTTATAGAGGATAGAGGGTCACTTGGACCGGGTTAGGGAATTTTTGAATCATCTGGGGTCAATTGACCCTTTTAGATGGGCAAATGACCTCGGGTGGGATTTTTTCCCACCCTTTTAGAGATTAAATGGGATCAATTGACCCTAGGGAGATGCAGATTGACCCTGGTTTGGCTTATAGAGCTAACCGGGATCAAATGCCCCAAATTGATGGGGACTTGACCCCGGTTAAGCACATTGGGCTTAATCGGGTCAATTGACCCTGGTAGGCCAAGAGCAGTTTGACCACAGTCAACCTGGGTTAACCGGGGTCAATTGACCCCAGTTGGGGGGGGGGTCACAATTGACCCTGGTGGAGAGGACCGGTCAACCCCAGTCAAGTGACAGTGGTTGACCGCCCCATTTCCTGGGCGGTGGGGCCCGAGGGAAGCCGAGTGACCCCATGCAAGGTCCCTTGGGGTCACATGATCCTAGGCAGGACTGCCTGGGGTCAAACGACCCCTGTGGGGGCTTATTTGACCCCAGGTGGGCTTGATTGGGGTCAAACGACTCCTGTGGATTTCATTTGACCCTGGATAGGGCCTGGGGATCCCGCCCGACCTGTTCTTGGCCCTGTTTGCAAAGGAAAAGGGGGCGCCCCCCTATAAAACACATAGTTTTGGCCTTTTTGGTTATTTTTTTTTCCTGTAGTCAGGACACGTGGAGAGGAGAAAATCTCCTTCTTTCTTTGTTTGTTTGTCTTCTCCACACCGTTGGTCGAGGGGAGAAGCTTGCATTCGTCGGGGTTGTCTCGTACATGCGTGTCGGACTTTCCGTAGGTGCAATTCCCATCATTGATGGCAGTACCGGTTTCAGTATTGGTTTCGGCCGGGTCCGAAACCGAAACCATTTTAGTTTCGGTTTCAGTTTCGGTCCGAAACCAATTAAATAATTATTTTTTTCTTAAAAATGCTACATTTGGTTTCGGCCAAAACCGGGCCTTTGATGTCGTTTCGTTTCGGTCCGAAACCGAAACATTTCGGTTTCGGCCGAAACTGCCATTTATGATTCCCACATGATTGTTCCCTTGCTGCGATGCCGTTTTCTTTCATCTCAGACATCTGGCAGGAATTCCCGGGATTCGAAAATTCGTCCGGAATCACAACAACGCTTGACTTCGTGTCGTTTGCTGGTCGTTTTCGATTTGATTTATCTTCAATCACCTCGATTGCTTCGAGGAACTTGTGATTGATGAAATCTTTCGACCGAGAATCCTCGGAATGTGGAGATAACTCCTCGGTGTGACGGTATTGGCTTTGTGCTGTATTCCGTTCTTCGCCGAACTTTAGTGTAATTTATCTTGATTGATTCGAAAAAATTGTCTTGATTACTTTGAGAAAAATAACTGGTGCAACAGTGACCAATGGTCACAATTCATTAAGAGAAAAGCGATTACAGAAAAAAAAGGGAGGATATGCTCTACAATGATGATTGAGACAACCCTACACCCGTAAGGCCACTTTGATAAAGGAGTAAGTCCGGTTAGAGTAGGTTAACCGGGGTGGGATGAGTTGTTCTTGTTTGGCTCTTTTTTCCTTAACTGGGGTCGGTTAGGGATAAAGTTGGGTTTTGTGAATCCATGGAAAGAGGTGGAATAAGCCACCCGGGGTGGCGTACCTGCCCCTAGCCCACTCCAAAAGCAAACTTGACCATAGTGATCACATGCAACCCCTGCCCTATTACAAAATCCTAACCCAGTTACCGGGTAAGTCTTATCCAGTTATGCATTTTACTTAACAGAAAAGAGTCTATATCTGCAGTAATGCCAATGTTTTATGAGATAAATGCAACATGTGATCACTTCAACAAGTTGCCCGAATTCTCCTTTGAAAATTCTGCTGTTCGTTTCCTTCTAAATTGTCCACAGAAAGGCTAGTAAACACACCATCCAAATCTCCTCATCTTGCTTTGTTGGATTAAAACCCCTCTATTCTAACATCAGCTTGATGATAAGATTGCAAGTGGTCCAAGAAGCTCCCACAAGTTAAGCGGTCCAAGAAGCTCCCACAAGTTTGAAGAATTGTCTCCAAACTGATTCAACAATTCCACAGGTGAGGATAAGGTGATTGATTGTTTCCTAAAAGTTTCCACAGAAAATGCAATTTCTCAAGGCGTGCAGCTTCAGACCTTTCAGTCTATCACAAGTTGGGAGCCTTTGACAGGCTATTTTCCACAAGCAAATTCTGATTTTAATAGGCAGATTCTTGTTCCAATCTGTGTTGCTCCGGTTCACTCTAACTCCTCCCTGAGATAACAATTTGGTAGCTGATTTGACAGAAAATTTCCTTCTCCCACCTTCTCCATATCCTTTTGTCACTGATGTACTGCTCGACATTCACAAGGTGAAGTGCAGAGATGAGTTCAAAGAAGTCAGCAGCTTCGTCTTCACAAAAATTTCTGTAGAAAATGATGTCCCATGCTGCTTGGTATAACCTGCTCACTATTAGTTGAGAAGAGCAAGTGATGTCATATAGTCTAGGAAACTTGTCCTTCACAGGCATGTTCTCCATATTTTTTTTGAAAGTGGGTAATACCACTATTGTATTAAAAGTAAAAGAGGGATGTACAAGTGTAGTCAATGTATTCACAAAAGTCCCTATACAACAAAGATCTGTCCACACCAAGGTGGTGTGACCCACCCTAACCTCCCAGCAATGCCAAAATACATGAGGTGTTTACATTACAAAGAGCCTCTGCCACTCTTTCACTCTCACAAATAAAGGAGACAAGTCCTTCCATACCTCTCACATCCCTTTTGAAGATTTTGTTGTTCCTCTCACCCCATGGTGTCCAAAAAGTAGCGTGGAGGATAATCCACCATGTGAGTCTGTCCCCTTTGAGGCACCATCTTCTTCCCCAATGCCAGACCAGCAGTTGTGCACTATGGAGCAAGCTGATAGTACCGTGTGTCCTATTGGCTACCTCTCCCTAGACCTCCTATGAGTAAGCACAACTTGCAAAAAGGTGATCTAAGGTCTCATCCTTCTATCCACATAAACGTGTGGTAGGAAGGCTCTGAATGAAAGAAGCAATGCTGTCACACGTTGGCAACTGCCTATGGAAAATCCTCTAAACCAGAATCTTCACCTTTAGGTGTCTTTTGGGGAACCATATCTGAAGAGCATGGCATACCCCTCCATCAGAGATGAGGGTATAGGCTGACCTCACTGAGAAGGAGCCCTCTTTCTCCCACCTTCACCACCACTGATCCTCTCTGTCTGACTGTGGTGCAAAGTCAAGAAGGAAATGAAGAAGGTCCTGTAACTAATCTATCTCATCTGGCCTAAGGTTTCTTCTAAAAACCGAAGTCTCTATACCTCCTGAAGAGTGGCAATCAAAATACTGGGCAACAGCAACAGTGCTGCAGCAACTGCAAATAGTCTCGGGAATAAAGCCTCCAGAGTGAAATCCCCAAGCCATCTGTCACTCCAGAAGAGACATTTCTCACCACTCCCCAGCTGGACCCGGACACTAGCTAGAAAGAAATCCCTGTGCGATAGAACACCCCTCCAGATGGGTGAGATATGATGGTACAATATTGGTGCTATATCCCATGTCCTCACTTTGCCATAATATCTCTACTTGATGACTTGTGCCCACAATCCATCCTCATCTGTTTCTAAACTTCCACAACTACTTGCACAAAAGAGCCAAATTAAAGTCCCTGATGTATTTTATGCCCACTCCCTCCATGTCCTTATTTTTGGCGACTCTGCCCCAAGTTATATCATGCCATTCTCTAGTCCTCTCTCCACTATTGTGCCAGAAGAACCTTGCTTGAATCGACTCAATCTTCTTAGCCATCGTCTTCAGTATCCAATTAATAGAAAGAGGGTAGACAGGTAGGCTATCAAGCACGGACTTGCATAGAACCAACTCCCCTCGTAGGAGAGGAGCTTAGCCTTCCACCTTGCTACTTTGGTCTCATATCTTTGCATTATAAGCTGCCAGTCACTACAGTGTAGGGTGCCTGGGGATAGCAGAAGCCCCAAGTATGGAAGGGCAAAAGCCCCAATTCGGCATCCCAAAATGAATGCTGCTCTGTCAAGAGCTTTACCCTCATGTTCACACCCACCAGAAGACTCTTGTCAAAATTAACCTTAAGACCATTGACCTCCTACAGTGGCTCAAGCATCAGTCTAACCACATACAGTTGAGGCTCATCCTCTGCTAGAAACAGAATACTGTCATCCGCATATTGTAGATGGGAAATGGTAATGCCACCTCTCCCAGCTTGAAAGCCTCTGATCAACTCTGATGCCTCTGCTCTCGACCACAACCTGCTATATGTGTGCAACCAAAACAAATAGCAAAAGAGACATAGGGTCTCCCTAACGGATGCCTCCACCACTGAAAAGGACCGAGTCTGCTTCCCATTAACTAGGGCTGTAAATGTACCTGAAGAGATGGATGCCCGAATCCAATTAATCCCATTTGTCATCAAAGTCCATTTCTTCTAGTACATCAAATAAGCTTGCCCAGTTTATCATGTCATATGTTTTCTCAAAATTCTCAAAATCTACCTTCAGCACCACACCTTTCCTCCTCTGAGTTTTCGTAGCAAAGAGGCATTCATGAACTACCAGGAAATTCTCTTGAATGTGTCTGCCTCTGATGAATGCCCCCTAGAATCCACTAACCATTCTGCCAATCACTCTATCAAGTTTACTTGCCAGTAGCTTGGTGATAATTTTTGAGGAGGCTAATTGGCCTGAAGTCCTTGAAACATTGGTGCACCTTGCTTCTTTTGAATAAGGAGCAGTAGGGTATGGTTTATGCCCCTAAGATGTGGCCTTCCTACCTGGAACTCCCTAAACGTAGCCAAGAGATCCCCCTTAATGATGTCCCAACACTTCTGAAAAAATGCAATGGGCAATCCATCTGGACTTGCTGTCCTGTCACCTGAAAGAAAGAAAACTATCTGATGGACGTTCTCCTTTGAGCAACTATGGGAGAGAGCTTCCGTATCATCTAGAGAAAGATATGGAAGGATATTTGTGTCAATCACTAGTCTGTTGCGGTCCTCCTCTGTGAAAAGAGTGGCATAGAAATCCGCCGCCTTCTCCCTGATCTCCACATCTCTATTGAAGAGATAGTCTCCCACTTTGATACAAGTAATGGAGTTCACTCTTCTCCTTCCTGAGGCTATGCGTTGGAAATAAGAAGTGTTCCTGATCCCTTCCTTTATCCATCTCTATCTTGACCTCTGTTTCCAGTAGATCTCTTCTCTTGTGAGAATTTTTTGAAAGTTAGCCCTAAGATTGTCCTTGAGCCTTCTGCCGGAGTCTTTTAGTAGCCCTGCCTCCTCCGAGCAGTCTGGTCCCTTCATTGCTGAAATATCCTATCTTTGGCTGCTTAGCCAGGTAAGGCTTTATCTGCAACCTAGATCTTGAGAGCTTGAGCCACTTGTTTCAGTTTACCCACCACCCTAGCCATAGCAGGCCTTTCACTCCTATGCACACTCCAAGATTGCCTAACGGTCTCCATAAAATCTGCATGTTTGAATCAAAACCTCTCTAGCATGAAGTTCCTCTTCATCCCTTGTGAACGGTTGGTCTTCAACAGAAGAGGTTTGTGATCCAACACTGATCTGGCCAAGGAAGATACCTACACATGAGGATGATGGTCCTCCCAATCCATTAACACCAGAAATCTATCTAGTCTGGAGCAAGTGGGGTCTACCCTTTAGATTAGACCAAGTGAACTGGGCAGTATCCATACCTACGTCAATAAGTGTTATATCCTTTGTAAAGTTAGTGAAGCCACCATCTCTCCCTGTCTCCCATGCTAAAGTAGGTACCCGTCCTCTCCCAAGGTGCAACAATGGAGTTGAAGTCGTCCCCTACACACGAAAGCCTACTTGAGCTAAGATGATATCATGCCAGATCATCCCACAGTAGCTTATTCTCCTCCCTGCTTTGGGGGCCATACACCCTCGTGAAGTCCCAAGAGAAGCTATCCCTTGCATTTTGAAAATGTGGAGAAATGGCCCCTCGGTTCACCTGCCTGTCTTGCTCGACCTCCTATACCTCGAATTGGTTCTAGAGGATCACAATACCCCTTGACCTCTCTCCCATTGGGGTTAGTACCCCTTTCGCAAGTCTGATCCCCCTTTCTCCCTCATCACACACTCCCCCTCCCTTTCACACTTTGTTTCTTGTAGACACAAATTTCAATCGTGCACCTCCTCACTAGCTCCTTCACCGCCCTCCTCTTCCCCTCCCACATATCCCTCTCACATTCCAAGAGTCCATCCTCATTTGGGCAATGGGATGTCCCTCTCCTCCCTTCCTCCCTCACTCTCCCTGCCGCCCCTCATCTGTGATTTCCCTCCCTTAGTCTCTCTCGCTATATTCAAAAGCCACCTCTTTTGAATTCTTGTAAAAAGTCTCTTCACACCCTTCTCCACCCCTAGAAAATAGATGTCTACCTTGGCAATTAATTCCCGCATTTGCGTTGCCATCATCCTCTCTACCTCCCGCATCAGCTCCTTTGCTTCCTTCCTCCTCAAAATGCCCTTATCTGCTATCTCCTCCCCATCAGATTGCTCCAGTCTACCCCCCCTGCCCCTATGTCTCTGGAACGGCCTCATCTTCAAAAGTCAGCTCCTCCCCTTGCTCCTGAGCCTCATCGACTTTGTTGACCCCTCCTGGCTGCCATCTGGTGACCATTACAACGTGGCTTGTGACTGTTGGTCCAACAGGGAAAAGTCAGCTGAAGCAGTAGATGCCATCTCGCCTTCAGGCCTTGCCATCACCCTTGTCTTCCTGTTGTCCTTTGGAAGTATGCCCGGAGCCCTGGTAGGCTCCAGCTGTAGTAATTGGGATAGGCGGCACGGCAGTAGCAGATTGCACAGGGGGTGAGCCTCTTGATGGCCATCGGCAAGCACTAGCTCAACCTGGGCAGCCGTCCATGCACCATCTGGTAGGCACACGATCAACTCCTCCACTCCTTATTGCCGTAGAGAGCTAGAGACCACCTGGGTCGCGCTTACAAGAGATGGCAGACGCACCATGGAGCTCACTGGGTAGAGTTGCGGGGCGGCCACTGCTATTGTCGGCTGTCGATTTCCTTCTCAGGGCACCGTCGATGCTTGTTCTGACTACTTTGTCTTCAAAATTGGTGTTGCTCTCGCCGGCCGACGGCCGGAGCCAGAGTTGGAGCCACCTCCTTCCCCCTGCTTGCGTGGCATCCCCACAACGTCCAAGGGGAACCCTATCGGGCGACAGACATGATCGTAATCAGCTCCCGACAAACCGATATGATATGGAGAATCAGACTTTGGTAAGTCATTGAACTCGCGGACCAGATCCAGCCGACTCCCTCCATCTGCTGAAGCTGGCAGAGGGTCCGACCCGACTGTCCCGTCATTTGCCCGTTGTTGCTGTATTGGAGCCAGCCTAGGATGAAACGTTGGTCTACTTCTGGAGCCCGCTTGGTCCATCCTTTTAAAATTTGAAATTGTGGTTGTGGGGACGTCATGACCCCCCAACCTCTCTCCTCCTTCCTCCTCTCGATGGGTGGGTTCCCCTAATCGAGTAGCCTGGCAGCTACCTTTGACCGTCGCCAGTGCCGCATGCTGCTTTTCCGGCTTGGAGAAAAGTCGCACCGGAAAGACGTTGTTGGCCAGCTTGATGGTGACAATGACTGGGATCTTCTGCGGTCCGCTTACTCGGACGACGGCCTCCAACACCCTGAGATCTCCTCTGTCTGAGAAACTCACCAAGCTCGGCTCCAGCTTCCCAAAACGCCGAATGAGCGTCGAAACACCCCT